>CM076575.1:1538273800-1538742109 GCA_034641835.2 Pinus albicaulis | reverse complement strand
CAGAAACTATTCCAGTCATACAAGGATGTGTTTGCATGGTCTTATCAAGACCTTAATACCTTCAACATCATCATCATGCAACATAAGATTCCTCTAAAAGGAGATGCGAAGCCGCATAAACATAAGTTCAGACAGATTAACCCTCTGCTACTTCCTTCCATAGAGAAGGAGATCAAGAAGTTATTAAAGGCCAAAATCATTGTGCCATTGAGATACTCTAAGTGGGTGGCCAATCTGGTCCCAGTCTAGAAAAATAATGGAGAAATAAGGTTGTGTGCTGATTTCCAGAATGTAAATCGAGCATCCTTAAAGGATAACTACACACTACCCAAGATGGACCATATTTTGTAGAAAGTAGTAGGAGCTTCACAGATGTCAATGACAGATGGTTTCTCTGGATACAATCAAGTGGCTGTGCTCCCAGAAGATCAAAAGAAAAATACCTTCACCACACCCTGGGGCACCTTCATGTATGCACAGATGCCTTTCGGTTTGATCAATGCAGGGGCAACTTTCCAAAGGGCCATGGATATTGCCTTTGTTGGGGAGCAGGATAAGTTTGTAGTGGTATACATCGATGATATCATTGTCTTCTCAAAGGATGACACAGAGCATATCGAACATTTGCATAGGAATTTTGAGAAATTTCGGAGGTATGGTATCTCTTTAAACCCTCAGAAATCACTGTTTGCATTAGAGGAGGGTAAACTGTTGGGACACATTATGGTGAAAGATGGGGTAAAAATTGACCCTAAGAGAGTAGAGGTTATAAACAACATTTCTTTCCCTAGAAATAAAGAAGAGGTGCAAGTATTCCTTGGGTGCATTAATTTTTTGAGGAGGTTCATTCCAAATTATGCAGAGATAGTTCGACCTATAACTAACATGCTCAAAAATAATAATGAAGTGAAGTGGTCTCCGGAGTCACGAGAGGCCTTTAGCAGGATCAAAAATGCTTTTTGTAATGTTCCAAATTTTATGGAACATTAATTTTTGTTAAAGAGATTAATAAAATGGGTAGGGGACCCATTATTTGCATTATTAGAGAACAAAAATCCTCCAAGTATGAAAGAGGATCTTATTTGGAGCTGGATTTCATACCTCCATGTGTCAAAGGAGGTTTTTGCATACATGCTTGGCCAAGGTTGACCAAGTCAAACTGCATTGGCGTGAGTTGGAAAGCACAATTGGACAATGTAGGGAGGAAGTTTCTAGATGAGAAGAAACCATAATTCGAAGTAGGGTCCATGGAGAGAGGCTCACTTGTTTAAAATAGGAGCAAGGCAGCCATTGAGTTCATCGTTGATCATTTTACATTTGAGTCTTAGAGACTTGTTGCTGCCTCTTGCTGTTCAACAAAGCTGCAGTGCATTCAGGCACGAGGGAGTCCTGTTGAGGATTTCCTCTCCTTATTGAGTATCTCATGAAGAATTGCACTCCATTCCCCATATTCCGGCATTCAGGCCATAGCTTCAGCCATCTACATCAGTGCAGTTTTTGCAGCAGATATTGTGCAGTGTTGCTAGGTGTTGCCGGGGAGGTTTCCACACACCATCCGGAGCTAGTTTTTCAGTGGAGAGATGTTATATTCATTGGGATATCAGAAAAGGTGGTTCTTGAGCATATCCCACCATATTTGGCATCAGTCCAACCACTTTCCATCAGAGTTAGCGCAGTCCCTCCCTTAGACAGCATTCTCCTTGGTGAATATTTGCTGTGAGGGATTAGTTAGAGGATTGATTTATTGTATTTTCAGGGGTTGAGATCATGCTCCCCCTTCTTTATTTGAGCTTACATTGTCATATCTATGTATTTTCATTATTTATGCTGCAGTCCCTTATATGAGTTGCGTAGTCATGGCCTAGGGCTTTCTTGATGCAGCTGTGTATTTCACATTCTCATGTACAAGTTTCTTGAGGCTTGTTGTGCCTTTCTTCAGTGATCATTTCCTCAAGGAGATGTATATTTAATTGCTGCTATGTTCCAATATGATGGCCATTGAGTTCTCTGACATTTCATGTGTATATGATTCACTTCTATTTACCATTTGATGTATTTGTTATTGTTGTAGCTGCAATGTTGGGGTTATCTTAAGAGATTCCCAATCTTGTTGTATTTCCCTATTGGGGATATTGTCCTTTGACAATCACTCTATAGACAGAGTCTGATAGTGGGCTAGGAAGCCTCTAGAGCTCATCCTTCTTTATGAAGGTGAAAAATCCAGTAAATGCCCCTTCATTCCATCTCTGGAATAGATTTTCTTTGTCAATTGACAATGTTTTCGAAAAAGGAACACTACAGGGGTATCAGAGCATCGAACTGGCACAGCCTGTGAGTTCGATTTCAAAGGAGAATGATGAAGAAGATGTGATCAATCTCATATAATTTTTTATTAAAGAAGATTCTCCCTGAGGAGGAGGAGAAGAAAAGGGGAGAAGAGGAAGGTCCATGCACTTCCTATTCTCTTGAAGACCAGCATGGCATATGCTTAGATTTCCGGATCTTAAGAAAGTACCTGGGTGACAATAAACCCCATTCTATAGCATTCAAGGGAGCTACAATGTTCCCATAGTCTATTCAGCAGATGGAGGAGAGAAGGCCCTGTGGAAAAGAAGAAATCAGAGGCAATGGGTTTCTATTGTCTACATTTGATGGGGTTACTTCAGCTAGAATTTGGGAGAAGAAGCTGGAGGCATTTTATTTGTTGCATCCAGTGGTAGAGAAAGAAGCAGTGGAGATGGAAGCACTGCACATAGAGGAGGAAACCTATTTTTGGTGGTTCAAACCCTTGGTCCATTCAAGGGTGAGTTATTTTTGATACTTTGCTCAAAGGTTGATCCAAACCTTTGATGGAGGGAGGACAAAGGAAGAGGAAGCCATTCCACCATGGGAGGAGAATTGCACCAACGTTGCTATAGATTTGGAGGAGCAGCCTTCTACATCTATGGATGAGGAAGCCATTGGAGGAAAAGCCATTGTAGCCACACAAGAAGGTCCCAATATTCACCAAGGTATGAGTAAATTTCCACTTTCTATTTCAGCAAATAATCTTAAGGATGGTGAAATTTCATATGAGGAGGTCCCAGGATCAAATCACATGGCCACTTTAGGGCCTCATGTTTGCACTGCATTGTGTAAAGGGTTAAAGGAGGAGAAGAAACCTCATCCTCATACATATTTAATGATTTGAATTCAGCCTTCAAGGTGGGAGTGTAAACTTTTGGAGGATGAAGTAAACCATGACACCTCCAAGGAGAATCATGAAGAAAATTGTAAAACCGGAGGAAGAGACAACTGCTACATCATTGGAGGAATCAACAGCGCTGTTGAACATGGGTGGAGAGGAGACATCACCTCCATCACCTTTGGATCCTCATAGATCCAACATAGTCATGGGAGAGAGGCATTTCCTAAGAGGTCTCCAAGAAGCTGCATTTCAAACTCTCATGAAATGCAAGGAGCAAGAATTGGTTTGGGAGGATGGTAGCCCTCATGGGAGGAGTACCAAAATAATGGATAAGAGATGGTAGGATGTTTACATCATTGGAAAGAAAGGAGAAAGGATAAATGTTTATGATATGACACATATATAAGTCACTATACCTTCATCACATGAGTCATATGATGTGAGCATGAGGAGGCATCAAGCACTTGAGTTGCTTGGAATTGATGGGAGAGAGCACAAGCAAATTTTCTCTCATATGATTGATGGTGTTGCAGGAGTAGAGGAGGGAAATATCATAGTGCAAGGGGATCACTCTTTAGCTGGGATTGATTGGGATTCATTTCCCTCTTGGGGGAGGCTTCATATTTGCAGCAGCATCACCAGAGTTGTTCTTGACAAGGAGCATGTCCAGGAACAAAGATTGGCATGGGCAAAAGCCTTTTTGCATGAGCTCACAGCGCTGTCATTCGGGAGGAGGATCACATGCATAATCTAACTTCCAGCCTATGGTAAGAGTCTTGTGTGTACCTTTTCTGATTTACATACTCTTATCATTATAATAAAGTGCAGAGTTTTCAAAGGGGCAAATTTTTCATGTTGCTCCATGAGCAAAATTGGGCCAAACTATGTGATGGAGACAACCATATTTTATATGGCCTTGGGAAAGTGTTACCTTCCATGTATGTTCAGAATTAATATTCAGCCACTCACCATGCATTATCATATGTAAGAACATACATTGTCATTCATGAGCTGAAAACAACTTGCTATATCATTTCTCAAAGCAGCAGTTTGGGGAACTGCGATGTGACTACTTGGGAGACTGTTGGTACATCCTTGCATAACATGAAACCTTCAGTTCTTGCCTCATTTTATTGCTGAGTATGGTATCCTTGGCTGATATTTCTATCATATTAATGGAGGACATGATCAAAGGAGAGACACATGGATGAATGTGTCCTTGATGAGGAAGGACTCCCATATTTTTTGCATTGCATGTTCTAAAGGGAACATGAGAGGAGGCATGGCTACAGCCACATATTTGATTAATTGTGGGGTAAGCCATGGGATTCGTAATTTTATCCATCCATTGTATGTATATGGGCAGGTTTTTTACCTTATGTTTCTGATTCACTCATCTATTTAGTATTTAGTAGTAGATGTGATATTTGTTGTTGTGCAATGCTTGCCATGTTATTTTCTGCAACTGCAGTGGATGAGGTTGCATTATAACCCTATGAGGAATTTTTTTCACTTGCTTCACATGGTATAACATACATAAAACATGTCATGGGGGAATTCTATGGTGATCTTGCCCTATTTATCATAGATGACATGTCTTGGGCCAGTTGATTTTTCATTGATGGAGGAGAAATTCTTGGGGAATTACTCTTAATTTTTCCATTTGAGGGAGATATATTTGCAGCCCAAGATTAGAATACTCTCCAAACTTGTCACAAGTGGCAAAGAGGATAGCATGGGGCAAGTTATAGTGCTTTCCATGATCAGATTTCAGCCCACCTTCATTTCCGGAGCTCAAGGTGGAGGGAGATTTTCCATCAGTTGTCTTGTTGGGAGGCAACTTATTTTTATGATTGATGGCTTGGAGATGAGAGATTCATATGGGGGATGAAAAGTCCCATTATATATCAGATATCATGCCTCAAGGAGGCCCTTGGAAAACTCTTAGTTCCTTCATGGTTATTTGTTCCTACATGATAGCTATTTTGAAATGTTCACGCCAAGGCTAGATTTCATTTGTTGGAGGGACAGTTTGGAGACTTGATTGCTGATATGGCATCCTTTTACTTGGGTAGATCATCACATAAGTATTATACAGGAGGAAGGGCAGAAAGAAACTCAGTTCATCCTTGAAATTGCTTGAGGGCAAGAAATATTTTGAGAGGGGAGGACTGTAATGTTTCAAATTTTATGGAACATTAATTTTTGTTAAAGAGATTAATAAAATGGGTAGGGGACCCATTATTTGCATCACTAGAGAATAAAAATCCTCTAAGTATGAAAGATTATATTATTTGGATTTGTATTTCACACCTCCATGTGTGAAAGGAGGTTTTTTCATACATGCTTGGCCAAGGTTGACCAAGTCAAACTGCGTTGGCATGAGTTGGAAAGCACAAGTGGACAACGTAGGGAGAAAGTTTCTAGATGAGAGGAAACCATAATTAGAATTAGGGTCCATGGAGAGAGGCTCACTTGTTTAAAAGAGGATCAAGGCAGCCATTGAGTTCAGCTTTGATCATTTTACATTTGAGTCTTAGAGACTTGTTGCTACCTCTTGCTGTTCAGCAGAGCTGCAGTGCCTTCGGGCACGAGGGAGTCCTGTTGAGGATTTCCTCTCCTTCTTGAGTAGCTCATGAAGGATTGAACTTCATTCCCCATATTAAAGCATTCAGGCCATAGCTTCAACCATCTACATCAGCGCAGTTTCTACAGCAGATATTGTGCAGCGTTGCTGAGTGTTGCCGAGGAGGTTTCCACACACCATCCAGAGCTATTTTTTCAGTGAAGAGATTTTCTATTCATTGGGATATTAGAAAAGGTGGTTATTGAGCATATCTGACCATATTTGGCATTAGGCAAACCATTTTCCATCAAAGGCAGCGCAGTCCCTCTCTTATACATCATTCTCCTCGGTGAATATTTGTTGTGAGGGATTAGCAGATATTGGAGGAGAAGTCTTGGGTGAAAGGATCGGCCTTTCACTTCAGATTTTAATTGGAGAAGGGCTCTTCATCTATAACAGCTATTTCATCCTTCTCAATCCATTTCCAACTCTTGAGTTGTTGCTAGCCAGAAACTCTGACATTTCTGCAAAATGCCATTTTTGTATAGATTTCAGCCAATCCTTTTAGAGGATTAATTTATTGCATTTTCAGGGGTTGAGATCATGCTCCCCCTTCTTTATTTGAGCTTACATTGTCATATCTATGTATTTTCATTATTTATGTATAATTCCCTTATATGAACTACACAATCATGGCCTAAGGCTTTCTTGATGCAGCTGTGTATTTCACATTCTCATGTACAAGTTTCTTGAGGCTTGTTGTGCCTTTCTTTAGTGATCATTTCCTCAAGGAGATGTATATTTAATTGCTGCTATGTTCCAATATGATGGCCATTGAGTTCTCCAGCATTTCATGTGTATATGATTCACTGCTATTTACCATTTGATGTATTTTTTATTGCTGGTAGCTGCAATGTTGGGGTTATCTTAAGATATTCCCAATATTTTTGTATTTCCCTATTGGGGATATTGTCCTTTGACAATCACTCTATAGACAGAGTCTGATAGTGGGCTAGGAAGCCTCTGGAGCTCATCCTTCTTTATGAAGGTGACAAATCCAGTAAATGCCCCTTCAGTCCATCTCTGGAATATATTTACTTTGTGGATTGACAATGTTTCTGAAAAAGGAACATTACACTTTTGCAAAAGCTCCAGTGTTGTCTCAACTAGATTACGCTAAGCCTTTCATGATTTTTTCTTTTTCATCACCTCATACAGTGGCAGGAGTTTTATTGCAAAATAATGAGGAAGGATATGAGCAACCTATTGCTTTTTTCAGCCAGGTGCTCCGTGATGCGGAGTTGAAATACAACATCCTAGAAAAGCAAGCTTATGCCTTAGTAAAGTCCCTCAAGGCATTTCGAATGTATGTACTACAATCCTCCATTATGGAATTTGTGCCCACAACAGCCGTAAAATATATCCTGATCCAAGGGGATAGTGAGGGAAAAAGGGGCAAGTGGATTGCGAAGATACAAGAATATGAGCTGGAAATATGCCCCATCAAGTTAATTAAATGACAGAGATTAGCTAAAATCCTGTCAAAATCGAATTGCCAGGCTCTGGGCATAAATTTTTCAATGACAGAAAATGAAGAATCTGAAAACACAGATGAATGGTGTGGAATAGAAACGACTACTCAGAAGACTCACATGAAGTATCTCCTCAGTCCCTAGTATAAGGAAATTGTTGAATATCTTTTGGCTCTCAGATTCCCCCCTAGCTGTGATAAAGCTAAATACAAAACATTGAGGATGAGGTCACAGAAATTCGTGGTTGCCAATGGTCGTCTGTATTTGAGATACCCCTTTGGCATCCTTCTCCTATGTCTTATAGAGAACGAAGTAGAGGAAATAATGGCGGAGTTTCACGAAGGCATTTGTGGAGGTCACTACAGCTAGAGAGCTACTACCCATAAAATTCTAAAAGTTGGTTTCTTTTGGCCCAAACTCTTTGGAGATGTGTTTGATTGGATCAGAGCCTATAAGAAGTGCTAAAAATTTGTAGAGAGACAGAATTTTGCACCTTTTCCCATGATCCCTGTACATATATATGAACCATTCCAGCAATGGGGGATTGAATTTATTAGTGAAATTCACCCTGCATCTAGTGGGAAGCATAAATGGATATTAAATGCCACAGATTATTTCACTAAATGGGTGGAAGAAGTACTAGCAAGGAATGAAACAGACTTGGTAGTAATAAAGTTTCTGGAAGAGAACATCATCTCGAGGTTTGGTTGCCTAGCAAAGATTGTCACTAACAATGCCCAGGCCTTTAAGTCGGCTAAGTTTGTCAGCTTCTACCAGTAATATAAAATTATATTGGTACATTCCACCACCTACTAACCATAGGGAAATGGTCTAGCAGAGTCTTACAATAAAACTCTGGTGAGAGCACTGAAGAAAGCTATCAATGAAAACTAGAAAAATTGGGACTCTCAGCTAAAGTTCACTTTGTGCGCAAACAGGATCACCAGCAAGAGATCAATGGAGAAATATCCATATGAGTTGGTATATGGGAGGGTAGTATTTTTTCCTATACAGTTGGTGTTACCAGTGGATAGATTCATGCAGGAGTGCCAGGGGAGCCTAATGATATTACCAGGAGAATGAACTAGCTGATAGAATTGGAGGAGACCAGAAATCAGGTGAATCAGAGGTTGATCGAATATCAAGAAAAAATGAAGGACTTGTTCGACTGGCATGCAAAAGACAAAAAGATGCAGGCCAGGGATTTAGTACTTAGATGGGATATATGAAGAGCAAAGAAGGCGAAGTATGGTAAATTCGATCCATTATGGTTTGGCCCTTTCAAAATTGTGGAACAAGGGGGAAACAACACATTCAAGCTAGAAAATTTGCAGGGTGACTTGCTTGATGCCCCTGTAAATGGTTAGTTCCTAAAACCCTACTTCCAGTTTTGATCCAGGCCGAGAGGGCCCAATGTATTATACTGCACATTAGTTAGCTGTTTTATCTTTATTTTTAATAATGTTTGTTGTGAAAAACCATGAAGAAAAATACATGTGCTAAGAAGCCATGTTTAAGAAAAAAGGGTTAACAGATGGTCTGCGAAGTTCTCAACATGTTCGAGGATGAACGTGCCATCCCCAGGTGGAGCCAATGTTGATTATATCATTCACCCTTAATTTTATGAGAAATATCATAAGGGTAGATTACCTGAATGCATTCAAATGGCTATGGTTTGAAAAGTTGTGAAGGGGAAATATGATTAATTTAGCCATATATCAAAAAGGGAAAAGAAAACTTTGAAATAAAGTGGAAATATTAAGCTTTTGACTGAAATAGAAAAGGTTTCAAAGGCACAAAGAAACAAATATAAGGTGGGGCCCACTTATACTCTATACGCATATGAACGAAGGTTGCAAACACAATTCTGGGGGGGGGGGGTCGCAAACAAGAGGGGTTAGGCAGAGCCTTCCCCCCCTGGAATCTCGACGACGTGTCAAAGAGTAGGACACGAGGTGAGCGCTTTACAGAGAAAAGGGCATGGGCTTTAGAGCTGTTACGGAAATCGCCTTGCGTCCCTAGTGGGCCAAGTCCCAATGTACAGCTGTTACAGTGATCCAACGGTAAGGTAAGTCCTAGGACAACCGGTACAGAGACCAGTACTAGCATTTAACCCAACACGCAGTATTCACCTAAAAAGAGTCTAACACCCAACACCTTTATGCCACGTGTCTCACAGTCAGCATCCTTATGACATCAGCACTACTCGTTTTACCCCACCCTCTTTTCCTGAGCTGACTTAGGCCTGTATAACTATTTTTGGAAAATTACTGTGGTAAAATACTCTTGGCTTACGATAACTATATAAGCGAAAGAAAGCACACAATACAAGGTCTTCAGAGTCATTGTCTGTACCCCTGCGTCGCTTTCTCGAGCATTTTTCTAATTCGCAGGTATTCCATCCCTTTCATTCTATTTGGTTTCCTTTTGTTTTTTAAATTCTATGATGGTCATGGGTAAAGTCATAGCCAAGAAGACAGATCCTAAGACTCCCAAAGCTCATGAATCCAGGGATGTCCCTGGGCCTGATCCATTCACAGACTTGCAAGCCAACATCTGTGACCTACAATACCCATTTCCCATTAGCAGCGTCAAGCCTGAGCTGTTTAGAAAACATGTGGAAAATAAAGATAGGTTCTGTGTCGTTTTGTCTGGTCTGTATCATCAAATAACCCCCCAGTATACCCAGTGGGAAAATTCATCTGCTAGCTCCAGGATGCCTACGATGAATGTCGGGGCATGTTCCTCTCAGCTCAGGGGAACAAAATCTTCACTGTTTCTCCCAAAACCATCAGAAAATCCATTTTCTTTCCTACCAGTTCGAACTATGTCAGTTTTAATGAAGTAACATTGTCTCATCAGTTTTCAAAACTGCCATGGAAACAACAGAGCAATTTCATCGCCACCATAATCGACTCCCATTTCACAACTCTCCCCACTACAGATTCAGTACCCTTGACCGTATTGAGGGAATACATCCAGCCTATCCTTCCTCTTATCGCAGGTCTCCTAGGTGTGGAAGGTTTTGGGCGAGCCTCAAAAAATTGCATAGCTTTTCTGTGGTTAATGTCTCAGCCCGGGGTCATTTTAGATATTCCTGGTTTTCTTGCCTCCACCATTCAAACTCAGTTCTAGGAGCTCTCAGACACGGGTCATTTTCATTTTTTTTCTATGGTATTTTATATTTTCCTCTTCCAGCATGCTAATAAATTTGAGGGTTTGGGTTTAGATAAGGTCTACAGAATAAACTCTCAGCCAAGACTAGTTTTTGACTGGAGCCTCACAACTCATCAGCTGGAAAATGGGGTAGGCTACTCAAGTTTCCTAAATGAGTTCATGCCTATAGCTTACACCATCATCCATGATTCTCCTTCACCTAGGGTTTTTCTTGAACTGAGGAAATGGTTACAGTACAGTGAAGCTCAAAGCACTGGGGACTGGTACCTTTTTGATAATTACACCGAAATCAGGGTTTATGGAGCCGAAGTCTCTCCCTATCAATTGCCAATTTTTCCTGCCCTACAGATTTACACTTTCGAATACCTCAGGAAAACCTTAAAATCTGACCAACTTCATTTCCTCCCTACGAGAAAGGGTTTTATCCTCAAACTCCCCACAACCATTGGCCCTTTCATTGTTAATTCAAGGCACGCCCTTCCCGTGGTAGAAGATCTACTTAAAGGCATGGATTTGAGGCAAGGGAAAGCTTGGCCCTACCATCCGAAGGGCATCATTTCTAACAGGATGAAGACAAATAAATCAACCCCTTATATTCATGAAACAAGGCCTTTCATTGAGTCTCGAGCTAATCTTGAAAACTAGCCTTTTCTTTCGCAGATGGAGACTGATTCATCTGCGACAGGAGAAAAAACAGATACCACTTCAACCAGGGAAGCAAGTAAGAAACAGGTAGAGGAGGCAGGCGCATCAAGAGAGGGTTCTCCCCTTTTCAAGAAACAATGAACAAGGACCAGTGAAGCAGAGGTTATGGGAGACGAATTGTTGCTCCAAGATGAAATACATTATGGGGAATCAAACATGAGTAAAGCAAGAATCAAGGTGCTATGGGATAGTACGGCCTCTTCTGACTTCTCATAAGTTTCACAAGCCATCGTAGCCAGCAGTTCTCAGGAAGAAAGTGAGGGTAGGACAAGGAACATATCAATCAGAGATAAACACTGGTCCCAGCTTGAAGGGTATGTTGACAAATACCAAACTAGGTTCTCATCTACAATAGATTTGGATAAGGAGCAGCTAGTAATGGCTATGACTGAAGCCATTTTGAACCCAGAGGCTGGTACCACCAATTACAGGGCATTGTAGATAGCCATAGATATGTCGCGGGTTCCAAAAATTGACAAATGCAATCTATTCCAGTGCTTTGGCAACATGCTCAAAGATGAAGTGATACAGCTCTTCGTTACTCTGAGAAAATTGCAGAGTAAACATAACCAAGTATTGGTGAACCTCATAAGGGAGAATACTAATTCCCACGCACTCACAAATGACTTACAAAATCTCCAGGAGGTGATAAAGGGGAAATAAAAAGTCATATCAGACCCCCAGAGTCATCTTATCGAGGAGTTGCAAAAGCAGGTCGCAGCCTTGAAACAAAAAGTGAATATACTAGGCTCTCATCATGTACAGACAGCTAAGTTAGTCCAAGTAGAAAAAGACAAGGAAAGCTTGGCCGATTCTATTGCAAAAGAGAGGGAGGAAAAAGAAAAGATTTCGGAAGATATGTCTGTTCTACAAGGAAAGATAAATTAATTGCAGATAACCTGGGACACTCATGTATGTGCTCCACCCACACCAGAAGGGACTAGCTCTCTTTTCGAGCAGTTAAATTCTGCACTGGCCACAATTGAAACAATAGAAAAACATGTCTGAACAGCACGTCAAAGGATCAGCAAGCTCGAAGAAATATTTTCCGAGAACTCCAAGAAGCTTAATGTTATGCAGAAGGAAATCGAGGAGGGGAAACAGGAAAAGGCGTAGCACGAAAAAACCATCCGTGAGCTCACAAGTCGCATGAAAGGAAACATTACCGTCCTAGATGCCAGGCAATTGATCTGGGCTAAGATCATCACAGAGGTGAAAAATCACTAGGCATTTCTAAATGTTGCAGAGGAAATGAATTCAGTTGTGCACCTTCTCAGAAGGAAGCTTCACGAAGGAAATACCGATGCATCCAATAGAGTTCAAAGCGCAAGAAGGTATATCTCTTTCTTAAAAGAATTAAAAATAGAAGACGTGGTAAAGTAGGGCATCAAGAGCAGGTTCATGGAAGCCACAGAGTGTCAAAAGGTAATAGAAAAAAATTATACTCGTAGTATGGCCTTTAATGTCTTAGAAAAAATGGCGGCCAGTTAAGAACGGTTTGAGGTGGATTGGGCTGAAATAACACTTGCAGGACTCCAGTCATGCTGGGAGCCCACCAATGTAGTCCTACAGCCATTACCAGTGTACGAGGCCCGTCTGAAAGAGGAAATGAATCAGACCAACATACCCTATGATAAATCTACTCGCCTCAAACCTGAGACCATAGTTGTTGTCCTCGATAAAGAGTTTTCACTCCTGCACCAAGTGAAAAATAAAATTCCTGTCGATGCAAACTATGATGAACTTATGGAAGCTTACATCAAAGCATAAGGCTTCATAGCGATGCCCAAACCTGTAGCAGACACCTGGCAGAGGTGCACAAATTATGGCAACCTGTTAGCTGGCTCTTCCACAAACGTCTCGCCACCTTCTTCGACCCCTTCTCACCAGTGAAGATTCTTAGCTCATGATTTGGCCGTCGAGGCCTTTAGCTTTATTTTTACTTTCTAAATCCAAGTTCTGAGTGAAATTATTATTTCACTCTTGCATTTACTTTCTGTTAGAACAATTTTAATATTTTATTTTGAAACGGCCATGAGCCCAATTGTAAATGATGAGAAGCGTTCTACCTCATCATGAATTTTGTTATTTTGATTAGGACTGGTAACTGCTCACTAGCACCCAGGGAAGATATTTTCCCAAAATATCTTCCCGCGTATGTTCTTAGAGAATTTTATAAAATCCGTAAACTGAGACAGAGAAAAGGTTCCAGATTTTCAAGAGAATTGACTAAAGAGAAATCTGTATGTATTTTTGTTGATATTTTGATATTAATGTTGAAGAGCACATTGGGTTTCGGTGATAAGGAGTTTCGTTTCTACTAGGGATTCTAATCTGAATGCTTCATGGTCTGTAACTCTCTCTTATGTTTTGTAGCATAAATGTTCATCTCGTTCATTTCCATATTTCTCATATCTGTGTTCTAGAATGCGAGTGCTCACATGTTCAGGTGTGAATTTATCATTGATTGATGCTCATATTTCTTCATGTCTAGCACTTTAAATATGGCTCAGGCAAGATATGGTTTTTCATATTTCACTTCTACCATAGTTCTCCTGATATTTACATCAATGGAACTTTATCTTTAAAACTTATTCTCATGTATGGATTCTTATCACTACATAAGCCCAGTACATGTTTATACTCAATTCTAGATCTCGTTTCTGTTATTGTTAGTATCCTCCTCTTTTCTTACACAATTACCACCATCTGATTATTTACCTCTATGAACCACTTTAGAATCCAGCTCCCTTTTGTAGCAAGCCATCTTAAAATCGTCGGATACATTTTATATCAAAGTTCACATTATGTTGTTACAGAATTACCTTTGTTGTATTTAAGTATTGAAAGTCTTGGTTCCACTTACACCAAACTTATCTACTCAGATTTGATAGCATGAGAACCCCTTTTCTTGACAACCTTTACAAGTTGAACTACATTCTCCTTGCTAATTAAGATGTCCTAGGCACTGGTCTTTTGCAACTCAAGGTTGTCTCTAGGAGTGACAACATCTTTCTGGCGCCATTGCCGGGGATACGAAGTTGAGAAAAGATAAATCCTTGGGCCTCGACAAAATATTTATTCACTCTTCAAAACAGGTGAGCAAGAAGAGTTGAGATTTTTAGATCCCTCACCTTGGTGACTTCACTATTAATTATAATATAAATATATTTGTAGTCCTGGCTTCCCGAAAGCCACATCTGAGGTGAGATACATCTCAGTTGAAGACACCTTCGGTGTTTGACCCAGAAAATATTTTACACAAGAGGGGTTGGAGAGAAAGGAAATCAGTCCATACAGATATCCCTAGATTTTCTTTGGAAGACTCACCATCCTCCTCCTCCTAAATAGCCCAAAATCAAGGTCCTGACTCCTCTGTAAAAAACCCTGTTTACTTTTTAGATAATCCTTCCCTGGGAAACATTCAAGTGAAAGACGAAGATGAATCCGTAGATACCACCAGATTCTTTCTTCATCCCACTCCTGAAGCTGAAGAAGTCAAATAAGTCACCGAGGTGTCTACTATTAATAGTCCATCTTTTCCATCAGCACCTCAAGCCTCTGTCCAATACATACCAATTGTCATACACACTTCGCTTCCACCACCTCATCTCACTCATCAGATTCTCCCACCACCTCCAAGACCCTCGATGGTTGTTTCAAGTTTCTTGTTGAAAAAATATGCCCCCCTATAATTTCCCCAAGTCTTAAATGATATACCTCAAGATTATTTGAAAATATTACCTCGTTTCAATGGGGAAAATGAGATCGAAGCTCAGAAACATCTTGAAGTTTTTTGTGCTTTTGCAGAGAACTTTAATGTTGAACATCTAGATGTAGTCTTGAGAATTTTTGTCCAATCCCTTGATGGAGAAGCCTAAAAATGGTTTAAAACATTGGGAGACTGCTCCATCACTACTTGGTAGGAGATGGAAAACTCCTTTCTCAGAAAATGGGGGGAAAAGAAAGATCATGGTTACTGCCTCATAGAGTTCAATGCGCTTAGGAAGAGACATAAAGAGGGAGTACCAGAGTTAATTAAGAGGTTCAACAAATTATACTCAAGCCTTCCAATTGAGATGAAACCTCACGAGACTGCTACCAAAGTGGTGTTTATAGCAGCTTTTGATTCAGAATTTTGGTTTTCTCTAAGAGAAAGGAAGTCATCCATACTAGATGATGCCCAGACTAATGCACTAGAACTGGAGGCTAATTTTCCTTCCATAGGAAAATCAAAGGGGAGATCATATCAAGATGCTAGAAGAATGGGAAAGGAAGAGGTATCTATATCTGGCCAAGACAGAGAGTCGGCTAAGAACAAGATTAAAGAGATGAACAAAGTGATTGAAAATCTTTCAAGAAAGCTAGTGAAGCTTGAACTTGAAGCCAAGAATTAATCCTCTAAAACATTCCAGAATGCTCCAAACAGGGGTTATAATCCGCAGTATAGAAATCCACCCCTGCAAATACTACAAACAGAATGGAAGGAGCAACAAGATCAGGTACCACACCCATTATACTTGGAAGGTCAAGTAGATGGTCCCACTGAAGATGCTGCATATGAGCAAGATGACCCATATCTTTCTTATTCGAATGGTGACGAAATCGAGAGTCCTTTGCAAGAAGGTGATGGAATGGGGATTCCATTACAAGAAGAAGAAGAAGAAAGGGTCAAATTCACTAAAGACCCAGAGATCGATGACTACTGCAAACAGTTCGTTAATTTCATGCAGGTGCAATTCCACAGGAAATATGACCTAAGGTATTCTAGGAAAAGGACTTGTACACAGGATCAGGAGGAAGAAGTACCTCAAAAAGAAGCAGTTGTACAGAAGGAGAAAATGGTGTAGAAAGCCATAGATAAAGGTAAGAGGCCTCTAAACAAGCCTTACATACAAATGACCAAATTCCTTACTCTTCAAAGTTGGCCACTAACCCAAACCCCAAGCCTGTGTTGAAAGTAGTGAAACTTGTAGTTGAAAATAAAGAGTCAAAAGAAAATACAACAGAAAAGTCCTCTTCTATCTTTAGTCTACAAAAAGAGCTTGAAAAAGTCAAAATCCCAATCCCTCTGACTGAACTATTGAAGTAGCCAGCCTATCAGTCCCAGGTCTCCTCTTTTACGCTTCCTCCAGAAACAACGCCCATCCCCGACAGTCTGAACCTTTAGGAAGAAAGGCCCATGGTCGTGTTTGGCCTCCATGTTGAAGAATTAGATGCCTCGACCCCCCCTTTCTATGTGTCATTAGTAATCCATGATTTACTATTGCATAACTGTATGTTGGATTCTGGAGTGTCCCACAACCACTTGCCCTTGTTAGTTATGGAGCAGTTGGGTCTGCAAATAACCCATCCATACAAATACATTTATTCTTTTGATTCTGAAAGGGTCTAGTGTCTGGGGATGATCAAACACTTGGTAGTCAATTTGGCCCAAATTCCAGCCAAGAGTGTGATGATGGATATAGTGGTGGCTGATATCCCAACTCATTTTGGAATGTTGTTGTCAAGATCACGGGGAACCAAAATTGGAGGGTCAATAAAATTGGATTTGACTTATGCTACTATCCCTGTCTTTGGAGGGAAAGAAAGGAGGCTATATAGGGAGACGAGGTTTGTAAGGATGGTTAACAAGGCTGATAACTATGTTAATTCACCAGTGTAAAATAAAGAAGGGGAATTCTCATGTCTAATGTTGTATGAAGACCAAGACTATGTGCAAGAGCCATCATTCTATCAGATTAAGACAGAACATTCCTTAGAAAATCAAGAAGCTGGAGTTTGGACGTTACACTTTGATGGAGCCAATTCCAGAGAAGGGAATGGAGCTGGGGTGCTCCTGATTTCCCCTGCTGGCGAATGGGTTCCGTTATCTTTTAAACTGGAATATGAAGCTACCAATAATGTAGCTGAATATGAAGAACTGCTCTTAGGGTTGCAAACAGCTAGAAGCATGAACATTCAGAGCCTAAAAGTTCTGGGAGATTCAGAGCTGGTAGTGAGGAAAGTGAAAAATCAGTGCCAAAACAAACACCCAAGGCTGAGGGCTTATAGGAACGAGGTATGGGACCTAGTGGAAAACATTTTCCTGGCGTTTAACATTCAGTTTATGCCCATAGAACAGAATAGAATAGCAGATTCTCTTGCTGTGGCTGCCAGTACTTTCGGCCTCTGTAGAATCCTATCCTAAGATACGAAATTGAAGTTTGTTATCAACCTTCAATTCCTAACAATATAAAACAATGGAAAGTGTTTGAGGATGAAGATTAAGTAAAGATATTCATGGAAACAGTTGGGGAATTTTCAAACATGGAGATAGATGCTAGTGAAGAAGAAGAAACTGAAGAAATTTCCCAAAACAAATGGGAGGAAAAGGTGGCTAGTCATAAAGTGTTGCAACTGAAGGGAAATGTTACACCTAGAGGGCTGGTGCCTCTAGAAAGGTTGTTCAACAAAAATGACATCCCACTGTAGCTAAACGAAGTGGTAGAAGAAAATCAGATAGAAGACTTGAATCTTGGTATCGATGCTGATCCAAAAATTGTGAAGTTGTCTAAGAAAGTTCAGGAAGAATATAAAGAGCACTACCAAAAGCTATTCCAGTCATACAAGAATGACATCAGAATCAAGCAACATAAGATTCCTCTAAAAGGAGATGCAAAGCTGCATAAACAGAAGCTCAGATAGATTAAACCTCTGCTACTTCCTTCCATAGAGAAGGAGATCAAGAAGTTATTAAAGGCCAAAATCATTGTGCCATTGAGATACTCTGAGTGGGTGGCCAATCTGGTCCCAGTATGGAAAAATAATGGAGAAATAAGGTTGTGTGTTGATTTTCAGAATCTAAATTGAACATCCTTAAAGGATAACTACCCACTGCCCAAGATGGATCATATTTTGGAGAAAGTAGTAGGAGCTTCACGGATGTTGTTAGTCACCTATAAATTTTGTCATACCCAATGGTGGCTAATATTGCCTTTTAAAACCTTCAAGAGATAGTTCTCTTTGAAAAATTTTCATCTTTTGAATTTTTTATGATGATTATTACCCTTTGAGTTAATCTTCACTGTTGTTTCACTATTAGCCCTAAAGTACTTTCTTTTCACCAAGAGAAAACTGCTTATAAAACACCATTTCTCACCATTTACCTCTCCATTCCAATCCCACAAACTCTCCATTTTCATCCTTTCTTCCCTCACAAAATCCCTCAAAACATCTAAAACCCCCTTAAAACCTTATATTTCCCCTTTATTTGGTTTTAATTTCCCTTCTTTCATCTATCGGAACCCCCCTTTTTGACCTTAAAAACCTTGGTTTTTGGCCTAAAATTAGCCCTTTGCACTATATAAGTCTTAATCCCCCGAGGTCTTATATCCATTATCCCTTTTTTCTCCATAGGGCCGAAGCCCCGCAATTGGGCGCTCAAAACACAAAGCCTCCGTGCCAAAACCCTTTTTTCCTTTGTTTTTTCATTACCTCGACGATATGATTTAAACAAATCTAGACTGTTGATCTACATAGATCAATGGCCATTGGGCTACCTGATCTCTGCCTTACCCTTTTCTTGGCTTCTTCCTTTTTTCAAACATTCCCGTCTCCTCTTTGAATTTCGACCGCCCGATCATCAGATCCAATGATCGGGACTTAACCCAATGAACCCCATTCTCCATTAAAATCTGTCCTGTTAGTTTCAGCCTTTGTAGCCTTCCTACAGTGATCAAACATGCTCTTACAAGGTGATTTTAAGATGTCAAGGTCAAATTTTGTCATTCCAAAGAGTCTTCAAGCAAAATTTGGTCACTAGGTATTAGGTCTAGGGTTTGTTTTCACTATTTTCAAAGTTGTCCAAATTTCGGTCGATGTCATCATTCCGCTGAGTATACCATCATTCAGAGGGTTGTCATCATCATGTCAAGTTCCATTGGGTCATTTTACAGCTTGTTCATGCTTCAGTTGTGCCTAGGTAAGGTTCATTTCCCTCTCCTAGGGTTTTGGAGGTAATTTCTCTTGGATGGTAAAATCATTAGAAAAACTTGTATCCTGATGTTCATACACCTTCCCCTATCCTTAATTTACATTATTAAACACTTCTCATCACTGAGATCCCCCAAATTCCTCATTTTCACACAAACCCTAGTTTCTTGCTACAACTTGGCAATTTTCTAGGCTAGGCCTGTGTTTTGCCCTTTTGGACCCCTTCCCCTCACTCAATCTCTGAAATTATACTTTTCGCTGCTTCCTAACATCCCTCCCTACTTCCCAAAATTTCCCCAAGAATTTAGAAGCTCCTTATCCCCTTCATTTCACTTCATTTCGACAAATCCCTTGTTCCACACATCGGGATAGGTTTCACTCAAATGATGTTTTAGAGCAATAAAAGATGAATTTTGGAAACCTGAGAGAGGATTTTTTTCCAAAATAGGCCAAGTAAGAAAAACCTCCTTCAATTTTTACACAGGTGTCATGGTTTTAGAGAAATGTCAAAAATACCGTTGCCTCAGGAGAATTGAATGCACCTCTGAAGTGACCTTGGGAAAATCAATATTTATCCTAACTTGGTTAGCCAAATGACTTTCTTGATGAGTCAAATGATAACTAAAGACAAAGATATTTCCAATGATCTATCATGAGCTCAATTTGGAGTTGAGGAAGACCTTAAAAAGTTGACTGCAACAACACTCTGCCTTGAGGCAGCCTCATTCTGTGCATTTTGACCAGTCTTGGGAGATTTGATTTTTGACAAGGAAAATAAACTCCAAGTTGAAAAATTCCACTTGGGTTGGAAATTAGACTCAAATATCTTTCCAACGAGCTATCACACACCTAATTTTGACATCGGGAAGGCCTCCAAAGCCTCCTACAAAATGCGCTATTTATGGCGCAACACATTGGGTTGGTGTGCGGCGCATTGAGCTGATACTCCAGTTTTCTCATTGTCTTCAACGAAATCCCAAATTTCTTGGATCCTCTGCTCCAAGTAAGTCAAATTTTCGTGTAATTTTCCATTGATCAGTTTTGGGTGTGGTTTCAAAGATTGGTTGAAGAACTTGAATGTTAAACTACAAACCCTATCCTCTTATTAAAGCTGCTCCTTAGGGTTGTGTTTTGGTGTTTTGGTGCCAAAGACTAATTTTCCCCTTCACCTTGTTGATTCCTTCCCTCACCTTAAACCCATCATCCCTATTAATCCCCTGTTCCTCTACATCCCAAATCACTTATTTCTAAAAGTCCTATGTTCCTATCCCTAAACCCTACCATTTCCTATTACTCTCCCTTTCCCATATCATTTGCAAATATTCCTGGATTCCCAAAATCCCTCAACACAGTCAAGTGAGTGTTAACACATTTCAAAACTCACTTGAAAAACTCCACAATCCACTTTTCCCATTGTTCCATGTTTCCCACAGTCCCTCATTTGACTTTGGCACGTATTTTGGCAATTGGAGACAAAAACAACCAAGTTCTCATTTCTCATTTTCAACAAGCTAAACATACACTTGGCATACATTTGCAACATTATGGAGACGAACGAGCACATCATACAAAGGGAACGACAATTGTGTTGAATTGCATGCACCGAGGAGGACAACGAGGGAGGCGGAAAAACGATCCCTTTGAACCTTGGCGAGCTTCCTTGGTGTCTATGAGACATGATGGGAGACCTTCACTCCGAATTTCAGCAAATTTGGAGTAAATTTTGTCATTTTTGAAAATTTTGGTTGCAAAACAGGTTTTTCTGCCCGACGCGTCGCGCCACCCGACGCGCGCTTATGATTGGGACATATTCTGGAGGAAAAATTAATATTTTTTTATTTTTTATGATAAATTATGCATGTTCAGGAATGTCCGAAGCATTTCTTCAAGTTCTGGGCTGCCTTAAGGGTCAAAAACACTCCAAAAATGGCCTTTCTGCGACTTTTTGCACCAGCAGGAACTAGTCTTGGGAGATTGAACTTTTGGAGGGTAAAATGGACACCAAATCCAGAAATTCCACTTGGGTTGGATAGTAGACAGATAGGGATTTCCAACGAGCTATCATGAGCTCAATTTTGACTTCTGGAAGTGCCTCAAAAACAGGCTCAAAGTGGCGCGATGCATTGAGTTTTTGGGCGCGGCGCATAGAGAAATTTGGCCTCATTTTGACTCTTCAGCTCAGAAATTCGCCCAGTTTTGACTAGTTTTACTTTCTGATGTAACTCTTGATCTATATTGATGTGATTTTATGGCTATGATGTAAATTTAGCTCATTTTTACTTGTTCTAGAGGATTCATTCACTAAAAAGTGAAAATTAAGTGAATGGATCAGTTTCCTAGCATATAGAGGCAAGTTGTTTGGCTGCCTAGATTTTAGTTCCATGTTTAGAATTGGTTGAAACAACTCCTAGAAGGATGAGCTCGACCCCTAGAGGCATGGGAAGGGGTTAGGATGGTCTATATGATGTATTTTCTCAATCATTTTTATAGGTTGGACTCTTGGGAATAGTTTGGTACCTCATTGTATATTCATTTCAGATTTTTGGCAAAGGAAAGACCAGAGTTTTGCAGCACTTGTTGGGATCCTTGTGGCTTCTGAGTTTTGATGATGTTTTTCTTCATTTTATTGTAAGTTTCATTAATGTTATATGTATGTCATTTCCCTTCTCTTTGCTTCTGAATTAGACAAATGAGTAACTAAGGTAGAATTCATTAGTTTGCTGATGCTCTGCCTTAAAATTTTGTTTAGTTTTATATGTTTTCCTCCGTTTGAAGAGGATCCTTGCACTTTCTTGCCCTCTTCAGCTTCTCAGCAGTATTTTCTATCCATTCATTGAATCTAAGACATCAAATTCGTTGCCTACCCTGCCCCAACTTGAAATTTGCAAGAATTTGGCCTCATCCCCAAGCCCAAAATTGTTTTTCCCTTTTTCCAACAAAAACCCCTAAAAATCATTCCAAACTCCTTGATTAATATACCTAGCCTAAAATTAGCACTCATTTCAGTCATCTCAAGCCCTATTGATACATTTTTTCTGAGATTGACCTGGAGAGAGCCCTCTCCTGTTCTGGTAGGGCTAGCTACCAGACTGAGCGTGGTTTGATTACCCTGAATATCGCTTTCCTTCAGCCTAAGGTGGATTTGGGCTATAACATAGTGGCGACCATACTAGGGAGAAAATGGTTTGCTTGTTGGTGTTAATTGTTTTATAAGCTACAGACAGAGCCTGAAGTTATGCCAGATAGCCTTTGAAACGCTTTTGCTTTGCATTAGCGGAAGTAGATAAACGTTGCTTCAGTAAATCTCCGGTCTAGCTTGTGAACGTAAAACTTGACTTGTAAATTGCCTCAGTACATGTATCAAGTTCATATCTGATTGGTTGATGGTGGACAACGATCAGACATAAGAACGCTAAAATCATTCACCTAGTGACTCCAACTCAATGTAGAGACTCCACTGGAGGACTAATTCTTTCTCTGCGAAAATGGAAGGATCTTACACAAAGTTCAGGTATCCAAAGTGGAATGGTATTCAGGATCTAATCTTCTTTCTTGTAAAATATTTCTTTGTTGTTGTTGAAGCTGTCCTGAAAGTTTTTCAGAATTTGTTGTATGAGAAAGGTGATCAAAATCTTCACTCAACCCATTTAAAAAGTGTAAATACTGAGTTTCCCTTTGATACTGGTCTCCTTACTTTTCCCACATCTTATGATGACTCTCTTCAGAGTGATGAGCCAGAAAATCAAGCTGATCCCGTAGCTCTTGTATATACTCCTACACCATTTGTAGTCCCAGATAGGTATAAACCTCTTGTTTTACCTTCTGTTCTCCATGCTTTCCCTGCAAATTATGACCTATATCTACCAAGATTTGATGGTGAATGTAACAATGTCAACACTGAGCAACATGTGCGGAATGTTGAGACTTTTCTAGATCTTTTTGAAGTTGATGACGAAGATGTTAGTATTAGGCTTTTTGCTCTTTCTTTGCAAGCCAAAGTGAAGAGTTGGTTCAAAGCCCTACCTGATGCAAGCATCTTAGATTTCCAGCAGTTCATTGAAGTTTTCCTTGACAGGTGGGTGATCGGACAGAATCCTTTCCTTATTATAGAAGAGTATAACCAGCTGAAAAGACTGCCAGGGGAGACAGTACAACATTTTTCTGCCAGATTTAACCAAGTATATTTTTCGATGCCAGCTGATATAAGACCTTCTCCTAGATCTGCTCTCTTGCACTACCCGGGTGCCTTTGATCCAGAAATGGAGTTTCAGTTGAGAGAAAGGAATCTTGCAACACTTCACGAGATGCAGAATAGTGCAGTGAATGTAGAGGCTCATTTTCTGATCCGAAGGGCAAGGTTGAAGGAAGAAGAGATGAAAAACATGGATCCAGAGAAATCGATATCTCTAGAGGTAAATCTGGACATGTTGGTAATTACAGTAGAAGATATGATGTAAAATAAAACCACAAAGAATGAGTATAATATTCAAGTCCATGACTTGCTGATTGAAGAAGAATAGGTTGCTGATCCAAAACATTTTGTTTCTTATCCCAGTTGTCATAGTGATTGCTTTATAGATCATCTTGAAGAAGAGAGAGCTGTTGAAATGACATGTATGCTTGATGATGTGTTGTATACTGATGATTTGCCTCAATTCTATCAGTATGATGATGATTATGTTCTCCAAACAGAAGCTAACCTTGAAGACAAATCAGCGGCTAGTTTGTGGAAGGAGGAAGTTCACTTTCAGCAGCTCGAGTACAGTGATCAACTGATGCATATCAACTATGACAATGATGAGGAAAGTGCAGAAAATTTTGAAGTAAGTGAAGGATATTTGCCTTTTTGTTTTGATTCATTTCAGTTCATCAGAGACAACTTCCATACAATCAGAAATCAATTGTCGACTAGTCTTGATTTGGACCATCTTGAGCGCAATGAAAACCTTTTTCAAGACTTCTCATTATCAGATTTTCAGCCCTCGAAAGCCATTGATTGTCAAGTTGCAGATGAGGACATGGAAGCTGGTACATATGATGAAATGATACAAGGTGACTCCGTACTATTTTGCTTTGAATCATTCCAGTTTTTGAAGGCTAAATTGCATAGTAAATCTTCAAATGAGCAGCCTGTAAGAAATCATCAATCTCTCAGTGTTAATGTTGAGGATGAGACAGATAATGAAATTATTGAGCAGCCTGTAGCATCATATTTTCAACCACCAAATGAAATTGAAGGTCAGATTATAGATGAAGTCGTGGAAGATGAAATAAATGATTTAATGATGCAAGAGGATTCTGTACCCTTTTGTTTCGAAGCATTTCAGTTTATAAGGTAGAATCTTCATAATATCTCTCAAGAAAAAGATGAACAACCAGTAGGATGTCAGACAGTTTCAATGGATACATCACAGCAGTCTTCTCAAGTTTTTTATGATCCTATTGTTGATGTGTTGGATGATGTTTGCAATCAAAGTCTTTCTCCATTGACTTTATGTAAGGTTGAAACGTGTGCTGATATAGACTTGATCCGACAGCTAGTCTCTTTGTCATTTTTAGCAGGAGTCTCATCACAAAGCTCATCACAAAGCTCAGGTCAAAGTTTTCATTCATGGTACGAAGAGAAGAGAAGTAATCCATTGGATGAGCTAAGTCCTAGTGTGCATTTTGAGATCATTATGCAGCATGAATTTCAAGATCCTTATGCAGTGTTTTTGGAGGCAGATAGAGAATCCATAGTATTCAACGAATCTGTTCACAAGTTTTCATGGGAGTTGCCTTTCAGTAGTTCTCTCTTTTTGTTCATAAACGAGCACTTGCGGAGAATCCAAACAGCAGCTGCAATACTTACATGGCTGCATTGGTTGTTTCATTTCACTTGATCAGGTGATGAATGAAATTGTTAGAGTAGGTTGTATTGAATAAGCTCTACTTTGAGCATCTTTTCCAGTTTGTCAGTTGTGTTTAAGTATCGAGTCAGTTTTTAGTTGAGTGAGATTTAGTTTGTGTCATCAAGTCATCAGTTTTCAGTCATGCATTTCAGCTTGAGTTTTTGACTCCATTTCCCAATGGATGAAGGAATTGTCTGCTTTCCAAAGATCTGTAGTTCTTGGCACCTCCAAGGAGCTACCATCCCCATTGGAGCAAATGTTAGTGTCAGCCTTTGCAGCCTTCCTCTAGTGATCAAACATGCTCTTACAAGGTGATTTTAAGATTTCAAGGTCAAATTTTGTCATTTCAAAGAGTCTTCAAGCAAAATTTGGTCACTAGGTATTAGGTCTAGGGTTTGTTTTCACTATTTTCAAAGTTGTCCAAATTTCGGTCGATGTCACCATTCAGTTGAGTATACCATCATTCAAAGGGTTTTCATCATCATTTCAAGTTCCATTGGGTCATTTTACAGCTTGTTCATGCTTCAGTTGTGCCTAGGTAAGGTTCATTTCCCTCTCCTAGGGTTTTGGAGGTAATTTCTCTTGGATGGTCAAATAATTAGAAAAAATTGTATCCTGATGTTCATACACCTTCCCCTATCCTTAATTTAAATTATTAAACACTTCCCATCACTGAGATCCCCCAAATTCCTCATTTTCACACAAACCCTAGTTTCTTGCTACTTGGCAATTTTCTAGGCTAGGCCTGTGTTTTTCCCTTTTTTACCCCTTCCCCTCACTCAATCTCTGAAATTACACTTTTCCCTACTTCCTAACATCCCTCCATACTTCCCAAAATTTCCCCAAGAATTTAGAAGCCCCTTATCCTCTTCATTTCGTTTCATTTCGACAAATCCCTTGTTTCACACATCGGGAAAGTTTCACTCAAATGATGTTTCAGAGCAATAAAAGATGAATGTTGGAAACATGAGAGAGGTTGTTTTTCCAAAATAGGCCAAGTAAGAAAAATCTCCTTCACGTTTTACACAGGTGTCATGGTTTTAGAGAAATGTAAAAAATACCATTGCCTCAGGAGAATTGAATGCACCTCTGAAGTGACCTTGGGAAAATCAATATTTCTCCTAGCTTGGTTGGCACAATGACTTTCGTGATGAGTCAAATGATAACTAGAGACAAAGCACTTTCCAATGAGCTATCATGAGCTCAATTTGGAGTTGAGGAACACCTTTAAAATTTGACTGCAACATCACTTTGCCTTGAGGCAGCCTCATTCTGCTCATTTTTACCAGTCTTGGGAGAGTTGATCGTTTACAAGGAAAATAAACTCCAAATTGAAAAATTTTACTTGGGTTGGAAATTAGACTCAAAGAGCTTTCCAAAGAGCTATCACACGCCCGATTTGGACATTGGGAAGGCCTCCAAGGCCCCCTGCACAATGCGCTATTTATGGTGCGGCGCATGGGGTTGGTGCGCGGCGCATTGGGCTGATACTCCAATTTTCTCATTGCCTTCAACGAAATCAAAAATTTATTGGCTCCTCTACTCCAAGTAAGTAAAATTTTCGTGTAATTTTCCATTGATCAGTTTTGGGTGTGGTTTCAAAGATTGGTTAAAGAACTTGAATGTTAAACTACAAACCCTATCCTCTTATTAAAGCTGCTCCTTGGGGTTGTGTTTTGGTGTTTTGGTGCCAAAGACTAATTTTCCCCTTCACCTTGTTGATTCCTTCCCTCACCTTAAACCCATCATCTCTATTAATCCCCTGTTCCTCTACATCCCAAATCACTTATTTCTAAAAGTCCTATGTTCCTATCCCTAAACCCTACCATTCCCTATTACTCTCCCTTTCCCATATCATTTGCAAATATTCCTAGATTCCCCAAATCCCTCAACACAGTCAAGTGACTATTAACACATTTCAAAACTCACTTGAAAAACTCCACAATCCACTTTTCCCATTGTTCCATGTTTCCCACAGTCCCTCATTTGAATTTGGCACATATTTTGGAAATTGGAGACAAAAACAACCAAGTTCTTATTTCTCATTTTCAACAAGCTAAACATACACTTGGCATACATTTGCAACATTATGGAGACAGACACCGACAAATCATAAAACCGAGACAGTGATTCCACCACTGAACTGCATGCACCAGGAGGACACTGAGGAGGCGGAAAAGGCCTGATCCACTCTGAATCTTGGCCGAAGCTTCCTTGGCTGAGCATGAGACATGATGGGAGACCTTCACTCTGAATTTCAGCAAATTTGGAGTAAATTTTGTCATTTTTGAAAATTTTGGTTGCAAAACAGGTTTTTCTGCCCGACGCGTCGTGCCACTCGACGCGTGCTTATGATTGGGACATATTCTAGAGGAAAACTTGATATTTTTGGATTTTTTATGATAAATTATGCATGTTCAGGAATGGCCGAATCATTTCATCAAGTTATGGGTTGCCTTAAGGGTAAAAAACACTCCAAAAATGGCCTTTCTGCCACTTTTTGCACCAGCAGGAACCAGTCTTGGGAGATTGCACTTTTGGAAGGGAAAATGGACACCAAATCTAGAAATTCCACTTGGGTTGCATAGTAGACAGATAGGGCTTTCCAACAAGATATCATTAGCTCAATTTGGAATTTGGGAAGTGCCTCAAAAATAGGCTCAAAGTGGTGCGACGCATTGAGTTTTTGGGCGCGGCGCATAGAGAAATTTGGCCTCATTTTGACTCTTCAACTCATAAATTCGCCCAGTTTTGACTAGTTTTACTTTCTGATGTAACTCTTGATCTATCTTGATGTAATTTTATGTATATGATGTAAATTTGGCTCATTTTTACTTGTTCTAGAGGATTCATTCACTAAAAAGTGAAAATTAAGTGAATGGATCAGTTTCCTAGCATATAGAGGCAAGTTGTTTGGCTGCCTAGATTTTAGTTCTATGTTTAGAATTGGTTGAAACAGCTCCTAGAAGGATGAGCTCAACCCCTAGAGCCATGGGAAGGGGTTAGGATGGTCTATATGATTTATTTTATCAATCATTTTCAGAGTTTGGACTCTTGGGAATAGTTTGGCACCTCATTGTATATTCATTTCAGATTTTTGGCAAAGGAAAGACCAGAGTTTTGCAACACTTGTTGGGATCCTTGTGGCTTCTGAGTTTTGATGATGTTTTTCTTCATGTTATTGTAAGTTTCATTAATTTTATATGTATTCCATTTCCCTTCTCTTTGCTTCTGAATTAGACAAATGAGTAACTAAGGTAGAATTCATTAGTTTGCTGATGCTCTGCCTTAAACTTTTGTTTAGTTTTATATGTTTTCCTCCGTTTGAAGAGGATCCTTGCACTTTCTTGCCCTCTTCAGCTTCTCAGCAGTATTTTCTATCCATTCATTGAATATAAGACATCAAATTCATTGCCTACCCTACCCCAACTTGAACTCTGCAGGAATTTGGCCTCATCCCCAAGCCCAAAATTGTTTTTCCCTTTTTCCAACAAAAACCCCTAAAAATCATTCCAAACTCCTTGATTAATATACCTAGCCTAAAATTAGCACTCATTTCAGTCATCTCAAGCCCTATTGATACATTTTTCCCGAGATTGACCCGGAGAGAGCCCTCTCCTGTTCTGGTAGGGCTAGCTACCAGACTCAGCGTGGTTTGATGTTACCCTGAATCTCGCCTTCCTTCAACCTAAGGTGGATTTGGGCTATAACATGTCCACTATGCAACAAATCCCTGAAGCAATCGTCGGTCCCACCATACATTCCCCGTGCATCTTACCCCCATCGTGTTTTATCCACGCCGTTCGATCTCTCGACGATCATCCGACAGCTTAAACTCAAAATCGCGTAATTTTTGGCCTCCCTTCCCAGTGCGCTACTTCTGTGTGATATGGGTGGTTTTCATTTTCCACGTGTCAAGCGATGTATCATATCACATTTTTTTTTACAATACCGCCTTCCCCCCCAAACGCTGTGCGAAAACCACTTCCGGTTTTCCCAAAACCACCATTTCTCAATTCGCACCCTAATTCAAATTTAAAACCCTGTTTTGCTTCGGCCGAGGGTTTCTCCCTTCTACTGCTGCATTCCTCCATCCTCACAGCTCCGAACCACCTTCACGAACCATCTTAAGAATTCAAACCAATAATTCGTAGGATTTTAATTAACTTTCTGTGTTTTTTATGCAGGATTAATGGAATTCAAGATAAAACCCTCCTGCAGATGATTATACTATTATTGGCCGAGGATGACGATCCTCATGGCTTTTGGTACCAATTAAAGGGTTTTGAAGTGCTAATTATAGGTTTAAGAAGGCCGATAAGTCATGATCATCGGATTTCTAAAAAAAAATTTCAATAAACCCTCTGTGCACCTGCAAATAGAAAAACGCAGTCAGCTTCAATAAATGAAAGAATATCAATGTCAAAGATGAATATTATGGCTTAATCAAGCCTAAACATAGATCCAAAGATAAACCACTGTGTTTATGAAACAGAGAAATATCAGTAAAAGAAGCCTCAAATACCACATCAGAGGGGCTAATTGAATTCCCAGCTACCAAAATTGCCACCTGTAGCCTCTCTGCCTCAAAGGAATACCCAAATCAAATCTCAGTTAGAAGCATTAAGGCCAAGAAAGTTGAACAGTTATTACCAGCAAAGACAAATATTTTAAACTATCACTAAAGTTATTGTAAAGATAAGAAAGTGCCTTAAAGTCAATATTTTCACCCACTAAGCCTAAAAAGGAAAAATAGAGTTAATAAAACAGAGTTAGAATTAAATGAATTCCTACCTTATGCCTTGCATGGTTTTCAAGGCTAGGAGTTGCATTGAGTATAGAATTAATTACAATTCAACCCTAGGAACTCTTCCACCTCCTCATTTTCTTATAAAATCTCCTTGAGGAGCACATTGTAAACGGTTGGTTGGTCACTAATTGTAACACTGAAACTCTTTGAAATAATACATAGTCTGTTGAAGTTGAAGAAGAAATTGAAGTCTTGGAAGCTTGATGATGTTGTGACATGCTTGTTCTTGAGAAGGTTCTATCATTGGATCCCTGAGCTTGGGTGTTGGTGATGTATCCTGAAATGTCTATTTTTTTCCTGTTTTCATTATGTTTCATAAATTATTACTACAGTAGGATGAAACGTTTAGGCTAAGAAATGACTCCTGGAAGCACCTTAGACCTGTTTATCCTTCACTATTTTATGTTTTCTTCTGCTGAGGTATTTTAGAGTCTTTAATCTTTCTCTTTAGTCCTCATTCTTGTTTATTTCTCTAATAGTTTAAATAGTTGGTTCTAGCATGATTTATGGTTTTCCCTGCTTGTCTGTTGCCACTTGAAAACTGTTTTTGAAGTCTCCCTTTGAAGTACCATTGTTTATAGTTAGCCAAGGAGGTCTGTTTTGATCATACCCTTTGTCCCTTCTTGAACAATTCTTTTAAAGGTATTTATAGTTGTAATCATAGATGTGTTAGGTGTTCCCTCTTCTATGACTGCAATTATTAGTGAATCTTTCATGTTTTCTAATTCCTTTGAAATAAAGTCTTTGAGGAAATAGGGTGTTCCCCGAATCTTATATTTCATTTTAAAAGTTGTCTTGAAGTAATTATTTGCTTAAAGTGTGGTTTGTAGAATTCATGGTTAGCCCTGTCTATCAAATGCCTCTTTATGTTCAAGTCATGTTTTTAAGTTCCCTTTGTTGAGAATTAAACTTCTCTTTTCAAAATCATTAATTTCCATCTCATTCACAAAAACTAAAGGATCCTGTGGCCAAGATAGATTTTCCCTTTGATATCCAATATCCACTTATGAGCCTGTTACCAACTTCATTTTGACTCCATTTCCCAATGAATCTGACACTTATTCTTTCTACCTATCTTTCCTAGACCTTTCATGTTCTGTTGTACTAATTCAACCAAACAAACAAACCAAACAAACACTTGCACTTAATAACTATTCTAAAATCAATACTTAAAAGAAAACAAGATATATATTTGCAAAACATTTGAGAGATCCCTCTCTGAGAATAGGAGGAGTAGATTCTGGAACTCTAAAGATTGGTTATGATGTTGCCTTGTCTTTTGGTAAGCCAATCTATCAAAACACAGGACCCCAACATAATGGCGATCACGGTGGGACCTATTGAATCTATGATAGCCTAGAAAACTATTATAACTCTTTAGTCCTACAAATATCTAAGAAAATCAGTCAGTAAGCCATAGAGTAGACTCTGTTTGTTTGAGCACCTTAACTAAGTGTTAAAATTAGACATAATACATTCTCATAACCATAGAAATATACAAAATCCAAAAATATTTTATATTGGCTTCATAATAAACATGGTGGTGGAACCATAAAACTTTTTACCTTCACAAAAGATAAAAAGCTTCCACCTGGCGACTCCATTGGCCCCAGTAGGCGTATTACTCATATAGGTCTCTAGATCTCTTTAGGACTATGTTAACCAGCCTTGAGGAAGTTTATAAGCCTAGTCCCATACTAGAATAGACATTGTGAGAGGAAAAATTTTCAAAACAATCCCTAACAACCTTCAGCCTCTCTCATTTTTGAAAAAATAGTCTGGCTTCACATAGGATCAATACTAGATCTCATCCAGACCCTAATTCTCCTAAAATAGTTGAAAATCTAGAGAATATTTTGTGGCAGACTTCTAAATCTCGAAAATCAGTTGCTGATAGGGGCCTCTTAAGAACAAAATATGTCCCTGAAAACCTTGTTGTCTTAGAGGAATTACACTTTGACTTACATCATACAAAGAAAATATTCAGAACCAGATCTGAAAGTGATTTAAACCAATCTATTTTTGAAACTGCAGGTTTGCAACAGAGCTTTAGTAGAGAAGCCTCACCTTCTACTCCTCCTGATTCTCAACTTCTTCACAACTTTAGCCTCTTTTGTAACAAATCTTCTCAAAACTAGTTTGCTGGCCCAAGTATTTCTTCCACTCCAATCCATACCACCACTGTCCAAAACACTCCATTCCAGCCCACTTTCCCTCTTGTCAATCCACCCCTTGTAAATCAACCTTTCCTTCCAGCCATGGCAGCATGGCATGCTCCACTAGTGTTACCACAACCCATGGTTCCCTTACCAAATGATTACCAATCCAAAATCCCCCATTTCACTGAAAATGAACCTACTACTGCCCAACAACACGTAAGTAAAATGAATGATGCCTTTGATTACATGGAGATAGAAGAAGAGACTAGTGGTAGCTGACATTCCCCTAAAATATGGCATGCTTTTATCAAGATCATGGGGAGCCAAAGTTCAGGGGAGCCTTCAAATGGACATGTCTTATGCCACCATCCCAGTATTTAACCAAATTAGAAGATTATACAAGGAATATAACATGAAATACATGGTGATAAACATAGATAAACCAAAAAATTCTCCAATATATTCCATTCAGTCAAGTTTAGATTCCTTTATCTTGTACAATGAAGATCAAATCACTCAACAAGAAAAGGAAAACAAAGAGGAAATCAATTTACCAGAATAATCAAAACTTCCCTCAGATCAAATACAAAACATTAGCAATCAACATCAACAAGAAAATGAAAATGAGGAAGAAATACTTTGGACAATAAACTTTGATGGATCTTGTAATAAAACAAGTGCAGGGGCAGGTGTATGGATTCAAAATACAAATCAGGGTTATTCATATAAACTAGATTTTCCATGCAGCAACAATATTGCTGAATATGAAGCCCTTCTCCTTGGCTTACAATTTCTTAAACAATTAGAAGCCCATAAAATATCAATCCTAGGAGATTCTAAACTTGTCATAAGACAAATCAAAGGAGAATATCCAGCTAAAAACCCAAGACTTAGAGAATATCGAAATGCTACCCTTGATTTATTAAAGACCTTTGAAAGATATGAACTCATTTTCATTCCAAGAGCACAAAATCATCTAGCAAATGAACTTGCCTTCAATGCTAGCAATTGCCAAGTACCTCAGATAAATGAACACCTTAACATAAAGGTCAAAAACAGGCCTACAATGCCTGACAATGAGGACCAGTGGCAAGTGTTTGACACTGAAAAACACATAGATGATTTCCTAAAATTAGAAAATGATTTTGCCATACCAGCATTAGAAACCAGCCATGAAGAAAACTGTTTGGATAATGAACAAATCCTAGGAACAGAAATGACATATTCTGCTGATATAAATCACTCTCAGAATCTTTTTGAAGCAGAATTATTTGACAACGCAGACCAGAAAGACTTGGAAGTTTTGCAATACAAGAATGATATAATTCCAAGAGGTCTCACACCTTTATAACACCTTTTTGACTTTAATGATGTAGCCAAAGAACCAAGAATGGAGCCTATGGAAACAAATGTAGAAGAACATAACATAGGCAGCCTATCAGAACCCAAGATGATCAAAATATCTAACACACTCCAAGCTCATATAAAATTGAAATACATAGAGCTGTTCAAAAAATTTAGAGATGTGTTTTCCTAGGGATACAAAGATCTGAAATCTTATGACACTAGTATCATTCAACACAAAATTCCTCTTAAGGAAAATCAAAAACCTTTCAAACAAAAACTAAGGAGAATAAACCCTATTTTATTACCTTTAGTCAAGAAAGAAATTGAAAAATTGTATGATGCTGGGATTATAGTAACCCTTAGATATTCAGAATGGGTGTCAAACCTAGTTTCTGTTAGGAAGAAGACAGGGGAAATCAGACTCTGCATTGACTTTAGAAATCTAAATAGAGCCTCCCTGAAAGACAACTACCCCTTGCCCAAGATGGACCATATACTTCCAAGGGTATTTGGGTCTAAAATAATATCACTGTTGGATGGGTTCTCAAGTTACAATCAGGTGTTAGTGCTCCTAAGTGATCAACACAAAACTGCTTTTACTACACCTTGGGGAACCTTTATGTATGTCAAAATTCCATTTGGTTTGATGAATGCAGGGGCCACCTTCCAAAGGGCCATGGACATAGCCTTCTTAGAAGATATTTTCTATTTGATTATCATTTACCTTGATGACATAACTATTTTCTCTAAAACTTATGAAGAACATTTGATTCACTTAAGAAAAGTTTTTGAGAAATGTAGGAAATTCGGCTTATCTTTGAATCCCAAGAAGACACTCTTTGGTCTCCAAGAAGGCAAGCTTCTTGGTCACATAATTTCAGAAGAGGGAATTAGAGTAGACCCTAAAAGGATTGATGGCATATTGAAAATCAACCATCCAAGAAGCCTCAAAGAATTACAATCTTTCATTGGAAAGATTAATTTTTTGAGGAGGTTTATCCCCAACCTTGCTTAGCTATTAAGAAACATAAAAAACATGATTAAGAAAGAGGTAGGTGTGAAATGGACTACACAAGCTAAACAATCATTTGAACTGGTTAAACAAGATCTTACTCAAACACCAGTCTTGATTAGTCCATATTTCACCAAATATTTGTATATCTTTTCTTTTGCATCAGAACATACAATAGCTGCAGTATTACTTCAAAAGAATGATTTGGGGCAAGAACAACCAATATCCTTTTTTAGTAGGGCCTTAAGATATGCTCCTCTCAAATATAACAGCATGGAGAAGCAAGCCTTAGCATTAGTGAAAGCATTAAAAGACTTTAGAGTCTATATTTTACACTCTCACATAATTGCTTTTGTTCCACATACTGTTGTCAAGGATATTCTAAGTCAAGACCCTGATGGTAAAAGGGGAAAATGGATTGCTACTATTCTTGAATATGACTTAGAAATTAAGCCCACCAAACTGATTAAAGGGCAGGGATTATCAAAACTCATGGTTGACTCAAACTTCCAAGAACTAGATATGAATATGGTAGATGTGTTGGAAGAAATAGAATAATTCACTACTCCCTTCATTGAAGAAACTTTTTTGAATTCTCCTTGGCATGCTGACATCATTTATGTGCTTTTATATCTAAATGCCCCTCCTTATTTGTCTAAAAATAAAGCTGGATTTTTGAAACATAAGGCTTTGAATTATTGCATATTAGATGGGGTATTATATTGGAAAAATGTTGTTGGAATTTTGCTTAAATGTTTACTTGAGGATGATGCAGGAAAAATCATGCACAAGCTACATGAAGGAGAATGTGGAGGAAACCTCTACTGGAAGACCACAACAAATAAAATCCTTAGATCTGGTTACTATTGGCCCACCCTTTTCCCAGATACTCAGAAGTTAGTCATGTCTTGCCATAAGTGTCAAATTATTTATGGCAAAAGAAAGCTCCTTCCCTTACCCTTACATCCCATCAGTGTTGAGGCACCCTTTCGATAATGGGGCTTGGACTTCATTGGGGAAATTCACCCATCTTCATCAGCCCAGCATAAGTGGATTCTCACTTCCACTGATTATTTTACCAAGTGGATAGAATCCATACCATCTAGGAATGCTATTGACTCTGTCATTATCAAGTTCCTTGAAACAAACATCCTGTCTAGATTTGGTTGTCCTAGAAAAATCATCACAGATAATGCTGCTGCCTTCAAGTCTAAAAAAATGGTTGATTTCTGTTACAAATACCACATCACCTTGGGCCACTCTACTGCCTACTATCCCCAAGGAAATGGATTAGCTGAATCCTCCAAAAAGAGCCTCAAAAATATCATCAAAAATTTGTTGGAGCGGAATCAAAAGTCATGGCACAGTAAGCTAGTTCATGCCTTATGGGCTGATATATTAACTACAAAGAAGCCAATAAATATGTCCCTCTATCAGCTGTTCTATGGCATGGATGCAGTATTCCCAACCTCATTAAGAGTTCCAGTCATGAAACTCCTTCAAGAAGTGAAAACTGAAGAAAATGATATGCAGAGAAGAATCAACCAAACAATTCATTTACAGCAGTCTAGAGAAGAAGTCTATGAAAGAACACAACTAGTCCAAGAAAATATCAAGAAACTGTTTGATAAAACGACTAAGGCAAACAATTTCCAAATTGGAAATGTGTTTCTTAAGTGGGATTCAAGAAGGGAAGAGAAGGGAAAGCATGGCAAGTTCGAGAATCTGTGGAAAGGACCCTATATTATTCATGCTGAGAGGGGTCATAATGCATTTTTCTTGAAAGAGTTGAGTAGAGAAGATCTATATGGAGGTCCTGTCAATGGCATGATGCTCAAGCATTACTTCTATCAAAATTCATGAGTTTTAAATATTTTTACTTTCCATTGTAAATTATCATTGTCTGAACATTGCATTCAAAGTTAGAAAAATAAAATTACAAAAAAATAGAAAAGAAAAGAGGGCAAATAAAAACAAGAAAGGTATAGCCACATACCAAAAAAGAGAGACAAAGTCTGAAAGTGTGCAAGCTCAAAATTCCGCTCCCAAAAACACACTTCTAGTTAGTCATATAGCCTAATCATGACAAATTAGTTTTTCAATTTACTGTTGATAGGTTAGTGAATTAGATCAGCTAAACATCACAATCTTGGCTTATCAATAAGGTAGATTAGGATAGAGGAAACAAAGGTTCAAACAAATTCTATATATGAACCTATGAATCTCAAAAGAATAATGGATCTATATTAGATTAAATCTTGAGCCAAAGATAGAAAAAAAAATGGTTATAATATGCTCAAAACTTGAACCAGATGAGAGAGAAAATACAGCTCAAACAAATTTAAAATCAAAGCTAAAGAGATAATGAAGAATTTTTTAGTTTTTAGATCTTAATCCTTCACAATTTTGTTTTACTTTTCTGCAAATAAAATCTATGTGAAGCTTGTTTTTATGCCATAGATATGCAGCAAGTCAAATTGCTTAATCCTGGCTTGGCTGCTTTTAAATTTCTGTTTTAGAATTTAGAGAATAAAGGTCTGTCAGACAGTCTAATCCTGACAGATAGTAGTTAGGTAGAGAAAATTATGAGTTCAACTGCTTAATCTGAACTCATGGAGGAATAATATTATACTTAGATTAGTTTCCTATTTTCAAAAGAAAAAATGTTTATGAAAAGAGTTTGCTAGTCCAAATGCACTCTGAAAAGAAGAAAAAATTTTAGGATCATTAGGAATCGGTAGGTAGAGATGTTGTTTTGATAAAATTCCATTGTTTCAGATTACTGCAGAGATTATCAAATCAAAGAAAAGTCAGCTAAAGGAAAAGAAATTTTCTTCCCAATGGATGAAGGCACTGGTTTACTGAAAAGCCAGAGATCGATAGCTGAGGTTCTGGACACCTAAAGAACTAGTTGTCCTCCCCAAGTGGAGCCACTGTTAGCCACCTATAAATTCTGTCATACTCAATGGTGGCTAAGATTTCCTTTTAAAACCTTCAAGAGATAGTTCTCTTTGAAAAATTATCATATTTTGAAGTTTTTATGATGATTATTACCCTTTGAGTTAATCTTCACTGTTGTTTCACTATTAGCCCTAAAGTACCTGCTATTCACCAAGAGAAAACTACTTATAAAACTCCATTTCTCACCATTTACCTCTCCATTCCAATCCCACAAACTCTCCATTTTCATCCTTTCTTCCCTCACAAAATCCCTCAAAATCACCTTCATCTAACCCTCAAAACATCCAAAACCCCCTTAAAACCACATATTTCCCCTTTATTTTGTTTTAATTTCCCTTCTTTCATCTATTCGAACCCGCCTTTTTGACCTTAAAAACCTTGGTTTTTGGCATAAAAACAACCCTTTGCACTATATAAGTCTTAAGCCCCCGAGGGCTTATATCCATTAGCCCTTTTTTCTCCATATGGCCGAAGCCCCGCAATCGGGCACTCAAAACACAAAGCCTCCGTGCCAAAACCCTTTTTTCCTTTTATTTTTCATTACCCTGATGATATGATTTAAAAAAATCTGGAATGTTGATCTACATAGATCAATGGCCATTCGGCTACCCAATCTCTGCCTTACCCTCTGTCTTGGCTTCTTCCCTTTTTCAAACATTCCCATCTCCTCTTTGAATTTCGATCGCCCGATCATCAGATCCAACGATCGGGACTTAACCCAATGAACCCCATTCTCCATTCAAATCCGTCCGCTACGTAACAAAGCCCCGATGCAATCGTCGGTCCCACCATACATTCCCCATGCATCTTACCCCCCATCACATTTTATTCGGGCCGTTTGATCTCCCGACGATCATCCAACGGCTTAAACTCAAAATCATGCAATTTTTGGCCTCCCTTCCCAGTGCGCTACTTTCGCGCGATATTGGCGGTTTTCATTTTCCACGTGTCAAGCGATGTACCGTATCGCGTTTTTTTTTACAATACCGCCTACATCCCCAAACGCTGCGCGAAAACCACTTCTGGTTTTCCCAAAACCACCATTTCTCAATTCATGCCCTAATTCAAATTTAAAACCCTATTTCACTTCCGCCAAGGGTTTCTCTCTTCTACTATTGCCTTCCTCCATCCTCACAGCTCTGAACTACCTTCACGAACCCTCCTAGGCAGTCAAACCAATAATTCGTAGGATTTTAATTAAATTTGTGTGTTTTTTATGCAGGATTAATGGAATTCAAGATAAAACCCTCCCGCAAATGATTACACTATTTTTGGCCGAGGATGATGATCTTCATGGATTTTGGTACCAATTAAAGGGTTTTGAAGTGCTAATTACAGGTTTAAGAAGGCCGATAAGTCATGATCATCAGTTTTCTATAAAAAAAATCCAATAAACCCTCTGCACACCTGCAAACATCAAAACGCATTCAGCATCAATAAATGAAAGAATATCAATGTCAAAGATGAAGATTATGTCTTAATCAAGCCTAAACATAGATCCAAAGATAAACCACTGTGTTTATGAAACAGAGAAATATCAGTAAAATAATCCTCGAATACCACATCAGAGGGGCTAACCGAATCCCCAGCTACCAAAATTTCCACCTGCAGCCTCTCTGCCTCAAAGGAATACCCGAATCAAATCTCAGTTAGAAACAGTTATTACTAGCAAAGACAAATATTTTAAACTGTCAGTAAAGTTATTTTAAAGATAAGAAAGTTCCTTAAATTCAATCTTTTCACCCACTAAGCCTAAAAAGAAAAAATAGAGTTAGAATTAAATGAATTCCTGCCTTATGCCTTACATGGTTTTCAATTCTAGGAGTTGCATTTAGTATAGAATTAATTACACTTCAACCCTAGGAACTCTTCCACCTCCTCATTTTCTTATAAAATCTCATTGAGGAGCACATTGTAAAGGGTTGGTTTGTCACTAGTTATAACACTGACACTCTTTGAAATAATACATAGTCTGTTGAAGTTGAAGAAGAAATTGAAGTCTTGGAAGCTTGATGATGTTGTGACATGCTTGTTCCTGAGAAGGCTCTATCATTGGATCCCTGATATTTGATGTCGGTGATGTATCCTGAACTGTCTATTGTTTTTCCTATTTTAATTATGTTTCATAAATTCTTACTACAGTAGGATGAAAATTTTAGGCTAAGAAATGACTCCTGGAAGCACCTTAGACCTGTTTATCCTTCAATGTTTTATGTTTTCTTCTGCTAAGGTATTTTAGAGTCTTTAATATTTCTCTTTAGTCCTAATTCTTGTTTATTTCTCTAATAGTTCAAATAGTTGGTTCCAGCATGATTTATGGTTTTCTCTACTTGTTTCCTGCCACTTGAAAATTGTTTTTGAAGTCTCCCTTTGAAGTACCATTGTTTATAGTTAGCCAAGGATGTTTGTTTTGATCATACCCTTTATCCCTGCTTGAAAAATTCTTTTAAAGGTCTTTATAGTTGTAATCATATATGTGTTAGGTGTTCCATCTTCTATGACTGCAATTATCAGTTAATATTTCATGTTTTCTAATTCCTTTGAAATAAAGTCTTTGAGGAAAGCGTGTTCCCCAAATCTTAGAATTCATTTTAAAAGTTGTCTTGAATTCACTATTTGCTTAAAGTGTGGTTTTTAGAATTCATGGTTAGCCCTGTCTATCAAATGCCTCTTTATGTTCAAGTCATGTTTTTAAGTTCCCTTTGTTGAGAATTAAACTTCTCTTTTCAAAATCATTAATGTCCATCTCATTCACAAAAACTAAAGGATCCTGTGGCCAAGTTAGATTTACCCTTTGATATCCCATATCCACTTATGAGCATGTTAACAACTTCATTTTGACTCCATTTCCCAATGAATCTGACACTTCTTCTTTCTACCTATATTTCCTAGACATTTCATGTTATGTTGTACCAATTCAACCAAAAAAACAAACCAAAAAAACACTTGCACTTAATAACTAGTCTAAAATCAATACTTAAAAGAAAACAAGATATATCTTTACAAAAAAATTGAGAGATCCCTCTCTAATAACAAGAGGACTAGATCCTAGAACTCTAAAGATTGGTTCTGATGTTGCCTTGCCTTTTGGTAAGCCAATATATCAAAATGTAGGACCCCAACAGATGTCAATGATGGATTGTTTCTCTAGATACAATGAAGTGGTTGTGCTCCCATGAGGTCAAAAGAAAACTGCCTTCACCACACCCTGGGGCACCTTCATGTATGCATGGATACCTTTCGGTTTGATCAATGCAAGGGCCACTTTCCAAAGGGCCATGAATATTGCCTTTGTTGGGGAGCAGGATAAGTTTGTAGTGGTATACCTCGATGATATCACTGTCTTCTCGAAGGATGACATAGAGCATATCGAACATTTGTGTAGGACTTTTGAGAAATGCCGGAGGTATGGTCTCTCTTTAAACCCTTAAAAATCACTATTTTCATTAGAGGAGGGTAAACTGTTGGGATAAATTGCGACGAAATATGGGGTAAAAATTGACCCTAAGAGAGTAGAGGTTATAAACGGCATTTCTTTCCCTAGAAATAAAAAAGAGGTGCAAGTATTCCTCGGGCGCATTAATTTTTTGAGGAGGTTCATTCAAAATTATGTAGAGATAGTTCGACCTATAATTGACATGCTAAAAACTAATAATGAAGTGAAGTGGTCTCCTGGGTCACGAGAAGCCTTTAGCAGGATCAAAAATGCTTTTGTAGAAGCTCCAGTGTTGGATAGACCAGATTACGCTAAGCCTTTCATGATTTTTTCGTTTGCATCACCTCATACAGTGGTAGGAGTTTTATTGCAAAAGAATGAGGAAGGATATGAGTAACCTATTGCTTTTTTCAGCCAGGTGCTCTATGATGCGGAGTTGAAATACAACATCCTAGAATAGAAAGCTTATGCCTTAGTAAAGTCCCTCAAGGAATTTCGGATGTATGTTCTACAATCCTCCATCATGGAATGTGTGCCCACAACAGCTGTAAAAGATATCCTGATCCAAGGGGATAGTGATGGAAAAAGGGGCAAGTGGATTGCAAAGATATAGGAATATGAGATGGAAATATGCCCCACAAAGTTAATTAAAGGATAGGGATTAGCTAAAATCATGTTAGAATCGAATTGCCAGGCTTTGGGAATAAATCATTCTATGAAAAAAAACGAAGAATATGAAAACATAGATGAGTGGTGTGGAATAGAAACGGCTACTCAGAAGACTCACATGAAGTATCTCCTCAGTTCCTGGTATAAGGAAATTGTTGAATATATTTTGACTCTCAGATGCCCCCCTAGCTGTGATAAAGCTAAATACAGAACATTGAGGCTGAGGTCACAAAAATTTGTGGTTGCCAATGGTTGTTTGTATTGGAGAGACCCCTCTGGCATCCTGCTCCTGTGTCTTAAAGAGAACGAAGTGGAGGAAATAATGGCGGAGTTTCACGAAGGCATTTGTGGAGGTCACTATAGCTAGAGAGTTACTGCCCATAAAATTCTGAAAGTTGGTTTCTTCTAGCCCAAACTCTTTGGACATGTGTTTTCTCGGGTAAGAGCTTGTGAGAAGTGCCAAAAATTTGCAGAGAGATAGAAGTTTGCACCCTTTGCAGAGGGATTGACTTTATTGGTGAAATTCACCCTGCATCTAGTGGGCAGCATAAGTGGATATTAACTACCACAGATTATTTCACTAAATGGGTGGAAGCAGTACTAGCAAGGAATGCAACAGACTCGGTAGTAATAAAGTTTCTGGAAGAGAACATCATCTCGAGGTTTGGTTGCCCCACAAAGATTGTCACTAACAATGCCCAGGCATTTAAGTCGGCTAATTTTTTCATATTTTACTAGCAATATAACATTATATTGGGACATTCCACTGCCTACTACCCACAGGGAAATGGTCTAGCAGAGTCTTCCAATAAAACTCTGGTGAGAGCACTGAAGAAATCTATCAATGAAAACTAGAAAAATTGGGACTCTCAGCTGAAGTTCGCTTTGTGGGCAAACAAGATCACCAGCAAGAGATCAACAGGGAAATCTCCATATGAGTTGGTATATGGGAGGGCATCAGTTTTTCCTATACATTTGGCGTTACCAGTGGCTAGATTCATGCAGGAGTGCTAGGAGGAGCGTAATGATATTACCAGGAGAATGAACCAGCTGATAGAACTGGAGGAGACCAGAAATCAGGTGAATTAGAGGTTGTCCGAATATCAAGAAAAAATGAAGGACTTGTTTGACCAGCACGCAAAAGACAAAAATATGCAGGTCAAGGATTTAGTACTTAGATGGGATATACAAAGAACAGAGAAGGGGAAGCATGGTAAATTCGATCCATTATGGTCTGGCCCTTTCAAAATTGTGGAACAAGGGGGAAAAAACACATTCAATTAGAAAATTTGTAGGGTGACTTGCTTGACGCCCCTGTAAATGGTCAGTTCTTAAAACCCTACTTCTAGTTCTAATCCAGGCTAAGAGTGCCCAATGTATTATAATATACATTAGTTAGCCGCTTTTATCTTTATTTTTAATAATGTTTTTTGTGAAAAATCATGAAGTGTTACACTGAAAACTGTCACCTTGACATTTTACTGACTGTATGAGCTCATTAAACACTCATACATGCCTCCTTTGCAAGTCTTACAACCTTTGTTCCTCATTCCAAGCCCTGAAACTGGAGGAAAAACCCTTAAAACTCAAAAAATCCTTGGGTACGCAGGTAAGATGAAGCCTGCATGCGTTTTTAGCTAGGGTACGCAGGTAATGTGAAGATAAACTGCGTTCTAGAATGCACTTTTCCAGTGTAATGCCTGCGGTACCCCTGTAAAGTTAAAAAAGCATGGAATTAAACTGGAAAAGTTGATTTTTGGTCAATTCTAGAAGGTTCTGGATGAGATTTTTTGGGGATGAGTACGCTCTGATAAGGTGCATGTATCCCACACCTTAAGGAACTAATCCCTTGATGTGAGGAACCTATCCCTTTGAAGGAGGGTTCTATCCCTTTAAAGGTGGAATCCTAACCTCCTCACCTGCTCTATAAAAGGAGGCATTGGGTAGCCTAAAGGGGGTTAAGTTTTGATGGAGATTTTGGAGATTGAGGATTAGAGTTCAAGTTTTTTGGAGAAGATTTTTGAGCTGAAGTGCTGTTGAGATTTAGATTTCCTTCTACTGAGATTTTGAGAGGAAAGATCACATACCTCTTTTTTCTCCTGAAGGAAGAGTGCAAGACTTATCAAAGTAGAGGAGATTCCTGCTTCGGACCCCGGGAAACCTATGTTGAGTCAGAGGATAGTTCCTGTTACTGAGTCAACCTCATTAAAAAATGAATTAGGTATGAGGATAGTTCTTTTCCTGTGTCAACCTCATTAAAAAATGAATCAGTAGGTTATGTAGGTAGATTAGAAATAAGTAGCTTCTAAGGATAGTTCCTTTTACTGTGTCAACCTCGTTAAAAAATGAAACACGTTGCCATGAGCATAGTTCTTTTCCTGTGTCAAGCTCGTTAAAAAATGAAACAAATCCTCCCTTATTTGAGTCGAGTCTTTGAATAGACCTCGTAAATTTTAAGTAATATATTTAGGTTAGTTTTTAGGTCGGGTCTTTCATATCATCTCGTAAATGAACCTTCATTCCATCCAGCTATTTATTACTAGTGTACTTAGTTGAATGAAATGAAGCTAGGGGGGCATGCACTCTAGCAGTTACGCTTAGGGGGCATCAAGCACAGTTTTCTCTCTGTTTCAAGCTTGTGAAAAAATGAAACCACTCTGAAGCATAGTTTTTCTCTGTTTCAAGCTTTTATAAAAATGAAACCTATGTTGAGTCAATTTCGGTTATTTTCAAGACTCGTTAAACTCATGAAAATCCCGAGATTATTTTGCTATCTTTCATTCTTGTAAAACACATGAAAATGCCGAGTTCTTTCCGTCTTTTCCTGCTCGTTAATTAAATTGAAAGTCGGCCACAGGAGTACATTTTTATCCCTTTTTCGAACTCGTTAAAACTTACGAAAAAGTGAAAACCATGAGTACATTTTTATCCCTTTTTCGAACTCGTTAAAACTTACTGAAAAAGCGAAACTATGGAGTTCTCTTTTAAGCCCTTTTCAGACTCTCTAAATATGAAAAGATTGCCGAGTACTTGATTATTCGAACTCGTTAAAGTAAATGAATGATCGTCCCTTCAGTATAAGTTTACCCCTTTTACGGACTGAAAAGGACTATTTACGAAAAAGGTATACGTTGACTAATTACGGTCAATAGAGTTCTCTCCCGCATTATTTTATCCTTTTTCGGGCTCGAGAGACTAAATTTACGAAAAAGTACACCTATGGAGTTTTCTTAAGTTTTTTCTTCTGACTCCCTAAAATTGAAAAACACCGAGTTTCTCCTATACTGGACTCGTTAAAACTTAACAGTAAAGGACCTGTTCAATTTTAAAAACAGGAACGGACCACTCCTTCTTAGGGTTCGAATTTTAAACTAAGTTGGACTCATCCGAAGGATGAGCTTATAAACAAGCAAATGTTATCCTCCTCAAGCTTGTCAAAAATAAAGAGGTACTTGCCAGAAATGGTGGGGGAAAAGAGAGAAAAAATAACCTGTTTGTCACATCTTGATTATTTAGAAAATCGTTAACCACTCTTGAACACGACGCTTTTTGTCCACCTGGGTTGGGAAATCCTTTGCCTAACAGTTAATCAAACCACATTGAAAGTCTTCCGCCGGTTTCTGGGTATTAGCTTTGGGTCAATTGTACCAAGCCATCTGCAGTGTCGTTATGTGTTCAAGAGGACAGTTCAAATAAACCATTCATCTGCAAAATATCTGTCATCCATTTTGACCATCCCTGAGTCAGTCCTTGCCAATATATTTTCAAAACTTGATCTATGATTTCGTGTTGTGGGCTTGCCTACAATGGATCACTTTCTATCGACGACAACTCATTATCTAGGAAGTTGATCCAGAAATCGTCAGTACCTTGAAATCTGCATGCCTCAATGGCAGGTTTCTCGCCTTCGACGACAGGTTGCATCATTGACCTTCGATCGAATGATTTCGTGAGATGTTCGACTTCAGCTCATTGATTCACATTTCATGGATTGTACTGGGTACTTTGAGAGCCATTGACATTACTGGTGGTTTCTCTCACACTTGTTAACAGTTTACATCATTGACTGGTAATCAAGTGGTTTCTACCATGTTCGACTTCAGCACATTTAATCGCATGGATAGAATCGTACTGGTTCAAGAAGCGGAAATCAAGACCCTGGATCTCGTTTCCACCATCCAGGCTGCGAGGATTTTTGTTATTATACAGTGGAATATTTATAAACAGATGGTTGCATCCATGCTGTGTCGACATATGTCTATACTGTTGATGTATTTAAAATCATTCCTGTATCAGAACAATTTAAGTTAGTTCTAGTTAGTTTTTGATCTGAGTATGGGAATGCCTACCTCAGCGATGATATGATTACATATATATATATTTTGCATTGAATGTTTTTACAGGTTCCGACTGGGGTGTCCACGGGATGATCCTTGAAATGATAAAGTACTTCACTCTTCATATATGACAGACTTCATCTTCATCTATTCCAGACTTCGCACTTTAGGGGGCAATCTGTTACACTGAAAAATGTCACCTTGACATTCTGCTGACTGTATGAGCTCATTAAACACTCATACATACCTCCTCTGCAAGTCTTACAACCTTTTTTCCTCATTCCATGCCCTGAAAATGGAGGAAAAACCCTAAAAAGCTCAAAAAACCTTGGGTACGCAGTTAATATGAGGCTTACCTGCGTTTTTAGCTTGGGTACGCAGGTAATGTGAAGAGAAATTGCGGTCTAGAACGCACTTTTCCAGTGTAATGCCTGCGGTACCCCTGTAAAGTTAAAAAAAGCGCGGAATTAAACTGAAAAAGTTGATTTTTGGTCAATTCTAGAAGGTTCTGGATGAGATTTTTTGGGGATGAGTACGCTTTAGTAAGGTGCATGTATCCCACACCTTAAGGAACTAATCCCTTGATGTGAGGAGCCTATCCCTTTGAAAGAGGGTTTTATCCCTTTAAAGGTGGAATCCTAACCTCCTCATCTGCTCTATAAAAGGAGGCATTGGGTAGCCTAAAGGGGGTTAAGTTTTGATGGAGATTTTGGAGATTGAGGATTAGAGTTCAAGCTTTATGTGTGATTGAGCTGAAGTGCTGTTGAAATTTAGACTTCTTTCTGCTGAGCTTTTGAGAGGAAAGATCACATACCTCTTTTTGCTCCTGAAGGAAGAGTGCAAGACTTATCAAAGTAGAGGAGATTCCTACTTCGGACCCCGGGAAGACCTTTCGAACATCAAGGCTAAGGTTGTAAGGTTCTTCTGTATATTTTAAGATTAATACAATCAAGTTATATTTTTCTCAATAAATTTTCGTTCGATTGTTTATTTCAATAAGCTGTCGTTTGATCATTTATTTCATAGATTCCTTGATCACTATGATAGGTATGTTTTATAATTATTTGTTATACAGGTGCTATTGATATTTTCTTGTTTGTGATTGCAGATCAACGAAAGATGATACTTTCTTGTGACAAAAGGGCCCTTGTTGCGATGAAGGATTATTGATGCAACGGAAGCATTGTGACCGCAAATAAGCATTTGGATCTAAGGTAGGATCGACACCTTCATAGCATTTAATTGTAAAACGAATATACTTAGAGAAAGACAAAATTAGTTGTTCGTTTGTTGCTAGATTGTCTTCTGACACTAGGGAGTTAGGTCTTGTCCACAAGAATGATTTATCCGGCCAACATGAAGAAAAAGACAGGTGCTAAGAAGCCGTGTTTAAGCAAAAAGGGTCAACAGATGGTCTGCGAAGTTCTCGACACATTCGAGGATGAACGTGCCATCCTCAGGTGGAGCCAATGTTGATTATATTGTTCACCCTTAATTTTATGAGAAAGATCATAAGGGCAGATTACCCGAATGCATTCAAATGGCTAAGGTTTGAAAATTTTTGAAGGGGAATTATGATTAATTGAGCCATATATCAAAAAGGGACAAGCACACTTTGAAATAAAGCGAAAATATAGCTAAGGTTCTGACTGAAATAGCAAAGGTTTCAAAGGCGCAAAAAAAAAATATAAGGTGGGGCTCGCTTATACTCTATACACATATGAACGAAGGTTGCAAGAACAATTTCGGGGGCATCGCAAATGAGAGGGGTTAGGCGGAGCCTTCCCCCCCGGAATCCCGATGATGTGTCAAAGAGCAGGATACGAGGTGAGCGCTTTACGGAGAAAAGGGCATGGGATTTAGAGCTCTTACGGAAATCACCTTGTGTCCCTAGTGCGCCGGGTCCCAATGTACAACTATTACCACCATCCAACGATAAGGTAAGTCCTAGGACAACCAGTACAGAGACCAGTACTGGCATTTAACCCGACACGCGTATTCACCTAACAAGATTCTAACACCCAATAACTTTATGCCACGTGTCTCACAGTCAACGTCCTTATGACATTAGCCCTACTTGTTTTACCCCGCCCTCTTTTCCTGATCTGCCTCGGGCCTGTATAAATATTTTCCATAAATTACTGTGGTAAAATACTCTTGGATTCCGATAACTATATAAGAAAAAGCAAGCGCATAGTACTAGGTCTTCCCAGTCATTTTCTGTACCTATATGTCTCTTTCCTGAGCATTTTTCTACTTCGTAGGTATTCCATCCCTTTCATTCCATCTGGTTTCCTTTTGTTTTTCAAATTTTATGATGGTCGTGGGTAAATTCAAAGCCAAGAAGATAGAGCCTGAAACTCCCCAAGCCAGTGAGTCCAGGGCTGTCTCTGGGCTTGATCCGTTCACAGACTTTTAAGCTGACATCTGTGACTCGCAAGACCCATTTCCCATTAGTAGCATCAAGCCTAAGTTGTTTAGAAAAAATGTGGAAAATAAAGATAGGTTCCATGTTGTTTTTTCTGGTCTGTATCATCAAATAACCCCCATGATATACCTAGTGGTTGAATTCATCTGTTGGATCTGGGACACCTACAATGAATGTTGGGGTATGTTCCTCTCAGCCCAGGGGAACAAAATCTTCAATGTTTCTCTCGAAACCATCAGAAAATCCCTTTGTTTTCCTACCAGTTTGAACTATGTCAGTTTTAATGAAATAACATTGTCTCAACAGTTTTCAAAACTTCCATGGAGACAACAAAGTGATTTCATTGCCGCCATAACCAACTCCCATTTCACAACTCTCCCCACTGTAGATTCAGTACCCTTGACCCTATTCAGGGAATACATAAAGCCTATCCTTGCTCTTATCATGGGTATCCTAGGTGTGGAAGATTTTGGGCAAGCCTCAAAACATTGCATAGCTTTTCTGTGGTTAATGTCTCAGCCCGGGGTTGTTTTAGATATTCTTAGTTTTCTGGCCTCCACCATTCAAACTCAGTTCTAGGAGCTCGAAGACACAGACCATTTTTTTTTTTGTTCTATGGTTTATTATGTTTTCCTCTTTTAGCATGCTGATAAATTTGAGGGTTTGGGTTTAGATAAGGTCTTCAGAATAAACTCTCAGCCAAGACTAGTTTTTGACTGGAGCCCTGCAACTCATCAGCTAGAAAATGGGGTAAGCTACTCAAGTTTCCTAAATGATTTCATGCCTATAGCTTACACCATCATCCATGATTCTCCTCCACCTAGGGTTTTTCCTGAACTGAGAAAATGGTTACAGTACAATGAAGCTCAAAGAACTGGGGACTGGTACCTTTTTTATAATTACACCGAAATCAGGGTTTATGGAGCCGAAGTCTCTCCCTATCAATTGCCAATTTTTCCGGCCCTGCGGATTTACACTTTGGAATACCTTAGGCAGACCTTAAAAGATGACCAACTTCATTTCCTCCCTACGAAAAAGGGTTTTATCCTCAAACTCTCCACAACCATTGGCCCTTTCGTTGTTAATTCAAGGCACGCCCTTCCCGTGGTGGAAGATCTACTTAAAGGCATGGATTTGAGGCAAGGGAAAGCTTGGCCCTATGATCCAAAGGGAATCATTTCTAACAGGAGGAAGAAGAATAAATCAACCCCTTATATTCATGAAACAAGGCCTTTCATTGAGTGGTGAGATAATCTTGAAAACTGGCCTTTTCTTTCACAGAGACCGATTCATCTGCAACAGGAAAAAAAGCAGATACCGCTTCAACCAGGGAAGAAGGTAAGAAACAAGTAGAGGAGGCAGGCGCATCAAGAGAGGGTTATCCCCCTTTCAAGAAACAAAGAAGAGGGTGTTTAAAATTCAACAAGATGATGGAGCTTAGTGAAATGAAGTCACCTTCACTAAGTGGGCCCGCAAGCTATTTTTAGACATATGGAGCATGGTCTAGGAGTTGCAGTATGTTATTCTTGGATGATTGGTCGAGTTGGTAAAAATAGATGGACCTATATTTTTAGACATACAGGTCGAAGTCTATTTTTAGACTGCCTGTCTAAAAATAGGTCAGTCAAATATTATTAACCCTTAATAATATTTGGACTATAAACTTCATTTTATCCTCTTGCAGCACTTTAGTTGGAGCTACGGATGTGGCCCATGCATCTGACAGAAGGAATTACGCTATTCCTATGGGTTTGGTGAGGTCATGCATGGTTGACTTCAGTTAGAACTCAAGTGGCAGAGTTTGGTGGAGTTGATGAGACAGTTGGTGGAGTTGTGTTTGGGTTAACTTAGTTAAACTAGTTGTATTTAGTTTAACTGGCTAATACACTAGAGATGAGTGGGGTGAATTAAATATTATTTAACTCACTAAAAATTAACTCATTATTCAACTAAATAACACATCAGTTGACTGCAGTGCATGGACAGTTCAGTGAAGACCAATGGAAGAGGTAGATGAAAGAGTGATTTTGCTATTAGTTGCGACATTAGTTGTGCATGAGATTTTCACAAGCGTTGGAGGATATTTCCAATGAGTATTGCGCAGCTGAAGCCAAGGATATTCGAACTTGGATCTCTCATTACACCAACTTGGATTGCGCAATAGAGGCAGGCAAATAGTGGATGAGTTTTGAACCCGTGACTTGTTCAAAACTGAGCTAGTTTGTGTGTAACTTCTGGAGATAGTACTGAGTACTTGTGAGGAGTATTGTGCTATGTATTGTTACATGTTATCTTCCATTATAATATACAAAATAGCTGGGGGTTTTCAGCTATAAGATTTCCCCATTACATATTGTGTTTATGTGCGCATGCGACTGTTTCTATTTCCGCATATTGATGATCAATTGTAGAAGAGGTTATGTGTTATGCATGAATTTGAATTAGTGTGTGACCAGGATAATATCAGTGGATAAATATTCATTATTCAGAAAATTTCTACATGGTATCGGAGCGAATTGATCATCGAGATCTATTACAGTGATTACAATTTTATTTCGGTAGACAGAGTCTGTATCGGGCCAGGTAGCCTCTGGATCCATCCTTTCTTTGAAAGGTGATATATCCAGTAAATGCCCTTACAGTCGATCTCTCTGCTAGAAATAATTTGTTCTCATAGATCCAGAAGCAGTTGAGTTTTTTTGAGCTTGGAATTCGAATTTTGCAGTAGATTGTTTTCTTGGTGCCGGAGTTGAAATTTCTTTCAACGGTTTGCGACTCGAGTATGCCCTTGAAGGCAGTTCGAATTATGTTGCATGGAAAGATCAGATGGATGCAGTATTAGATGATAACGGGTTGAAGGAGTTCGTAGATATGGATGTCCAAAAGCCTACTGATCCTGCTGAAGTTGAGGCTTGGCAAAAGAAGATGGCGAAATGTCAAAGGATTCTGTTGGAGGGCGTGAAGGATCACATTGTATCCATCCTGCATGGAAAAGATTCTCCATAGTTGATGTGGAAAGAATGGACAGATCTATTCCAAAGCAAGAGCGACCAAAGGAAGCTGGCGCTCAAGGATAAACTCTGAAACATTAAGATGGAGAAAGGCGACAGTATCGCCAAGTACCTCACGAAGTTCACTCAATGTAGAGATGAGCTGGGAAGTGTGTGAGGGTATTGTCGATAAGAAAGAAGACTGGTGGACACAGCTCTCAACCAGTGCGCCAGAAGAGTTGGCATTCTATCGGGACTCTGTCAATGAGTCGGGAAGAAGTTCTTAGGGATGGGAGCGACTTTGGGCGGATCTCATGCAGGAGGAGATAAGGAGGACTACCAGGGACGGATCTTCATCAAAGGTATCTGATGAAGAAAATTGCGCTTTGGCTGCCAAAGCAAAGAAGGGGAAGAGCAATAAAGCTTCTCAGTCTGGTGCGAAAGGCAAGAAGCAAGACATGTCCAAGGTGAAGTGTTTTCACTATCACCAGCACGGACACTATGCCACAAATTGTCCGCAGAAGAAGAAAAATAAGAAGGCTGCTGGATCTGCAGCGGGAGAGGCATTGGCCTCCCAGTTTGAACTGGATTTTTCACTGATTGCATGCTTGGTCTCAAGTGTGATGGGATCAGTATGGTTCTTGGACAGTGGTGTGTCATTTCACATGACAGGAGATCGAGATCTGTTTTCAGATCTGGAGGAAAAATATCTTGGAGTGCACATCGAGATGGGTGATGATGGTAGATACAGTGCGACCGGTATCGGTACCATTTCCTTTGAGAGGGAGTCTGGTAAACCCTTCGTATTGAAGGAAGTATTGCATGTTCTAGGATTGATGAAGAATCTGATCTCTGTGGCGATGTTGGAAGACAAGGGGTACGATGTGGTCTTCAGCGAGGGAAAGGCTTTCCTGTGCAGTAAGACAACTGGAGAGACCCGGAAGATAGGGGTTCGAGTCAAGAAACTTTATCAGTTGCAAGTAGATGGCAGCGCAGAAATGGCATGCAAGGCGAAAGGAGTGGTGAGCCGGGATGATGGCAAGCTGTGGCACCGAAGATTGGGCCACCTTCACCATGGAGCTTTGAAGATATTGCAGCAGATTTCTACTGGGCTTCCTAAGGGCACTCTTGCGCAGTCAGATCGGTGCAAGGGGTGTACCTTGGGAAAATTTGTGAAAGCCACCTTTCACGAGAAGGATAGTCGCGCCACGACGATCCTTGAGAGAGTTCACACAGACGTGTGTGGTCCTTTCTCAGTAGCTTCGACAGCAAAGCACAAGTACTATGTGATCTTTGTTGATGATTTCTCTCGGAAGTGTTGGATCTTCTTCATGCAGAAGAAGAGCGAGACATATTCAAAGTTTTGTGAATTCAAGGCGCTGGTTGAGAAGGAATCAGGGAAGAATGTGAAGGCTCTTAGGAGCGACAATGGTGGTGAATTCATCTCTATTGAATTCAAGGACTTTTGCAGCGCAGAAGGGATTCGGAGAGAGCTCATTGCACCCCATAACCCACAGCAGAACGGGGTTGCTGAGCGGAAGAACAGAACGATCGTGGGTGCTGCACGGGCGATGTTGCATGATCAGGGCCTACCCCTTCACTTGTGGGCTGAGGCATGCAATACTGCAGTGTATGTGCAGAACCATTGTCTTCACAAGATACTTGGCATGAGTACACCGGAGGAGGCGTTTTCTGGCAAGAGGCCTGACATTTCTCATTTGAGGATTTTTGGCTCACCTGTCTACATGCATGTGACGAAGGATGCCAGAAAGAAGCTGGATCTGACCACAGAGGTTGGAATATTTTTGGGGTACACTGATACGCCCCACAACTATCGTGTGTATTTTCCAAACAGTCGCAAGATTGTTGTGCGACGGGATATCAAATTTCAGGAGGAGAAAGCCATGAAGTGTTCGCTTGAGAGGTAGCCACACTTGCATGCAGAGGAGGAGCTATTAGTTCCTAAGGAGGAGCTTATAGATGTGGATCAGACACAAGAGGAAGTTCATGGAGTGGAAGAAACCACTCATGCAGTGCCAACCATCAGAGGGCGCAAGCGCACTACAAAAGCTGAGCGACTGGCTCAAGATGTAGAGAGGGTTGTAGGACCACCTATAGCACATCGCAGACAGAGACAGTCACCGAACCGGTACACTGGATACATGGCTCTTGTGAGAAAATGTGTCATGACAGAACCATCCTCTTTCAAGGAAGCTATGGAGGAACCCGCATGGGTAGATGCCATGGTGGAAGAGTATGATTCGATTGTCAGAAACAATGCATGGGAGATTGTCTCGCGACCGGAGGGGAAATTAGTGGTGGGTTCACGATGGATCTACAAAGTGAAGCAGGTGGCTGACGGGAGTGTGGAGAAGTACAAGGCAAGATTTGTTGCCTGTGGCTTCTCACGGATCGAGGGGATCAATTATGAGGAGACCTTTGCACCTGTCGCAAGGTACTCTTCCATATGGACGATCCTAGCTCTCTCAGCGCTGATGGGATGGCACATCCATCAGATGGATGTGAAGACTGCATTCCTCAACGGAGTCATTGAGGAGGAGATGTACATAGAGCAGCCTAAAGGTTTCGAGATCTTCAGCAGTGAGTCACATGTTTGCCGACTCAAGAGAGCACTGTACGGGTTGAAGCAAGCACCTCGTGCTTGGTACACACAGATAGACAGTTATTTCACCAGACTTGGATTCTCCAAGAGTGAGGCGGATCCTAACCTGTACCAGATTGTGGTGGAGGGGAAGTTGTTGATCATTGTACTATATGTAGATGATCTGATTTTGACGGGTGATGAGCTGTTGATACTTTCATGCAAGGAGGACCTTGCTAGAGAGTTCGAGATGAAGGACTTGGGCCTCCTTCATTATTTCTTGGGATTGGAGATTTTGCAGTGCAGTGGAGGACTGTTTGTTTCTCAGGGTAAGTATGCTCGGGAGATACTGGAGAGGTTCAACATGCATGGCTGCAAGCCTGTTGACACTCCTCTTCCTGGTGGTTGGAGGAAGAGGATGCTACTTCAGTGGAGGTAGTGAATGCCACTGTTTATCGACAGTTGGTGGGGTCGCTTATGTATCTGGTCAATACACGACCCGATATATGCTATGCTGTTAACCAGCTTTCGTAAGCTATGGTTAAGCCTACCAAGCTCTTCTGGAAGGTAGGCAAGCATGTATTTCATTATCTTAGTGGCACATCGGGATATGGTCTGTGGTACAAACAGGAGGATGGAGCGAAGCTTTGCGGCTTCACTGATGCAGATTGGGTAGGGAACCCAACGGACCGAAAGAGCACATCTGGAGGAGTCTTCAGTATCGGGTCGACAGTATTTTCCTGGTACAGCAGGAAGAATAGATCCATGGCACTCAGTTCAACAAAGGCCGAGTACATGGTAGCAAGCTTGGCTGCATGCGAGGCTATTTGGATGAGGAAGATCCTCGTCGGATTGTTCGGGTTGTAGTTGGAGCCTACTGTGATTTATTGTGATAACCAGAGTTGCATTAAACTCTCGGCTAATCCAGTATTTCATGATAGATCCAAACACATCGACATCAGGTACCATCATATCAGAGATTGTGTGCAGCGGAGAATCATGTTACTTTCATATGTTCCCACGAAGGATCAGGATGCTGACATCTTGACGAAGGCGCTCACCAGGAGAAAATTTGAATTCCATAGAGGCAGGATAGGGGTTGCAGATAATCCATATCTTGTTGAGAGGGAGTGTTGAAAATGCAACAAGATGATGGAGCTTAGTGAAATGAAGTCCCCTTCACTAAGTGGGCCCGCAGGCTATTTTTGGCGCAAAGTCTATTTTTAAACTATGTCTATTTTTAGACATATGGAGCATGGTCTAGGAGTTGCAGTATGCTATTATTGGATGATTGGTCAAGTTGGTAAAAATATATGGACCTCTATTTTATACATACAGGTTGAATTCTATTTTTAGACTGCCTGTCTAAAAATAGGTCAGTCAAATATTATTAACCCTTAATAATATTTGGACTATAAACTTCAGTTTATCCTCTTGCAACACTTCAGTTGGAGCTACGGATGTGGCCCATGCATATGACAGAAGGAATTATGCTATTCCTAGGGGTTTGGTGAGCTCATGCATGGTTGACTTCAGTTAGAACTCAAGTGGCGGAGTTTGGTGGAGTTGATGAGATAGTTGGTCGAGTTGTGTTCGGGTTAACTTAGTTGAACTAGTTGTATTTAGCTTAGCTGGCTAATGCACTAGAGATGAGTGGGGTGAATTAAATATTATTTAATTCACTAAACATTAACTCATTATTCAACTAAATAACACATCAGTTAACTGCAGTGCATGGACAATTCAGTGAAGACCAGTGGAAGAGGTAGATGAAAGGGTGAGTTTGCTATTAGTTGTGACATTAGTTGTGCATGAGATTTGCACAAGCATTGGAGGATATTTCCAATGAGGATTGCACAGTTGAAGACAAGGAGATTCGAACTTGGATCTCTCATTACACCAACTTGGATTGCGCAATAGAGGCAAGCAAATAGTGGATGAGTTTTGAACCCGTGACTTGTTCAAAACTGAGCTAGTTTGTGTGTAACTTCTGGAGATAGTATTGAGTACTTGTGAGGAGTATTGTGCTATGTATTGTTACATGTTCTCTTCCACTATAATATACAAAATAGACGGGGGTTTCACTCCTCACTCCCCATTACATATTGTGTTTATGTGCGCATGCGACTGTTTCTATTTCCGCATATTGATGATCAATTGTAGAAGAGGTTATGTGTTATGCATGAATTAGAATTAGTGTGTGACCAAGATAATATCAGTGGATAAATCTTCATTATTCAGCAAATTTCTACAGAGGGACCAGTGAAGCAGATGATATGGGAGACGACCTGTTGCTCTAGGATGAAATACCTTATGGGGAATCAAACAGGAGTAAAGCAGGAATCAAGGTGCTACGGGATAGTACAACCTCTTCTGACTTCTCAGAAGTTTCACAAGCCATCGTAGCCAGCAGTTCTTAGGGAGAAAGTGAGGGTAGGACAAAGAACATATCAATCAGAGATAAACACTGGTCCGACCCTTAAGGGTATGTTGACAAATAAAAAACCAGGTTCTCATCTACGATAGATTTGGATAAGGAGCAGCTATTAACGGCTATGAATGTAGCCATTTTGAACCCAGAGGCTATTACCACTAGCTACAGGGCATTGGAGATAGCCATAGATATTTCACGTGTTCCAACAATTGACAAATGCAATCTATTCCAGTGCTTTGGTGACATGCTCAAATATGAAGTGATACGACTCTCCGTTACTTTGAGAAAATTGCAGAGTAAACATAACCAAGTATTAGCGAACCTTAGAAGGGAGAAGACTAATTCCCGTTCACTCACAAATGACTTACATAGTCTCCAAGAGGTGATAAAGGGGAAAGAAAATGTATAGCAGACCCCCAGAGTCATCTTATCGAGGAGTTCCAAAAGCAAGTCGCAGCCTTGAAACACAAAGTGAATATACCGAGCTCTCATCATGTATAGACAGTTGAGTTAGTCCAAGCAGAAAAAGACAAGGCAAGCTTGGTTGATTCTCTTGCAAAAGAGAGGGAGGAAAAATAAAATATTTCGAAAGAGATGGCCATTCTACAAGGAAAGATGAAGGAGTTGCAGATAACCTGGGACACTCATGTATGCACTCCACCCGCCCCAGAAGGGACTAGCTCACTTTCTCAGAAGTTAACTTCTGCACTGGCCATAATTGAAACAATAGAAAAACAAGTCTCAACAGTGCGTCAAAGGATCAGTGAGCTCGAAGCACTCTTTGCTGAGAATTCCAAGAAGCTTAACGCTATGCAGAATGAAATCGAGGAGGGGAAACAAGAAAAGGCGCAGCATGAAAAAACCATCCATGAGCTCACAAGTCGCATGAAAGGAAGCATTACCCTCCTAGACGCCAGGCGATTGATCTGGGTTGAGATCATCACAGAGGTGAAAAAGCGCTGGGTATTTCTAAATGTTGTCAAGGAAATGAAGTCAACTATGTGCCTTCTCAGAAGGAATCTTCACGAAGGAAATACCGATGCAGCCAACAGAGTTCAAAGTGCAAGAAGGTATATCTCTTTCTTGAAAGAATTAAAACTAGAGGACGTGGTAAAGTAGAGTATCAAGAGCAGGTTCATGGAAGCCCCGTAGTGTCAAAAGGTAATAGAAAAAGAGTCTGCTCGTAGTATGTCCTTAAATTTCTTAGAAAAAATGGCGGCCAGTTTAGAACGGTTTCAGGTGGATAGGGCTGAAATAACACTTGTGGGACTCCCGTCATGCTGGGAGCCCACCAATGTAGTCCTACAGCCATTACCAGTGTATGAGGCCCGTATGAAAGAGGAAATGAATCAGACCAACATACCCTCTGAGAAATCTACTCGCCTCAAACTTGAGACCATAGTTGCTATCCTCGGTAAAGAGTTTTCACTCTTGCACCAAGTGAAACATAAAATTCTTGTCAATGCAAACTATGATGAACTTACGTAAGCTTACATCAGAGTAGAAGGCTTCACAACGATGCTCGAACCTGCAGTAGACACCTGGCAGAGGTGCAAAAATTATGCTAGCCTATTAGCCATCTCTTCCGCAAATGTCCCGCCACCTGCTTCAGCCACTGCTTCGACCCCTTCTCACTAGTGAAGATTTTTAATTCATGATTCAACCCTCAAGGCCTTTAGCTTTTTTTTTACTTTCTACTTTCAAGTTTCGAGTGAAATTCTTATTTCACTCTTACATTTACTTTCTTTTAGAATAGTTTTAATATTTTATTTTGAAACAACCATGAGCCCGATTGTAAATGATGAGAAGCGTTCTACCTCATCATGAATTTTTTTATTTTGATTAGTACTGGTAACTGCTTGCTAGCACGTGGGGAAGATATTTTCCCAAAATATCTTCCCGCGTATGTTCTTAGAGAATTCTATAAAGGCAGTAAACTGAGACAGAGAAAAGGTTCCAGATTTTCAAGAGAATTGACTAAAGAGAAATATGTATGTATTTTTGTTGATATTTTGATATTAATGTTGAAAAGCACATTGGGTTTTGGTAATAAGGAGTTTCGTTTCTACTGGGGATTCTGATTTGAATGCTTCACAGCCTGTAACTCTCTCTTATGTTTTGTAGTGTAAATTTTCATCTCGTTCATTTCCATATTTCTCATATCTGTGTTCTAGAATGCGAGTGCTCACATGTTCAGGTGTGAATTTATCATTGATTGATACTCATATTTCTTCATGTCTAGCGCTTTAAAGATGGCTCAAGCAAGATATGTTGTTTCGTCTTTCACTTCTACCGTAGTTCTCCTGATATTTGCAGCGGTGGAACTTTATCTTTAAAAGTTATTCTCATGTATGGATTCTTATCACTATATAAGCCCAGTACATTTTTATACTCATTTATATATCTCGTTTCTATTACTGTTAGTATCCTCCTCTTTTCTTAAAAAATTGCCACCATATCATTATTTACCTCTATGAACCACTTTATAATCCAGCCCCCTTTTGCAGCAAGTTGTCTTAAAATTATTGGATATGTTTTATATCAAAGTTCACATTCTATTGTTACAGAATTACCATTGATGTTTTTAAGTATTGAAATTATTCGTTCCACTTACACCAAAATTATCTACTCAGATTTGATAGCATGAGAGCCCCTTTTCTTGAGAACCTTTACAAGTTGAACTACATGCTTCTTGCTAATTAAGATGTCCTAGGCACTGGTCTTTTGCAACTCAAGGCTCTCTCTAGGAGTGAAAACACATGGTACCTTGCAGCTTAGCGTCCCATGATCTCGAAAGAAGCATGCCATATTTGGGGGACACACTAGCCACTACCACATCCATCACCATGCATTTGGCTGGGATTTGGGTCAAGTTTACACACAGATCTTTGATCAAGCCTAAGCATTTCACTCTACTGGAGTCAAAGGAATATAAGTCTTTGTATGGTCTAGTTATCTTGAGGCCTAATCTCTCCATGATTACTTTGGGCATGAGATTATGAGAAGCCCATGAATCATGCATAGCGTTGTGTAAAATTTTATCATGGATATTCAAAATGACATAGAAAGGAGGGACCACTCCTTCGTGGAATTTCCCTTCAATTTTAGGACCAAAAAAAAGGGTTGGTTGATCATCATTGAGGTTGATAGAGTCATTGTTTTCTTCTATGTTTAAAGCGTTCAAAACCTGACATTTATATACATCTTGAGTGACTAACTCAGTGAGGGAGACAAAGATTTTTATTTTAGCAATTTCACTTTCTAAATTGAAAGGGAACCGACTCTTTGAAAGGTCCAAATCTGTCTTTTTAGTCACTAATTTACTAGCAAAATTAGCTTGATGATTTTCACTATGTATTAGTTAAAATAGTTCTTTCAGGGGTACTAGTTGAAGTACTAGCGCTGCTGGGGAAAATAATCGGTTTATTAACGTTCTGAGTGACTTTTCCCTTGTTTTTACTAGAACTTTCAGCTGTTGTTTTGTTGTTTTCAGCAGCCCCTTTAACTACTTTTTCAGATCTGTTCTTAACAGCAGTCTTAGAGGTTTTTTTTTGTGGATTTTCTTATTTCTTTTTTCTTCTGAGGTCATATTGCTTGTGGACCTCCATGATTGCATTCTCAAAGCCTTGCCTATAATCTTAAGATTCTAAACCTTCGTTATCAAAATATGTATATGTGGCTTGGTCATCCTTTGTGAGAAAGGTAGGGTCTTCATTGTTAACTCCCAACATGTTTATAATAGCTCCCTCTGACTCTTCTATCATTCCCCCCTCTTCATCAACATAATTTTCTTGAAATGGAGGTCTGACTTGTTGATCAGAATCTCTTTGTTTCATCTGAGGGGGGTTTTTCCTAAAGCTCTGGTTCTGATTTTGAGTCTGGTTCCTGTTTTGGACACTTGTTTGGACAACTAACCTCTCCATCATTTTTTCTAACCTATCCATGTTCTTGGCTAGATGGTCTAATTTTGAGTCAGATGTAGAAGGTGCAGTGTCCTCTCTATATGTCACTTTATTTTCATTCCTCATCCTGGCTCTTTTTCCAATCAGATTAACTTCCACACTAAGATCTCTCTTTTGCATCTCTTCTAAAGTTAAGGGATCCCTTTCTCTAAGCTGATAAGCCATTTCAGGATCAAATCCTTCAGGAAATTTGGCCAAGGCTGATCCTTGTGGAGGTTTCAAGTCTGGAGGCAGTGGCATTATACACACTATTGAATCTGGTGCAATAATTTTGAACACTCTCTCTAGGGTTTCTCTTTAGGTTGTTTTAAACTGAAAGTATTTGAAGTGGATTCTTCCTAATTTCCCATTTGTTTGTGAATTTTTTATGTAAAGAAGGGAGATCATGAATACTATGAGGATTTAAGCCTTTAAACCATTTCTTGGATTTTCCTCCCAAATTTTGGGAAAATATTCTCATTTTAATGGTCTCATCTTCTATTTCAATATAATCAAAGGCATCATTCATCTTGTCTACATGATTTTGAGTAGTAGTGGACTCAGTTCCAGTGAAATGGGGAATTTTAGACTGATATTCATTGGGTAAAGGAACCAAAGGTTGTGGTAACACTAGGGGAGCATACCATGCTGCCATGACAATATTTTGTGGGAGTAAAGGAGTGGCTTGAACAACAGGTATATGGATGGCAGAAGTGCTTGGACCAGCAAGAGACTATTGAGCAGATTTAGGGTGAGAGAGACCCAAGTTATGAATGAAATGGAGATCCGGAGGTGTGGATGGATGGGTTTCTCTGCTATGTGGTGGCAAACTTGGAGGCTCAAAGTTTGTCTAATCTATACCACTAAGTAACTTAGTTATGGGTAAATTACTTGGTAAATCTAAGTCAACTTGAGTATCTGATAGCGCTGTAAGGTTTTCAGGAATAGAGTTAGCTCTATGAATAGGTATGACAATAGTTGGATTATCAACTCTTTTAGGAGGGTTTGGGTCAGGATAAGCTCTGGTATGAATTCTTTTTGAAGCCATTATGTTAAGTTTTAGACCCAAAAAAATAAGAAAGTTAGCCAGATATAACAATCTTTAAGAGGAAAACCAGCCTTTAACAAAGAAACTTAATCCTCAAAGTTTCCTAATCATGGATGTGAATAATGTTTTAATGGTAGTGTGGGCTTCCCCAGTGGAGTCTTCATGAAACCGGGAATAATCAGTAGGCCTACTGATCACTAATGGAATCTTTTGATCTTTTAGGAGTTGTGGAGTCGTGAGGTGGATGATTTCAAATGTTCAAGATGAGTTGTTGTCCACCGCAACAATTAACTACCAGTATAAAGTTGTGGGTTTTCTGAGTTTTCAGGATGTCTAAGATAGTAGTTTACTTAGAGTTGTTCCCCAGTGGAGTTGCCATTATGTTGGGGTCCTAGTGATTTGGCAGACTGGCATGCCAAATGACCAGGCAACATCAGAACCGCTTTGGAATCCTAGGATCTAGCCATCCTGGATTAAGAGAGGGATCTCTCTATGTAAATATTGTTTTCAAAGATATTTCTTTATGCTTAGTTAAGATATTAGGCTAGTTATGAATTTCAAGAGGTTGTTTGTTTTTTTTTGGTTGGGAATAATTAACTGATACAGTCATAAGAAGTGAAGAAGGAAGTAAGTGGAAGGATATTTCAGCATGAGAAGATAGGTCAGAGAGTGCTAAACCATTGGGCTATGGAGTCATAAAAGGGTTTACTCACACATCAACCATCCAAGAGTTTTCAAAGGGCAAGTCATCTATATCAGAAGATCTTTTAAGTTGAGTTTGCGATAGTGAACATTAAGGAGTGAAATGAAAGTATCAACTTGTAAGAAAACAAAGGCAGCCTAAGATCAAGCAAGGAATTTTAACCTAACCTGATTTTGGCGTACACCCATGCAAAACACATATGAGATAAACATAAAAAGAAACCTAAGATCAAGCAAGGACTTTAAACCTTTCCTGCTTTCAGCCTACTCTTAAGGGAAATCATCAAAGCAACTCTTTAAGACCAAACAAGGGACAGGGCTAACAATAGAATTCCTTGTTTAAGACTCTACTTAGCATGCAATGAAAATAACATTTAAGAATAGTATCTCAAGTTCTACTCAACAAGACATGGGCTCACCAACATTCTTGACTGGTTATACTCTATTGATATCACTCTTAAATACACATTTAGAGGAAAACATATAGATAAAGCTTACCAGTTAGAATTAGGGTACTTTAGAAGTAAATCCTAATCTATATTTTGCTGCTCTTTATCAGAGAATGTGAAAAAAATGGAAAACATAAGGAAAGCCACAAAGAGAATGAGGAAATCACATCACTAATGATTTAAATCAGGATCCAGTGAATCTGCTGGTGTATTGATGTCCAAAACTAGTTACATAATTTGAGCCCAACAGTTTTTACAGTCCAATTCTTCTCTTCCCAGCCTACTATATTACAACTACTCAGTAACTCTAACTCAACAACAATTCAGAAATTAACAATTTTCCAACCCTTTACAATAAATTTTCTGTGAATACTTATAGGTGAACGAGGAAGAGTACTATGGAAATGGTAATAAATTTGAATTAAGACAGAGTGGGAGAAGCGTTCGAATGCCCATTCTGCTCAATAAACATAGCATTGACTACTTGTACCATTTTGGTAGTTTTTTCCTATTTCTATGCATATCTGGTAGGCAAGGTAATAACTTCAAATTGTTTCTTTGAAGATAACTGTGGCTGAAGTACCCTGTTTGACTTCTCGGATAAGAAAACTATTAGTTTTCTGGGTTTTGTAGCCCCATTTTTTCTTAATAACTTCTCTAACTATTTCACAGAGGTTTAGGCAGTAGGATGGCTATAAAAGTGTCTGTGTGAAGTAACATAGGCTGCAGATGTCCTTTTAGTCCTTAGGAGAAATAAATGCTTCTATAGATGTTGCTTTAGAGGCTTTCCTCTGCTGTCTTGTCTTCAAACTGTGTTGTCCTTCGAGACTATGAGTTTAGGTGTGTATTCTTCAACTTAAAGCTTAACCTCTTTGTCTTTATCTTTCTGATCTTCTTTTCAGTGTACTAGTAGTTTCGACATGCTGGAGGGTTTTATTTGTAATCAATTTCCATAAAACCTTTGATTAAACTCTGAAATTCGATCCCTCAGCCCCTTTAAACCCTGATTCTTTGTCCATGGGAGATCTATGGACAAATCTGCCATTAAACCTACACATGACGATAAATGAGTTAAGAAATCCTACGTTTCTTGGTTTAACTACAACAGAGGGCTCAGGCGTGGGCAGAGGAGCAGTGCAGAGGAGGCGAATGTAGTAGGGTGAGCTTCCATGGCAGAAACCAAGCAGAGAATGTTTAAACAGGATTTATGGCACGAAAAATAAAAAGGTGGATTTGGAAAATCGGTAGTGGTTTTCACATGAAGTTTGCGCAGTAAGCAGTATTGCCTTGGGGGAACGTGATTCGGTCCAATGGTTGACACGTATGCCTCTGAAAACCACCCATTTCATGTTCTAAATAGTCGATTAGAGTTATTTGTGATATGAACGCGAAAAAGGCTTAAGACCGTCAAATCTGGGGGGGGGCTAGATCTATGGTGGAGATTACGGGAAAACACAGCGGGAAGGCTTCGCGTGGTCGGGTGGGACCAGTAGGGAAATATGGAAAATATAAATAAAATACATATAGCAGGGGCACTTTCGGGAATGGAGAGATTTGTGAACCTGGTGCTTCCACAATGAATCCTAGCCATTGGATTAGGATAAATAATGGACGGCTCAGATCCAATCGCAAAATCGACCATCGGCAGGGTAAAGGGTCTGGGCACCAAAAAAAGGATCACCGATGAGGCGATGAGCGATGAGGGAAGCAACGATGATGAACAGAGGACCGTTGGATTTGGAAGTGGATCGGTGGTTAGGGTTTTATCAGGGGATCGCATTGGTGGGGAAAAATAGAATCGGGTGAGGGGGGCCGCGATGTGCGATGGAGCAGGAAGTGCGCCGACCTTCCGATCCTTGGGGAGATGGATGGTCATGATTTCATCAACCGATCAGCCTTCGGTGAAAAAAGAAGATGGAAGCGGGAACTTTGGATTGTGCTGATGCTATGGAAAGGTGGATTGTTGATGCACCAATGCACTTGGTCACGGGGCTCAGGTCATATGAGAGCGTGGTGGAATATTTAAGCCCTTGGAATATCACATCGACGGGGGGGGGGGAAGAGGAAGGGACGCAGGCCTTTGGAGTTGCGATTTGCGATTTTCTGAGTACCGTCAGATCTGTAGCGAGATCGACGGTGGGGGGTTTAAAGTGGGAAAGTGGACAAGGCCTAAAGGTTTAAAATGAGCGGAAAATAGGCCAAGATGGAGTCTTTTGAGGTTTTTTCAGGTTCCGATAGAGTAAACGGAGGGGTCTTTAAACAAATAAAAAGGGATTTTTATGGTTTGAAAGGGGATTTTTTGGGGAATTGGAGGGATAATGAAGGGAAAGGGGGATTTTTAGGAGATAATAATGGAGAAGAGGCTTTTAAATGCAGAGATCAAATAGCCGGGTTTTTTGAAGGATAAGGAACATAGTAGAGGCTTCAAGAAATCATAGATTTTTCCTGAAATTTGTTTCTTGAAGACTAAAAGACCCCTTTTTAGCCATATTTTCATATGTCAAAATTATGGATGGCTAACACATAGTATGGGCTTCTCAATGAGCCATGCCTCGTACATCATTATGCAAATTTCCGCATAGCGTAGGCATATATGGGTCATGAAGCCTTGTTGATTGAGAAGAAACTTAACGCATGTGCCATTGTTATCAAAGACCTCCTCATGTAAAACTAAAGAGAACTTAATGGATTGATTAAAGATGCATACACGACATCTTGTGGTAGAGGAGTGGGGCCACACAAGGAAAAGAGGGTGCAGCTAGATGAAGACCATTTGCAGCCGATCTGAGAGGATAAGGAAAACCGTGGAGCAGCGAAAGGGTGACCCATCTATTCCGCACTTGGTCTAATCATAGTGCAGTCTCTGGCAGCATGCAATGATCAACATTAGTCACAATAAAACTGCATAGCGTAGGTATTTATTCATCCATCGATACCGTGACCGTTCTAACTCCTCCTCTTTGACACAAAGGAAATTACCCACCAAATTTTCAAGATACAGATAAATATTACATAATATTTCTTCACGTCGTTCATGGTTTTTTTTCTTTCTGTGCCATCGCACCATCACACACGGGTCTAGAAACCCCATACTTCCCTTGGCACATGAGAGGGATGAAAATCATCATGACATCGCCTCTCAGATTGGACAGGCCATGAATAGCTGCGTCATGGACAAAACATCGATCATGTCTCGATTAAATGCAGAATAGGGAGTTATGTTTGAAATTTCTGAGGGAATGCGACCTATGGTGTGTGCGACCAAGTCACTGGGTCACAGATCATGTAGAATGATCTAAAGTGTGATTTCCATGGCCATGTGACTGTGTGACTAAGTCGCTAAGTCACAAAGCTGATGAAGCAGGTCAAAAATGCGATTGGCATGGCAGTTCGACCATGCGACTTTTGTGAGGTCACGTTTCAAACTAAAGAAAACATTGGGTGGCATTACTCTTTAGATCGTTGGGTCGCACAAGCTCAGAAATAGGCTGACGGCACAACCTCCCCTAAATTGTGACTTTGAAACTTCGCCTAGGAGTCACATTCCCCCTCTAAGTCGGGATCTCACATCGCATCACCTAACTAACTGCCCATTTCATCCAGTATGCGACTAGGTGACGACTAGTGAGTCACACTACATAGGGTCACAAGATCTCCCCTCAAGAAGGTAGCTAGGGTTGCGACCTCATAATTCGGTAATTCTGAAACCTGTGCTTTGCGTGCACAAAATTAGAAAGCCTATTGACGGTGTATGGGGCAGAACACAACGAGTGGCAGCACCATGGTTTCAAAGAAATTAGACATGTCAATGTGCAGGCTCGTGGGAAATTGAAAAACTAGAGACTCTTGCTCGAGTTACCACTTCTCATTTGGCACAAATTGCACCCCTCTCCATGCATAGGATCAAGGCTTGGTTTACATTTGTGTCTATATGCAGGATTTAAGTCACGAAAGCTAGATCTTGGCATTCTTGCACGCTCTCCAAATTATGACCTTTCTAAATCCATTCCAAATGGTCTCCTCATTATCAATATCCTAACGTAAACCTTATAAAACGGGTAGAGTATCTTCAGCGCATATCATGGTTTTCGTATGAAGAACATAAGGAGGGAAGAGTCCCAGTTGGCACTTCATTTCCAATGGGTTCTAGACCAATAGGAGGTATGATGTGATACCAGCAAGGCGAACCTCTGCCCCAACCATACAAGATCAATGGCTCTAATGATAGAGGTGCCTAGGACGAAATAAATACATCTCCATCGATCCTATTGATGGGCTCCGCCGCAAAATTTCAGAGCCTGGGAGAACTCATTGGAGACTACGCTGTGACACATATCTCAGGCTTTAAATTTTTGGATGCCTTTGCTTGGGGCTTTTAGCTCCCAAGAAACTTGCTATTATATATGGATGATCATAGCCTTTATGTGTGGGATGTACATAATTTATCAAGGATCTCCAAGGTCTGTGCATATTTTTCTCACAATGCCTGTATATGGGATATTTCTAACCCTATACCAAATCACAAGATGGAAACTAGAAACCCATTACATTCTGTGGGAGATGGCACATGTAGAGGGTCTTTTATCCTATCAATGGGTTTCACTGCAAACATTCAGATACCGGGAGAACTCAGTGAAGACAACCTTGTGGCAGAACACTTGACCACACAGGGGTATAAATTTATTATTTTCACTCTTAAAATTAATTAAATAAGCCTTTGGCATTACTATTATTCGATCATGAAGATGTGTAACCTATGCTATGTGATTGCAGGTGGAAGTTTTGTTTGCACGAGGAGCCAGAGTCTTTCTCAATAAGCAAAGAGGTCCTTTGCAGAGAAAGTGGATTCTCACGAAACCCAAAGAAACTCACTCTAAGCTTAAAGACACCTGGTCATGTTCACGAGACAGAGATGCAAGAAAATGAATCTTTCCACGAAGCCCATAGATCACCGAAAGAAGATTTGCTCGAGGTTGCAAGTCGTGGATTGAGCAAGGTAGTAAGTCATGGATTGACCGAGGTCGCAGGTCGTAGATTTGCTCGAGGTTGCAGGTCATGGATTTACCAAGGTCATAGGTCATAGATTGCCCGAGGTCATAAGTTGTAGATTTCCCAGGGTCGCAGGTCGCAGATTGCCTGAGGTCATAGGTTGCGGATTTCCCAGGGTCGCGGGTCGCAAATAGTCCAAGTCACAAACTATCCCAACAGTCAGGAAGACCAAGAGTTGAGGGGGAAACTCAAGGGCCATCTCAGCCTATATGTACAACTTCGAGGCAAGATTCACGATAATTTTAGCTCGACAATGAAAGCCAGTATGGTAGAGAATTGTGGCCAGAGAGCTAAAGGCACTCAGCTCTTGGTATCAAGTAGAAAATAGGGTAGTGAGGCTAGGGTTTTGCATCATGCTTTGAGATGAACAACCCATGTTCCACTATTGGGTTTTAATGAGTTGTAAACATGTATTTGACATTACAGCAGCATTAATAATATATTCTCCTTCCCGGAACTAATTCATCTTCTTGTTTGTGGTGATAGTACTATTTGTTTAGTACTTCATTATGTTGTAAGTTTGCTTTCATGCATGTCATCGGTTATGAACTATTTCTCAATGGTTGTCTGTATATCTGATTTTGGATTAGTGTTTATTTTTCCTTGCCATGACGGTATTCTATTGTGAACTACTTTGTAGTTAACTTCTGGAGTGTTTTCTTTCACATATGTTTGACTGGTTTTCAGCTAATTGATCCCAGTTACGGCATATCCCCCTTTTATTTTTGCTGCTTAGACTTGCTAGTACCATTTTTTATGCTTTGTTAATCTTGGGCTGATTTTTTTCTTCATTGATTGGTCATTTCACCTTCGCCTCTGCTCTGTCATATTCTCATCCGACAACCAAGAGTGGAAACAATTATGGCGACAACCGAGCCCACATACCGGATGGGGCTCCTATCCAAACAGTGTGAGGTCTAATTGGGACTTGTTAGCTCCCTGTAATTTGCAAGATTCGCAAATTCAAACTGCAGAGAGAACACTATTTCAACCACTTTGGTATTCTAGGATCTATCCTTCCTTAATCTGGAGAGGGATCTCTCCAATAAAGTGAAAAGATTTATCTTTAAAGTTTTTCTGGGTATAGGCTAGTTATGAAGACCGAGGGTTTTTGTTTGTTTTTGGATGGTTGAGCATGATTATTACTTGGATGGAAAGTCCTAAATGGAAATAATTTCAAAGGTGTGAAGTTGCAAGCAATCATAACAAGTTTTGGCTAAAAAGATAGATATAATGCTGGTTTTTAGTCCATTCGGTTGTGGAGTCATAAAAGGGTTTTAATTGTGCAACAATTCAAGAGTGATCCAAGGGGAAAGGCATATATATCACAAGATATTTTGAGATAAAATTATGGAATGGAAACAATAAAAATTTTGGAGGGGTGGAAACTGATAATAATTTCAACAAGGATTTATAGTCAGTCCAAACAAGAAAAATCCTTTAAGCAACTATTTAAAACCAACCAAAGGGCAGGGCTCACCATAAACCTCTTTGGACAAGCTCGTATTAAAGAAAACTCAATAGAAAAAACAATCCAGTAATCCACATAATTACCTTCAGAAAGTATGAAAATAGTTAAGAGAAACAAAGTGTAACTTAAGATCAGATAAGATACTTTTAAATCTAGTCTTCTTTCAGCAAACACTTAGGGAAGCTTTCAGAATTACCTTTGGAGAATAGAAGGTAGAAACAGGGCAAACCATCACTTTTCTAGTCTAACTTTAATAAGAAAATAATGAAATAACATTCAAGAACAATGTTTAAAGCAAACAGTAGGACGAGGGAACGCTAACATTCCTAACTGCTTAAACTGTATTGAATCATTCTTAAATAAAAAAATTGGAGGAAAACATTGAGATAAAGCTTATCAGTTAGAGAAGGGTACTATAAACATTAAGTCCTAACTCTATGCTTGTTTTTCTTTATCAGAGAATAGTGGAAAATATGGCATACATGGAAGGAAAAAACAATAACAAAGAAAGGGGCACTTCACCAGTGATATAGACCAAGATCCCAAGAAACAGCTTGTATATTGAAGTCAAACTAGTTACATCTTCAAGTCCGATGTTTTAGTTCAGAAATCATCTTCACTTCTCAGCCTAACTAATTTGATTACAAACAAAGCTTCAAGAGCCTTTGAACACTATTTACAAGTAGAAGTTTCGAGCACAAGTATATTTCAAAGTTCAGCAACCAACATTTACAATGAGCTCCTCAATAATATTTTATAGAAGGATGAGGAGGTGGGATGGGATAAAATATCTCCAAGTTTCAATTAATACAGATAAATTTTTCTCAGCCTTTAAGGGGCTCGATGGAGAAGTTTACAGATATTTTCTCTGTATTAATTGTTTTACATTTAAGAAGTGAGAACGATGAGAGATTTTGTTTACTTTAAGGCTCTGTGTAATCTCTGTCATTAGGGGAATTTTGAGGTCTAAAATGGGCCTCCTAAGGAAATTATAAAATAATAGTAGAAAAAATCTAATAAGATTTGATGACATCATCAAATTTTAGAGGGAAAAATGAAAAAACTATTTTTTCAATTCATATTTTCAACTTATCTCCCAAATGTTTTACTCAAATTTCGAGCGGGAGTACTCGTTGAATGTGGAATTTAATTCCCCATCCAAGGAGTACCCATGTTGCATACTTTCGATGGGTCCTACTACACGAAAAATGAGAAATACATAAAAAAACGTGATTACAATCACGTTTTTTATGTATTTCTCATTTTCGTGTAGAAGAGTTCATCGAAAGTATGCAACATGGGTACTCCTTGGATGAGGAATTAAATTCCGCATCCAACGAGTACTCCCGCTCGAAATTTGAGTAAAAATTTTGGGAGATAAGTTTAAAATACAAGTTGAAAAATTAGTTTTATTATTTTATTATTTTTTAATATTTTTACTTTTTTACTCCAAAAATGGTGAATCATCCATTATGGATGACATCATCATCTTGAATCTTATTGGTTGTTATAAAGTTTATTTTTGTTGTACATTTTTCTTATGAGGCCCATTTTAGACCTCAAAATTCCCCTAATGAGTAACTCAGCAGATATTTTGTGCAATAAATCCTTTGGCTTGAATTAACTATTTGGCTGTCATGAGGAAAATATCCTCTGTTCTGGTCATTACTCGGCCTCTGTTGAATGCTGTGAGGTCACAGGTGGCATAAGTATCTGAGAGGAGTCAATTAGCCTCTTATGTGGCAGTGGATGCATCCTCTGTCTGATAGATATAATTGATTTTCTTTTAAAAATGGTTAATTTAGTGGATTAGGCTTTTGATTTTCAATCTTAGTTGTAATCCACCATACTGTGAAAAAAATCTTCAATCTTCAGTTCTGCTATGGTTAGGCCTACGACACTGATACTCTTTGTTTCAATTATGCTTCACTGTGTCTTGTTGATGTGTAGGTGTGCAGAGGCTTTATAATAGTATTGGTGCTCATGATGCACCGATAACCCTTGATGAGAACCTTTGCAAAAAAAAATTTCTTTGATAAACAAAGGCCTAGAGAGCCATAAATCTCATCCTTTTATTTTGTTTTAATAATGTTTGAAAACCTTTTAAATCCTGCACAATACAATAAAATTAGAAAATCCTGCGTATTAGGGAAAAACTGCTTAGGAGGCTTCAGTTAGGAGCATGGCCGTTGGATGAGGGAATCCAACGGTGGAGATCGTGCTTAGAAGGTCAAAGAGGAAAGCGGTGAAGAATTAATTCAAAACCACTGATCCATGTCGAATCAACGGTCGAGATTGGTTGTGGAAATACAAAGCAAATGAGTCGCTTTATAATAAAAAGGCGAAAAATGCGAAGAAATACAAAGGAGAAGGTGAAAAATCCATTTGGTGGAGGAAAAACACATTGAGGAAAATTGGGGTTTCTTAGGAAATCGTGGGTCGTTAGATCAGTTCGGCCTTAGGATATCAACGGTTAGGATGATCAATGAAGGCCCTTGGAAAAGGCAGAGGGTGATATCATAAAGGCGATATTGAATGCTGGCCATTGATCTATAAATATCAACGGCGAATATGAAACACGATAAAACACAACAAAAATGAGGGAAGGCAGTTTCGGAGGGAAAAATAGGCAGTATCGCGTGGCGAAATGGGAGAAAGTTGGTTTCACCTTTTTGAACGCAATATGTGTTAGAAGGTGATACATGGAATTTGAATACCACCCATATCGCATAGCCCTCTGAGAATTAATGTTCGTGCTTAAATTTACACGAAAACACGCGTCAACCGTCGAATCTGGGGTCTCAGATTTGACGGTAGGGAGTGAGGGAGATACTGGATAGATGTGCGGGTCATAGCAAGTGGGGTGGTTTCAATATGAGCCATTAGATCGAGGGTTGGATGACTGAGATTAAATCTAAGGAAGGCAGGACCCATAGGGTTCAGGCTTGTCGGGGTTAATATGGGCCATCAGATGTAACGGATCAATGGTCAGAATTGAAAATAGGTTTAAACAAAATAATACACAAGGCAAAGAAAGGTTTAATATGAGTCGTTGATCTGTAGAGATCAACGGCTGAGATCTGCTTGGAAAATATTACAAAGTGGGGGTTCATGAATTTAACCAAGGTCAGAAGGATTGATCTGGACCGTCGGATTTTGACATGTGGATGGCCCAGATGCAATCGGGGCTTTGCGATCGGCGGGGAAACAAAAATGAATGGTGCCAATGCGATTGGCTTTGGACTATCGATCTGCAGATCAGATTGACGACAGAGAACGGATCGGAAGGTGACCAATCGAGGGTGGCATAGTAAAATATTTAACGCGCCAATGAAAATCTTTGATGTGATACAGAGCTGGCCATCGGATTGGCCCAGGATCAATGCCAGAGAAGGGCTCCAACCAATTAACGAGCGAGACCCTTTGTAATATATAAAAACCAAAAATTTATGAAATACAAAGGTTTTAATGGCTCGGGGCGGGTTATATATATGTGGCTTGGCGCCCGACTGTAGGGCCTGTGGTTTATATGAAAAGCAAAGGCCTAGGGCTTATATGTATAAGGGCCAATCGGAATCAGGAGGAAGGAGCAGCTTTTCAATCTACCCATTCAACAAATCTTCGATGCGAGATTATATTGACCGTTTGATCGGGAAAAAATCAATGGCTTTTTCATTAAAAAACATGAACTGGTGCGTTTAGTTAAAAACATAGGATAATGGGTTTTTATGAATTAACAAAGAGAAAAAGTGATCGGGAATGCTTTATATGAATCGTTGAGCACTCGATTGTAGGATCTATGGTTATATGAAGCGGCAATGGGGTCAGGGGTTTATACACAAAGGGCCAATCACATCGGAGGCTTATAACATAGCAAGTTGACTTGCACACTCCGATTGTTCCGATGCAATAAGCACCGAAAGGGTTTAGCACTTGGTTCTAGTGCTAGGGCATATGGTGGGCAAGTGTTTAGGACATAGCCCAAAGGGGCTTAAGCCCATAGTCAAAAAAACTTATTTTTTATGAAATTTTTCAAAGTTTTTGATGGATTCGGGGGTTTCAGTAAGGTTTAAAAGTGAGTTTTAAACCTTGTTAAAGGATTTTCATGAAGGGAAGAAGGGAAAATAAATGAAAAATAGAGGAATTTGATGGGAAAAAGGGAATAAAATGAAGGTTAGTTTGAAGTGAAAGGAAGGGAAAAATGGGGAAAAAGGGAATTTTTGCAGTAGTCTATTCTCTATGAAAATAGAAGAATTTCAACATTTCGAAAGGGAAACAGCAGTGAAGGTTTAAAAAAAGGTCATGATGTTTTCATGAGGCTTTAAGAGATAAAATTTTTAACAATAATAATTGTTTCTTGAAGGCTCAAAAAATTATTTAGCCACCTTTTGATATAACAAATTTTATAGGTGGCTAATAGTGGCTCCACTTGGGGATGGTGCCTTCTTGAAGGCATCAAGAAATTCAGACTTGAATTCTCTAGGAGGCTGATCAGTGCCTCATCCATTGGGCTGCAGCTTTCTTTACTTGGATGATCTTCTTTTGCCCTGAAAATGTTAACAACCATGAAAAACAATGGATCTTCATCAACACAAGCTTTCTACCTACCCAATCCTACTGATCTAACATTTTTTCTTCTTTCAGAGTGCACTTGGATTGGCAAACTCTTTTACAACATTTTATTCTTTTGAAAGAAAAAAAATAATCTAAGTATACTCCTTATTTCTTCATGAACTCAGATTAAACAGTTGAGTTCATATGCTTCTCTACCTAATCTACTAATCTATCAGGATTAAACAGTCTAACAAATTTTTATTCACTAATTTCTAAAACAGAAATTTAAAAGCATACAAGTCAGGATTAAACAGTCCAACTTATTGCTGATCTATGGAATAAACAACAAGCTGCACATATATATTATTTTAAAGAAAATTAAATCAAAATGGAAGGCTTAAGATCAGAAAGTTCTAAGCACGGCCTCCTCCTTTCTACAACTCTGTTTTTAAGTTTATTCGAGCTTTGCTTGTTATCTGGTTCAGATTTTGAGCTGATTAGAACCAGTTTTACCTTTGTTGATGACTCAAGAAATAAACAGATTTGAGTCATTCTTCTTTTGAAAACTAAGGTTTGGATTTTGAGGTTGTTTTAACCTTTATTTTCTATCCTAATCTACCTAACTGATAAGCCAAGATTAAGTTGTTTGGAAAATCTAATTTCACTAACTTATCAACAGTCAATTTAAAAACTATTTAATCATGATTAGGCTGTATGACTAACTAGAAGTGTGTTTTTCATGAGTGGCATTTGAGCTTGCATACTTTCAGATTTTGATTCTCTTTTTTGGTATGGGGTTGTACTTTTCTTGTTTTTACAATCTGCCCTCTTTTCTCTTTTTCTTGTTTTTGTATTTTTGTGTTTTTTATTTTTCCTCGGAGAAAAAAATCAACAACTATCTAATTTTTCAAAACTAAGCTATATTGAAATTCCTATCTAACCTATTCTAACATGGAATATTTACATTATCATATGACACAAAAGTGCCAATGTAGCCAGTTGAGTAGTGTCAAAAAGAAGAGGAAACTCTGGCTTCTTGTCAGAGGTATCCATAGTATATTTTGAAGATTAATCTTCAAAACTAAGGCTATCACAGAAGGTGATGGATTTTCATGTCTTTGGCTCTTGCAAAGGATCCATACTTGATAATTTGAGCCAGTTAGGACTTCCACACATTCTTCCAAAGGATCAACATAGAAAATATGAAGGTTTTCTTCTTTTTGGCCCTCCACAATTGGTAGATTATCAGCTTCCAAGACTTCAGCTTTGAGGATGGTATCTTCAAAATGTTGCTTGGAAGTATCATCATCCTTAACTTGCACAATAGCAAATAGTGAAATATCTTCTTTCTCTAAATGCATGCTTGCTTCTGATATAAATTCAGGTTCTTTGGATGGCAGATTAATATCAGTGATAGGAGAAATTATTTCTTGAAAAGATGGTATATCCTGAGTAGGATAGTCTTCTATTTGTTTTTCTCCTTCAAAGTTTTGCCAGTATCTTTTATTGTTTGGGACAGCAGGTCTGAATTTTTCTTGAATTCCATATTGTTTGCTCTTCCAAGGTCTTATACATGTACTAGCCACAAGGGCTAAACCACTAGAAAAACTGTTTTGGTCTTTAGGAACAAGTATAAGTTGGAATTCTTTGAAAGATTCTAATAAATCCATGGCATCATCCTTATAGGCTTCAATTCTAGGATGCATAACCATGCATTCATCTTTCACTTACCTAATTACCAATTCTACACTTCCATGAACTGTTATCTTCTGGGCTCCTGATTTCTTCAATAAATGTAGCCCTAAAAGGAGTGCCTCATACTCTACTATGTCACTTGTGCATTGAAAGTTTAATTTATATGAATAGGCTTCAGAATAATTTTTCTCTATATCGTAAAGCCATATTCCTGCTACACGTAGTTTTAGTACATGTCCCTTGAAATTCATGATCCAAAGAGGAGTAGTTTCAATATCATCTGTTCATTTCACCCTATCTCTCTTTGTTTTGAGTGCCATTTGATTGATACCCTTCTGCTAAGAACGAAGCACCACGTTCATATTTGTCTAACGTTTGAGTGGTTTGAAGGTAGCATTTTGCTTGTTTAGTATTTGATCAATTTGTTCTGTTAAAAGGAGAATTTTTCTTTCGGTATAAATGAAAAGGCACCTAACTGCTTTTGACCAACAAAGAAAGTTGCATATTTACAACAAAGATTCTCTATATGAATGAACGAGAGAATTTGTTTTAATGATTTCGGAGGCGGCTATTTATTAATAGTACAGTCTCATTTTTCTCAGCTCGAAATGTTTCTATGATTTTTTGGTGAGAAGTACAACAGGTTCTCTATTTCTTGTAAAGGCTGATTTTGAGGTTGGATGTTCTTGAGCCTCTTCCGGGGATCTTGACTTGTTGCTTGGGGGAAACTTTGAGGATTTTCTATTGTTTCCTCAAATCTTGCTCACTATTATTATACGCAATTTGATCGTGAAGATCTCTTATCTGACATAGTACAAGACATAGGAAGGCAATCGAAAATTTCTTGGCAACATGCTGTTGCTTTCTTTGTAAGTTTTCTCATCATTTCTGGGAATGATCCCCTTAATACATACCCTTGGTTACTCTCTTGAGTCTTGGTGAATTCAGGCTTGTGTTTGACGAGGAAAAGCATAGGTTGCTCTAGATCATCAATATTCATAGTAGCCATCAACATATCCATTCTCTTTCCAAGCATGTTTATCATCTTTTCCATCTGTGATTAGAAATTTTCTTGATTGTTTTCTTTATAATCATTCATCATACATGTCTTGTGGTAAGTGAAGTTTATTTCTTGAGGGAAATTCATATGTTTCTACTGGTCTCACCAATGTTGATTAATATAAACTGTCCACCCTTCTTCAGCATATACATCAATTTTTCCATCATTATCATATATTTTTCTGATTATATATAAATCCATGTTTGTAAATTATAAAAAGAGGGTCACTATGTCTTATCAACCGGTTCAAAGTCTTCTACCGGTGGAGTCATTTGGTCTTTTGAAATTTCAAGTGTTAGGTCGCCGGTGGAAGTTTTTAGCTCTTCCAGGGTAAAATGTTTTTTATGGTCCTACAAAAAGCATATAATGTCCCGAAGATTGTAGGTTCTACAGTCCCCAATATGGCAAACTAAGCTAGAAATCCCAATGGAGTACGCAGAGATATTATCTCCACCAGCAATTTTAAATATTGTGATCAGCATGAAAGAACACTATTTCATACTTTGAGTTCTGAGGTCTATCCCTCCACAGATGGAGAAGGATCTCTCCAGCACGGGGTGCAAAAAGATTTGTCTTTAAATTTTTTTGTAGTGCAATCGCTGGAGGCTAGTTTCACTGAAGACCGAGGGTTTTTTTTTTTTTGTTTTGGATGGTTGAGCATGGTTAAAAATATTGGATGGAAAGTCCTAAATGGAAAGAGTTCAAAAGTTGTGAATTTGCAGCAATCGAAACAAACTTTGGCTAAAAGATAGATATAATGCGGTTTATTCCATTCGGTTGTGGATTCATAAAGGGTTTTAATTGTACGAAGGAAATTAAAGTCCAAAGGAGAGAATCATCTATGTCACCAGATCTTTTAGAGATAATGATGAATAAGAGGCTCTAATAAAAATGTTGGAGAGGTGAAATGATAATAATTTCAACAAGGGTTATAATTGAATCCAAACAAGAAAAATCAGCAACAACATTGTTAAAATAACCAAGGCGGGCTCACCATAAACCTCTTTTAGACAAAATGGTATAAAGAAAAATCAATAGAAAAAACAAATCATTAATCCATAATTACCTTTAGAAAGCTATGAAAAACGATAAGAAGAAAACAACGTAACAAGATCTCAGATAAGATACTTTTAAATATGGTCTTGCTTTCATCAAGCACTTGGGAAACTTTCAGAATACCTTTGGAGAATAGAAGCTAGAAACGGAGATAAAACATCCTTTTACAGACTAACTTTAATAAGAAAAATAATAGAGAATATATTAAAACAATGTTAAAGAAAATAATAGTAGGATGAGGGAAACGCCAACATTCCCAAAAGCTGGCAAATATAATGAATCATTCTTAAATAAACAAATTGGAGAAAGAAAACATGAGATAAAGCTTATCCAGTCTGGAGAAGGAGTCTTGTAAACATTAGTCCTAACTCTGCTGTGATGTTCTTTATCAGAGAATAAATGGAAAATATGGCATATATGGAAGGAAAAAACAATAACAAATAAAGGCACTTCACCCGGTGATATGAACTTGAAGTTCCCAAAAACAACTTGTATATTGAAGGTCAAACACAATTTACATCTTAGAGTCAATGTTTAGGTTCAGCAATCATCTTACCACTTCTAAAATTTCACTTGTTCGTTCTTGACGAGCTTCAAGAGCCTTTGGTCTTACAAGTAGGTACAAGCACAATTGCTAAAGTTGAAAGTAATAACATTTTGCCCAATGAGCTCCTGCTTCAGATTTTATAGAAGGATGGGAGAATTAGGATGCAGGTCTGAATCTCAGGTTCAAATTAATACACATAAGTAATACCTGCCTTTGGGGGGCTCGATGGAGAAGTTTTACGGATATTTTCTATGCTAATTGTTTTGTTCAATAATTAAAGCTGATGGAAGATTTTTTTTGACTTTAAATCTGTCATCTGTGTGCTCGAGAGAGAATATTTTGTGCAATAAATCCTTTGGCTTAGATTAATTGTTCGGTACATTGTGAGGAAAAATATCTACGACTACACGGTCATTACTACGCACTCTGTTGAATACTTTGAGGTCACAATTGGCATAAGTAGTGAGAGGAATCAATTAGCCTCTTGTGGTAGTGGAGGCACCCTACTGTCGATAGATATAATTGATTTTATTTTAAACATGGTTTAATTTAGTGGATTAGGCTTTTGATTTTCAATCTTAGCCTGTGCGAGGCTAATAAAGAAAACAATGTTCAATCTTCGGTTCTCTTGTGGACAGAGCCTTCGACAACATTCTCTTTATTTCCAATTATGCTTCTTTGTGTCTTGTTGATGTGTAGGTGTGCAAAGGCTTTATAATAGTATTGGTGCTCGCTCTTTATGATAACCCTTGATGAGAACCTTTGCAAAAATATTTTCTTTGATAAACAAAAACTTGGAGAGTCTTCCTCTCGTCCTTTTATTTTCTTTTAATAATATTTGAAAACTTTTAAATCCTGCACAATATAATAAAAATTATAAAAAATCATCTTTGTGTATTAGGGAAACATTTCTTAGGAGGCTTTGGTTAGGAACGCAGGTGGGTGGATGAGGGCATCCAAGGGTGGAGATACGTGTAGAAGGTCGAAGAGGAAAGCGATGAAGAATAAGTTAGAACCATTGATAAACAACAAGATCAATGAATGGAAGTATTAGTTGGACATACAAATTGAATGAGTCAATTTAATAAAAGGTGGAAAATGCGAAGAAATACAAGGAGAAGGGGAAAAATCCCTTTGGCGGAGGAAAAAATGCATTAGCAGGGAAAATTGGGGTTTCTTAGGAGATCGTGGGGGTACATTAGATCGGTTCGGCCTTAAGGAGATCAATGGTCGGGATGATCGATGAGGGCCCTTGGAAAAAGGTGGAGGGCGATAGTGAGCGATATTGAATGTAAGTGAATTCTATAAATATCAACGACGAATATGGCTTTCATGATAAAACACAACAAAAATGAGGGAAGGTGGTTTCGGAGGGCAAAGCAAGACGGTATCACGGAAAAATGGGGAGAAAGGTGGTTTCACCTTTTTGAAGGCATAATATGCGTACAGAAGGTGATATGTGGGTCGAATACCCCATATCCGTAGCCTCTAAGAATTAACGTTCGCGCTTGAAGTTATGAGAAAACGCGCATGGCGGTGCGGGGTCTCGATATGACGGTGGGAGTGAAAGAGCACGATACTAGATAGATGTGTGGGTCATAGCGGGTGGGCGGTATCAATGTGCAGGCCATTGGATCGAGGTTGGACCAAAGCGATAAATGCGAGGAAGGCGGGGACCCACGGGGGTCGGGGCTGTGGGGTGTGGGTTGTCGATGTAAAGGATCAACGGTCGGAAAGGACAGAAAATAGGTTTAAATGAAATAACACACAAGGCGGAAAAGGTTTTAACATGGTGATAGGTCGAGATCAACGGATGAGATCTTCTGGAAAATATTACAAAGTGGGGGTGCATAGATTTAACCAAGGTCGAAAGGACTGATAGGGCCATCGGATGTTGACCACGTGGATGGCCGGATGCGATGGGGCTTTGCGATCGGCGGCGCAAAAACTGAACCGATTACTTGTCCGTTGACACCGGACCGTACGTCTGAGATCAGATCGACGGAGGAAAAGGATCGGTTGGTGACCAATCGGGGGTGGCATAATAAAATATTTAACGCGGCAATGAAAATCTGCGATCGTCTGATTTAGCCATCGGTTGGCCTAGGATGTGGCGAGAGAAGGGCTCCGGCCAATGAACAAGCGGGACCCTTTGTAATATATAAAAACCAAAAATTTATGAAATACAAGGTTTTAATGGCTCGAGGCGGGTTGTATGTGTGACAGCGCCGGGCGCGCGGGGCACGTGGTTTTATATGAAAACCAAAGGCCCGGGAGAAGCAGCATATATAAGGACCAATAAAAATTGGGAGGAAGGAGCAGCTTTCAAATCCTACCAGATTCAACGATACGATGCAAGGTTATATTGACCGGTTTGATCGGAAAAATCAATGACTTTTCATTAAAAACATGGTAGTAGTTGATTAAAAACATAGGATAATGAGTTTTATGAATTAACAAAGGAAAAAGTGATTGGGAATGAATTTATATGAAGCGTTGAGCGCGGGTGCATGCTTTATGGTTATGTAGGCAATGGGGTCGAGGGTTTCACTGCAAGGCCAATCACATCGGAGGCTTATAACATAGCAATTTCACTTGCGCACTACGATTACGTGCGATAAGCACCGAGAGTTTAGCACTTGGTTCTAGTGCTAGGGAATATAGATGAGGAAGTGTTTAGGACTTAGCGCAAAGGAGGGCAAAGCCCATAGTCAAAAAAAAAATTATTTTTTATGAAATTTTTTCAAAGTTTTTGATGGATTTGGGGGTTTCGATGCAGGTTTAGCGAGTTTTTAAACCTTGTAAAAGGATTTTCATGAAGGGGAAGGAAAATAAATAATAGAGAATTTGATGGGGAAAAAAGGAATAAAATGATGGTTTGTTTGAAGTGAAAGAGACGAAAAATGGTGAAAGAGAATTTTATGGGTAGTATATTCTCTGTAGAAAATAGCAGGACCCACCAACATTTCGAAAGAAACAACGGTGAAGGTTTAACGGAGGTCATGATGTTTTCATGAGGCTTCAGAATAAAAATTTTAGCAATAAAAATTGTTTTCTTGAGAGGCTCAAAAAATGATTTAGCCACCTTTTGATACAAAATTTTATAGGTGGCTAACGGGACTCTTCCGCAGGGAGACCCCCTTGTTGTCGAAACGATGCATTTTTCCCGTCAACAAATTGGCACTAGAAGAAGGGCTAGATGAAGATTTGAGCCCATAGAGCCTACGGTTAGTCTAATATATGTAATGGCTCATCCCCAAATCATTCTCCGAAGGTGTTTATAGGATTTATTTGGTTCTCGGTGCTCGATCCCCAATGAACCTATGTATCACTTGTCCCATTTAAAATTCGATGGTGAAAGCGGAGTTTCCATAACCGATCACCTTTTAGATTTACGTGAGTTTTGTGAATGTTATGAAGTTGACAATGATGATTTGTCTTGTGTGATTTTCTCCCTCACTCTTGAAGGTCACGGCGAGAAATGTGGTGTTGCACATTGCCCATTGACTTCATACATTCGTTTGTACATCTCCTGCAGATGAATTACAACAAGTTTTTCACGGTACGATTTTCCAAAATGTATTAATGAAGTTAAATGAGATCGAATGGAACCTCGGGGGTACGCTGGAGGTTTTTATCGAGTTTGTTAATTTTTATCTTGAGGTTCCCGAAGGGATGTCGATTGGAAATATTTAATTGAACAATTTTGACACGTGGTTTTTCGTTCCATAGAATGAGCCTACGATAGAAACCAAGCCGATCCTAGTAACTATTTTTGATGATCTTCAAGTTGCCAAATGTTCGAGGATTTTGTCCAGAAATATTTCACACACTACTGTCAAATCGGGTTGAAAAGCATGCGGCCCTAACATCTCTCCCTGTCAATGAAACCTATCTTGAGTCCACCAAATTTCTACTTGGGTATGATTCTAAATCTCATTCTCTATTATGTATATTTTATTAATTATTGAATTAGATATGATTACCTTAGGTTTTATTAAGTGAAAGGGCATGATCCAAAAGATCATGCCTCTTCGCATCAGGGACATATGAGCTATATTTAAAGCCTTGGTGATTCCCCATTGTAATATATCTCATATCTCATCTTTTATCGATAATAATATATACTTATTCAATTTTGAGTTTTACACTCCATTCGTATCGAGAGGCTTTGTTATCACGGATGCAACAACGGACATATAGTCATTGAAAATGAAAGAATCCATGAAAATACGTTCTATTTATAAATAGAAAAATGTTTCATCCCCGAATTGAAAAGAAAAATGTGAAAGATAAGCGACACATTCGAAGCCAGCGATACGATTGCGGAAAATGGCAGGCCTTCGATGTTCACGCAGAGATATGGTTGTTAAGAGGAAGCATTTCATGATGAGGAGAAGTTGCATCGAACGATAATTTTTAGTAAATTACCTCTAAATCTAAAGAGAAATCATGAAAAATCACCGAATAACAAGGAATAGTTAGGAAACACGAAAAGGTCTTCCAAGACACCTTAATAAAAATACCTCCTAATAAGGAACATGAACATCCAATAGAAGTCGAAAAAGGACCCGACCCTGGCTCCAATATCAAATCTTATGCGTTATCCACATCACCAACATATGGAGCTCGAGAGATGCTTCACGATATTTTAAAATGTGGGAAGCAAGAGCCGCTCGAAACCCGAGGCATTCGTCAACATTGTCCATAGGTATAGCATGCTTTGAGGGACAAAGCATCTTTAAGAGAGGGAAATGTTATGTATATTTTATTAATTATTAGTTAGATATAGTTATCTTAGGTTTTATTAAGTGAAAAGGCATGATCAAAGATCATGCCTCTTCGCAGGGACACCATAAGGCTATATTTAAAGCCTTGGTGATTCCCCATTGTAATATATCTCATATCTCATCTTTTATCAATAATAATATATACTTGTTCAGGATTACCATAGTTTTTACACTCCATTCCATCACGATAATAAATTGAGTCTTGTCCCGGGGAAAAGTTGATTTCACTACAAAATCATTGGGCGTGATGGGCCTGCTAAATCCGGCTGACCTCTCCGAATGACAGTGTGCATGAGGAAGGCCTTAATGCGGTTGATGCCCTGCTTCCAAATATTTCTTTCATTGTTCCACGATTTATTTCATAAGTCCACCACACGATAGTGCAAGTCGTTAAAATTTTCTTATATTGTTATTGGCGACAATCATAAGCACACGGGTGGTATTCACAATCACATTACGGTTGATGAATCCCTTGTATGGAGTCTTTTTCATCCAAATATTTAAACAAACAAAGGAGTGTCTTCTTACACAGGCAAATTCAAGACGTTTCTTTTGTCGATTCATCCCAAGCTGACCCAACTCATAGGCTAATGTGCCGGAGTACCAACTGATCAGGCGATGGTGTAGTGATCCTTTGCTTATGCGAAAACATATTCACTCATAACGGCGGGAATATCACTCGTATCTTTTTATCAACCATATGAAGCCCCCGAAAATTGATGATCTTCTTTCTGCCGAAGATTCAAGGACCCATCGAAATCGAATCAATTCAAATTCGCATTGTTACACAGGGGGATTCTTACAATCCTGATGAGACCCCTCAAAAAAATTCCAACTAGGGTTCCTCAATTAGGGTTTTGAAATGATGATTCCCACGTATCACACTCCTCTCGGCATAACCGCATCGGATGTCAACTCATTTAATGAGATCTTCATTCAGTGATCTTTCTCTGTTTACGGATCTCTGTTACCTAACATTTGGTATGCAACAACGATGTACCTAAATTTATTCACTTTGAGAGGAAACAATGACCAATGTCTTTGATATTTTCGGTTGTTGCCCGGCCAGGCCTGGTGCATTCGAACTCAGCGTGTGATGTTTGGCAAACCTCTACTCTTTGAAATTTTTTTGGTTAATTGATCACATCTACGGAGAATCTAAAAAATCGATACATTGGATTATCAATCAATAAGATTACTAAAACATTTAGTCAAATTGATATAAATCTGCCGACATTTTCCAATCCACCTTACAATTAATAGTCACATCCGTTTTCAGTTGATCTCGCCAAACCATCAAAGTTGGGAAGCCCTCGCACAGAAGGTTCGGAGTTTGTTAAGGATGGTGAGAATTTCAGCCTCCACTATAGGTTAGTTGAGTCCTCCATCCTTAACAAAACTTGAAGGACAACTCCAAAAATAGGGTTTTTAGAATTAGGTTTTACGCATTTGGATTTGCAAGCATCTATAATTCACTTGGTAGATACTATTTTTTCCATTCCATCAATTAATCCTCCTCAACACCATGATGAGATTGGTGATTTTTAGGCCCTATCAGGTAGATATACACATCGTACGTGATGTCTTCCACACTTCCATCGGACCTAGAGTTAATGTGTGGGTGGATGTGTGTCATTTTTAATGATTTACGGTTGATACATACTTCGTATCCAGAGGATGAAGCACAATTTGGCCAGAACAATCCATTACGGCATGTTCTGCGGTAAGAAAGTAGCCATGGCTTGTCTCTTGTTATTCTTGCATTCACTCTTCATGTAAAGTCTTGTTGTTGGTGCGCAATTTTGTATACTTTAACTGTTGTGATCTTGTTTTTATTTCGGATGGAGATAATGAGGTGGATGCTAGAATATGATTTCCCTGACTTGACCACCTCTTTGGTTAAAATGAGGTTTTAGGTTTAAAGCTAGCTAGGATATGCTAATAAAATTTTTTTAATCAAGTTTTATTCATTTTAACATAAAGTTTTTCTTGATAGTTTAAAATTATACTTGTTGTGTTTCTTGTATTGATGGTTTATACATTATAATTATCCGTTTATGTTGCACTCATTTTCTTCCGGTTTTCTTATTGTTTACTGTGAATAAATAATCACATTGCATGTGCTTTTCCTTATTTCGACTTTATTAATAGTTGGTCTTTCTCACACACAGCATCATTGCATCATAAGCCTTGTACATTTAAAATTGAATTACGCACTTTATCTCTTGCATATTCACATTCATTATTAACATGGCTTGGAAAATTTCCTTGCATTTCAATACCCACCATACAGACCCTCATGGAGGCCAGAGCCTCAGTGATCCTCGGTTCACAGCCGGCCTCCTTGCATGTGCTCCTTGTATATATGCAAACCCGGAGTGGGTTTGCTTTCACACTCTACACGCATTGAAACCTAACCCTGTTGTTTTCGGGGGTTAGAACGTTTAGAAGCAGCTTATCATGGAAATAAGTCATCAGGGTTGGTTCTAGGCTTCATCTACAGCGTTTAAATTAATTAGCTGGGAGATACGGGGACGTTGCTTTTGGGAAGCCAGTAACTGTGCTGAATGAGGCTATGCAAGTAACTGTGACCCTTGTGCCCAACCTGGTCTCAGACATCTTAATGATTTGTTCTCGGCTTGTTCACCTAGGGTGGTAGGTAGGATGTGAAGACTTGGCATGAGAAAAAACCCTAGTAGGATCTCTTGGAGTTTAATTGAGCAAAACAACCTCTCCCACCCCACCAAAATAAGTTAGGATCCTCATCAGCCCATGAAAAATAAGTGCCATGAGCATGAAAATAAGTGCTACACAACCCCATGGAACCAATAAGATTATAAAGATTGAGAAAAACTTCTCCACCCAGAGGTAGCTCAATAACTCCCGCAAGTGCGGCCCGACTCACTAACTTATGAAAAGAAATGTTTGTGATTTCTTGAAGTGACTCCATCGGTACGTCTAGGCCCTCTCTTCGTGTGGCAGAGCAACACAGAAACGTATTTTAAAATTACTTTCTCATCCTCTTTCGTCTCTGTTGCCTTTTCTCTACATCATCAACCAAGCATTCATCCATAGCTTCCTCTTTAACACGTTTTATCTAACGAGACCTAGTGAACTGAGATTGGGCATATTTAGAAAAGGTCAAAATAATACATGGGTACCCTTAGAAATTGTTCAATAATCCTTGCATCCCTACTTGCCTCAAAATTTTGTTAGGGTGTTGATGAAATTAGCAGTTCTACCGATGGTTCACCAATTGTTGCCAATTTGCTACAGCACCACTAAAATGTTTGACTGTATTTAGATACACGGTTACCTCATAAACCAGACATTAGGGTTTTGGCCAGCGCCACCTTGATTATTGAACCTTCACGTAGAAGCGAGATTCTTTGTTGCCCAACCATCTCATGTGTGGGAGGATCATCATGCATACACTTGAATGGAAACTTCTCTTGTGCATTAAATATATTCGTTAGGATGTTTCATCATGGATCATTTAGGCATTATGTTTGGATACTTAACCAAGCTCATGTAAATTATTTAAGGGCATCATTTTCTACGGGAGTAGCGCTTGAACTAATTAATATTATAATGTTTTCAAGCAATTTTGAGTCCACAGTGGATGATATACTCATAAATGTCATCACCACACCTAGGGAAATAAGTGAGAGTGAAACAACAAGGCCACAAACGTGAAATAGAAATTTTCATCCACATGCCCCCCGAGTCCATGTGGGGATGAGACTCAGACTCTTTGTTGAAGACCTGATTAAGGCGGATAACAAGGATGGACCAACGAGGTGAGGGGAGGAGAAAGTGAGCGGTATTGTTAAAAGGAGGATGGTGTGGTATGTTTATCGAATAAAGAATGAAGGAAGAAAAGAGATTTTCATGTTGTTCGTTAATAATTCTCCAACGATGTACATCGGATACTAGAATCAATCCATTGGGAAATGTTTGTACCTTGTGCCTTCATGCATAGACTAGAAGCATTTGCTACGTTTTATCAAATCCAAGTTGAAAGATGAACCGGATAAGTAGTTATATTAGGGATGGAAAATGTCTTACCTCGAAGATTTTTGAAAGTGTGAAGATACCGACTCAATGTTGATCCTTTGGATCACATGCGAGAAGAGAATACATTTCACCAATTTTTATAAGTCTAATCCGGAAGTACAACCCGTAATGAGAAGAGTGGACTCGAGAAGATTTCCCTAATAATACAATCTCATTCAAGGTTGTTCTCTTGTGAAATTTGTCAGAAAACAATTGTAATATGATCTGAAGCTTTCAAGTGAATGTCAAATGAAATATGGTGTCTCGGTTTATGAAAGGAAACAAAGCCAATGGAACTAGTCGGCAAGTGGTTTGTTATGATGAGATATCGGTGAAAGTTCCATCCTAGTTAATTCGGTCTTCTCACTGTAAAATGTAACACCAAGGATGTTCGTCTTTGATATGGTAGATGATGAAAGTAAACACCGAAGGCGTCCTCATACACCCAAACCTAGCTCAATGGACAAATAGTTCCGATACCTTTTACTAGGATCATCCTTATTATTGCTATGCAAAAATGCATGTACTCTCGAGCTTCATGAGAGGAATGACAACGATTAGAAACTTGATCCATGATCTCGCAAAACTGGTGATATTAATCACTTGGGCTTCATTCCTATGGAAATAATATTAAGGAGGCCTCCCTGTATTGGCGTGGCCCATGTTTCCCCTTTCAACGGTGGAAAATCCATTACCGATCCATTTGACAAAATGAACCTCTTTCTTGTCAGTTTGGAAGCTCAATGCCGTGATCTTTGTGAAAGGGTACTCTAGTGAGTTCTCTCATCGTGCGGTCTCATTGGATGGAATAAATATTACATCGAGAGGCATGAAGGAATGACATACATAAGACAAAATGTTTCTGTCTCATATATCGGTTGAATTTCATAGTTTTGGAAGAAGGGTAATGTTTGGTTCAAGGAATGTGTTTTCTAGTCAGAGGGTCCATCCCTTTACAAAAGCCATAGTCAAGGGAGAGCGAAAGATTCCAATGACTATGTTTATGAACCCTTAAAGACTGAGTAACATAAGCATAGACATAGCTCCATAAATTCACAACGTATGGTGCTCGATGGTGATACTAGCATCATTAAGTTATAAAATGCATATATGGGTCATAAGCCTTTTTTATTGAGAAGAAACTTAACCCATGTACCATTTTATCAAAGCCATCCTCATGTGAGTCACACTACCATAGAGATTTAACGGAATGTCCCCTCAGGCAGTGGGGTTGCGACCTCGCAGTCCCGGTAATCCACCGCAGCTTTGTGCTTTGCATGCACAAAATGAAAGCCTAATAACGGTGTCCGGGGAAGAACACGATGAGCGGCAGGCTCCATGGTTTCAAAGAAATTAGACATTTCAATGTGCAGGCTGTGGGGTAATTGCAAAACACAAAACTCTTGCTTGAGATACCACTTCTCATTTGGCACAAATTGCATCCCTCTCCTTGCACTGGGATGCTAGGTTTACATTTGCATGTATGTGTACGATTTAAGTCACAGCCCTTATCTTAGCATTCACATAACTCCTAAATTCGACCTTTCAAACTCCATTCCAAAGAGATGTATATAAATTATCGATATCAGGCGTAAACATTATAAAATGGGTAGAGTATCTTAAGCGCATATCATGGTTTCTGTATGAAGAACACAAGGAAGGCAGTTCCGAGTTGGCACTCCATTTCCAATGGGTTCTAGATAGCCAATAGGAGGTATGATGTGATACCCGACAAGGTGAACCTCTACCCCAAACATACAAGATTGATGGCTCTAATGACAGAGGTGCCTAGGCCGAAATAAATACATCTCCATCGATCCTATTGATGGGCTCCGCCGCAAACATTCAGATCCTGGGAGAACTCAGCGGAGACTACGATGTGACACATATCTCAATATTTAACTTTTCAAATGCCTTTGCTTGTGGCTTTCAACTCCCTAGAAACTTTCTGTTATATATGGATGATCATAGCGCTGTGTGTTAGATGTAAATAATTTGTAAAGATCTAGGAAGTCTGTGCATATTTTCCTCCCCAATGCCTTTATATGGGATATTTTAACCCTCTACCAAATCAAAATATGAAACTAGAAACCCATTACATTATGTGGGAGATGGCACATGCAAAGGGGTCTTTTATCCTATCAATGGGTTTTGTTGCAAAACATTCAAATACCGGGGAGAACTCGGTGAAGACCACGTTGTGGCAAACCACTTGACACACAAGGGTCTAAAATTTATTCTTTTCATCTTAAAATTAATTAAATAAGCCTACGGAATTAGTATTATTTGATCATGAAGACGTGTAACCTATGTTTAATAGGGTGGGGTGGACGTTTTGTTTGCACAAGGGCAGGAGTCTTTCCCAACAACCAAAAAGTCACTGAGAGCAAGTGGATTCTCACGAAACCCCAAAAACTCACTTTAAGGTCAAAGGAACCTGGTCGATTCACGAGATAGAGATGTAGGAAAAGGAATATTCCCGGCTTGAGAGATCAGAAAGAAGATTTGCTCGGTGCCAGTTGTGGATTGACCAAGGTAGCAAGTCGTTGATTGGCCAGAAGTAGGCGGTAGCATATTTGCTCGAGGTCGCGGGTCACGGATTGACCAAGGTCACAAGTTAGATTTCCCAAGGTCTGAGTCATCGTTTCCCGGGGTTGCAAGTCACGGATTGCCTGAGGTTGCGGGTCACGATTTCCACACAGATTGCTAATGCTAAATAATTCCGTGCTCACGGCTTGACCAAACAATCGGGAAGACCGAGAGTCGAGAGGAGGAAACAAGGTTCACCTCAACTTATATGTACAACTTTGAGGAAGGATTCACAAGACTTTTAGCTCGATAATGAAATCCGGTATGGTGAGGAATTGTGGCCGGAAACTAAAGCCTCAACTCTGGTATCAAATGAAAAAAAGGTGGCAGGCTGGGTTTTGCATCATGCTTTGAGATGAACAACCCATGTTTCACTATTGGGTTTAATGAGTTGTAAACATCTATTTGACATTGCGATAGCATTAATAATATATTCTCCTTCCAAATATTTGATTCATGTGCTTGTTTGTAATGATAGTACTAGTTGTTTGGTATGGTATGTTATTATATTTTGCTTTCCTTCATATGTCGGTTATGAACTATTTCTCAATGGTTGTATGTAATATACACTTTTGTAATAAGTATTCCCAACTTTCCCTTACGGTGGTATTATATTGTGAACTACTTTGCGGTTAACTTCTGGCGTGTTTTCTTTCATATATGTTTGGTAGGTTTTATTCATGATCCCGATTACGGCATATCCCCCTTTATTGCTACCCTTGGACTTGCTAGTACCTTTTTTTATGGTTCATTAATATTATTTAATTTTTTTCTTTCATTGATTGGTCATTTAACCTTTCGCCTCGCTCGTCATATTCTCGTACGACAGCCAAGGTGGAAAAAGTGTGGCGACGATAGCCACATCTTGGGATGGGGCTTCTATCCCAAGGTGTGAGATCTAATTGGAGACTTTCACGGGGGGACACCTTGTTGTGGGTAGTACCGTTTTTGCTATCAATAGAGGGTCTTTGCATGTATGGGTATAACTTCTTCAACATGGGCGCCAACTATGACTGTTCAACGCCAGTAGGCCTTGTCATTAACTGACAGCAAGCTAACCTTCGCCAACTAGGCCCGCAACCCTTGTGCCAACTAACAACATAGCCTTAACGGCAACCCTGACATCGTCTTCAACATTAATCTTGGCTTCTCAAGCAACACTGAGGTTGACATGAAAACCAGCCTTAACTTAAAATTAACCCAGCAACCTAACCTTAACCTTGTACCCTTAACCTAATATTCAGCAATCTTGAGCCTAAACGCAACAGCAACATTGCCGCCAATGTTGAAGCAACCATCGATAATGACTGTAACCTAACCCCTAACCTTAACCAGATCTTCCAACCTTAGCCTTAATCTTCCAACTGTGGCCGTAGCAGCAACTTCCCGTAACTATAACCTTAATAAAACGATGCCAGCAACATTATTATTTCCCCTTAATAACCTTAACATTCCTTATAACTAAACTGTCAACCTTCAAGCAACCTTGGCTTTGCCGCCAAAACACAAACGTGAACGCAACCATGTGGCTTGTGTGTGTGTGCCTTGCACAACCCAACCAACTAACCTAACCTCACCTTAACCTTAACCCTAACCATAATAACCGCATATTACCAACATGTGCCAACCTGACATGACAACCCTGACATGTAACCGTAATGAGCACGTAACCTAGCCTAACCTTAACCTTGTATTCGACCTTGGGCCGCCAAACTTAACCTTCCCCTTAACCTTTGTAAAACTGGGCAGCAAGCTTAAAGCAAACAAACCCGTAGCCCTTGAGCTTGACATGTTACTTCAACGTAACCTAACCCTAGCCTTAATGACCCCTTCACGGTCAAGCTGACGCCCTTAGCCTTAACTTATCCTCGACCCGTAGCCTTGGCATTAGCCTGGCCTTGACTGGGCTTTAACATAGCCCTGGCCTGGCATGACCACCCAGCATTTGTATAAGCTTGGCCTCTTTTGGGTTGCGGTTAAGAGTTAAGGTTATGGTTAAGGTCAAGGTCAAGGTCAGTTTGAGTTGAGTTGGAGTTAGATTAGATTAGAATGGGAGTTGAGAGGATGAAGGATTAAAGGTTAAGGTTAAGGTTAATATTAAGGGTAAGGTTAAGGTTAGATTATGTTGGGGTAAATTTAAGGTTAAGATAAAGTTTAAAAGACTGGGTTGAGGTGGAGTCAGTTAAGTTTAATAAGTTCAGAGTTACATGGGTTTAGTGAGATTAGGTTAAAGGTGGGTTAGGTTAAGATAAGGTTTGGTTAACATAACCTGCATAGCCTTTTCTTAACTTCTTGTAACCTTAAATATAATCTAACTGCCTTTATAGTTAAGGTTAAGGTTAAGATTTTATCTTAGTCAAGTTAGGGTTAAAGGGGTGAGAAGGTTAAGGTTACGGGGGAATTAACTTAACTTCAACCTTAACCTTCACTGTAAGGTTGAGTTGCAAGTGAGTTAAGGTTATGAGATTTCGGTTAAGGTTAGGTTATAGTTAAGGTTAAGTTTAGTTAGAGTTAAAGGGGCCATAGGTTATGGTTATGGGAAGGGACAGGTTAAAATTATAATTATGCAGAGTTAAGGTTATAGTTAAGTTAGGTTAGGAGTTTAGGTTAAAGTTAAGACAGAAATTGAGATAAGGTTAAAGTTAAGTTAAGATTAAGAGTTAAGTTGATTAAGGATTCTAGGATTTAAGAGTTAATATTAAGATAAAGATTGGGATTAATGTTATAGTTAAAGTTGCATAGTTAAGTTTATGGTTAGTTAAATCGAGTTAGGTTAGGCTAAAGTTAATGTTATATTAAAAGGATTAAATAGGTCAGGTAAGTCAAAGATTAGGTTTAACATAACCTACAACATATTAACCCCAACCTTAACCTTAACTTTAACCTTACTAAACACGCCTTGTAACACCAACCTTAACCTTGAAGTCAACAACAACATTAACTTAACCTTAGCCTCAACTTTAACCTTAACCTTCACTAGCATTAACCATAACCTTAACTTGGCTAAATCCGTAACATTAACCTTACATAATCTAGAAATTTAACATTAACCTTAATAACCTAACTATAGCCTTACCCTTAACCTTAACCTCGACCTTAAATATAACCTAACCCTAACCTTGACTATACACTTAATATTAACATTGACCTTAACCTTTACTTAATATTAACCTTGACACTGTAACCGCCAGCTTGTAACACGCCAACCTAGCCTAACCTTAACGTAACCTTCACTCTTAATCGCTTAGCCTTGACCTTGACCTTAGCAACACGTAACCTTCACACTTAACCTTGACCAAACCCTTAACCTTAACACAATAAACTCTTAACCTTAACCTAACCTTGACCTTAACCTTAAACCTAACCTTGGCCTTAACACTTAACCATAACCTTAACCTTAATATTGCTAAACTTACCCTAACCATAACACGAACTTTACCTTTAACGTAACCTTAACCTTGACCTTAAGGTTAGGGTTGGGTTGGGGGTAAGTAGGTTAGGTTAGGTTGGAATTACGGTTAAGGTAAGTTAGGGTAGGATTAAGTTAAAATTAGGAGTCAAGGTTAGGGTTAGGTTAAGTTAAGTGAGGTTGGGGTAGGTTAGCTTAAGGTTATGGGTTTATTCAGGTTAAGGTTAAGGCTTACCTTAACCTTAACCTAACTATAACCTTACCTTATCATAACAACACTTACTTGACATTGACCTTAACCTTAACTTTAACTTTACCTAACGAGGTTTAGTGGAGTTAAGGTTAGTCAATTAGAGTTAAGGATTGGGCTTGTTCAAGGTTATGGTTAGGTTATAGCTAAGAGCAAGGTTAAGGTTGGGATGAAGTTAAGGTTAAGTTAAGGTTAAGTTAAGGTTAACGTTAATTTGCTCAGGGTTAGCGGGTTGGAGATAAATTAAATTAAGTTAAGGTCAGATAAGGGTGAGGTTAAAGGTTAAGTTTCAGTCAAGGTTAGGTTTAGGTTATAGTGAAGGTTAAGCTTAAGTTAATTAAAGTCAAATGTTAAGGTTAAGGTTAAGAGTTAAGTTAAGTGAGATTAAAGGTTTTTGTCAGGATTAGGTTAGGTTATAGTTAAGGTTATAATAAAGTTAAGGTTAGGCTAAGAATGAAGGTTGGGTTAGAGAGTAAAGTTAAGGTTAAGGTTAGGAGTAAGGTTAAGTGGAGTTAAGGTTAGGAATTAAGAGTTAAGAGTTAAGGTTAAGGTTAAGGTTTGAGTTAAAGTTAATGTTAAGGTTAAGGGTAAGATTAAGGTTAAGGTTAGGGTCAAGTTTAAGGTTAAGGTTAATGTTAAAGGGTTTGGTCAAGGTTAGGGTTGGTTATATGGTTAATGTCAGGTTAAAAGGTTAAAAGGGTGAGGTTATAGTTAGGTTAAGGTTAAGGTTAATGTTAGGTTAAGGTTAAGATAAGTTTAAGGTTAAGGTATAGGTTAAATATTAAGGTTAGGGTTAGGGTTAGGTTGAGGGTAAGATAGGTTAAGGTTAGTGTTATGCGTCTGGCACTTAGCCTTTCACTATAACCCTGGCAACCAACATAACATAGCCTACCTAAACTTAACCTTAACAGCCGGGCTGCCAACATCTGGCACCTTAACCTTCACTATAACTAACCTTGTATGACCTTAAATATAACCCTGGCCCTGGCCTTAAGTGTTTTTTCAAGGTTAGGGTTAAGTTATATTTGGTTCAAGGTTAAGGTTAAGGTTAAGGGTTAAAGTTAAGGTTAAGCTTAGGTTAAGGGTAATGTTAAAGTTAAGGTTAGGTAAGGGTAAGGTTAATGTTAAGGTTAAGGTTAAGGTTAAAGTTAGGTTAAGGTTATGGTAATGGGAAGGTTAAGGTTAGGTTAAGTTAAGGTTAAGGTTTGGTCAAGGTTAGGGTTAGGTTGTAGTTAAGGTCGAGGTTAAGGTTTGGTTAAGGAGGTAAAGCTAGGATTTAAGGTTAGGTTCGGAGTTACGATTAGGTTAAGGAGTAGGGTGAGGCTAAGGTTAAGGGTTTGGTCAAGGTTAGGGTTAGGTGTTACGGGTTTAGTAAGGTTAAGGTTAAGGTTAAGGTTTTGTTCAAGGTTAGGGTTAGGTTATAGTTAAGGTCAAGTTTAAGGTTAGGTTATAGTGAAGGTTAAGGTTAAGATAAGGTTAACGTTAAATTTAAGGTTAGGGTTAGGTAATAGTTAAGGTTAAGGATTGGGATTACGGTAAGGGTTAGTAAGGTTAGGTTAAGGTTAAAGGTTAGGTAAGGGTAAGGCTATGGTTACGAGTTTAGTCGGGTTAAAGTTAAGGTTAAGGATAAGGGGGAGTAAGGTTAGGGGTAAATTTAAGGTTAAGGTGAAGGTTAGGTTGTAGTTAAGGTTAAGGTTATAGTTAGGGGTAAAGGTTAGGTTAGGTTATAGTTAAAGTTAAGGTTAAGGTTAGGGTTAAGGTTAAGGTTAGGGTTAAGGGTCTTAACCTTAACTTGCTGCTATAACTGTTAACCCTAACATGTATATGTAACCTAATCCTAAACTTGACCAAACCCCCTTAACCTTGTATAACAGCTAAACCCGTAACCTTGCCATAACCTTGCCACTTAACCTTCATAACTATAATTACCCTTAACCTAACCTTAACTTAACCTTACCCCCTTAAACAACATGTATAGCTTTGGTAAACCGTATCCTTAACCTTGCCTTTACCTAACCTTAATCTTAACCTTAACATAACCATAAAGTAAGGCTAAGGTTAAGTTGGAAGTTAGACTGGGAATGAGATTAAGAGTAAAGTCAAAGTTAAGGTTAGGTTAAGGTTAAGGTTATGGTTAAGAGGTACGGGTTTAGTAAATTTAAACAGGTTAAAGGGTTTGGTTGAGTTAGGGTTAAGGTTAAGGTTAGGTCAAGGTTAGGGTTAGGGTGAGGTTAAGTTTAAGGTTTAGGGTTAAGGGTAAAGTTAAAGGTTAAGGTTAGATTAAATTAATTTGAAGGTTAAGGGTAACGCTAGGTTAAGGTTAGGGGAAAGGTTAAGGTTAAAAGTTAGGTTAAGGTAGGATAAAGGTTAAAGGTTGGGCTAGGTTGGGTTAAAGTAAGGTTAGGTTAAGATTAAGGTTATGGGAAGGTTAAGGGCTTAATACGTACCCTTAATCTTAACCTAACATTAGCCTGGCCTTAGCCCGACCTTAGCTATAACCTAACCCTAGCCTTTGTATGCCTCAGCACCTTTAACCTTAACTTGTCAGCATTAACCATAACTTTAACTTTGACTAAATGCGCAACCTTAACCTTACCTTAATCTAACTTCAACATTAACCTTAACTGCCTTAACCTAACTATAACCTTACCCTTAACCTTAACCTAATAAACAGCAAGCAACATAACAGCACGCACTACCTAAACCCATCAACCTTAACCTTAACCTCACCTTAACTATAACCTAACTTCTGTGACCAAACCCTTAACTAACCTTACCTAATCTTAACCTTCCCATAACCATAAATTTAAATAATCTTAACTTTATTGACTAGAAGCAAGCAGCAGCAGCAGCAAGGTTGGAGTTAGAGGTAAGGTTATGGTTAAGGTTAGGGGAAAGGTCAAGGTTAATATTAAGGTGGGGAAGGTTAAAGGTATAGTTAAGGTTAAAGGGTAAGGTTAACCTTAACCTAACCTTAAACGATCGGCTCTTTTTCACTGTCATCTTTTCCTCTATTTATTTAACCTAATCGTTTCTCTTCTTTATGAGATTTGTCCCGAAGATAGGTCTTGATTTAGACCGCTTATAAACTAAAAAATATAGGAAGTTTGTGGAGATTCGATTTTTGTATCTAAAAATCTACACCATAGAAATATACAATCTATCGTTAAGGGTAAGGTTAGGGTAAGGTTATATTTAAGGTAAAGATGAGGTTAAGGTTAAGGGGTAAGGTTAATGTTAAGGCTAAAAGGTTGGGTTAAGTTAAGGATAAGGTTAAAGTTTTGTCAAGGTTAGGTTAGGCTATAGTTAAATTTAAGTTTAGGGTCTAGGTTAAGTGTAAGGTTAAGGTTAGGTTAAGTTTAAGATTACGTTAAGGGTAAGTTAAGGTTATGGTTAGAGGTAAGAATATCATTAAGGTTAAGGTTAGGTTAAAAGAGTTAAGGTAAAGGTCATGGTTAGGTTATGGTTATGGGAAGGCTAAGATTAAGGTTAGGTTATATTTAAGGTTAAAGGTTTGGTCAAGGTTAGGGTTAGCTTAGGGTTAAGGTTAAGGTTAGGTTAAGGGTAAATTCAAGGTTAGGTTATAGATTTATGGGAAGTTTAAAGGTTAAATTTAAAGGTAAAGGTAAGGTTAAGGTTAAGGTCAAGGTCAAGGTTAAGGTAAGATAAGGTTAAGGTTAAGGTTAAGGTTAAGGTTAAGGTTATGTTAAGGTCAAGGTTAGAATTAGGTTAAAGGTTAGGGTTAGGTTAAGGTTAGAGGTGAAGGTTAAGGTAAGGTCAAGGTTAAGGTTAAGGTTAAAGGTTAGTTGAGTCCAGGATTAAATTAAGTTAAGTTAAGGCTAAAGTTAGGATGGGCTATAGTTAAAGGTAAGGTTAGGTTAGGTGAAGGGTAAAAGTTAAGGTTAAGTTTGAGCTAGATTAAGGTTAGGTCAAGGTTACAGAGTTCGTTAAAGGTAAGGTTAAGATAATGTTAGGGTTACGGGTTTATTCGAGTTATGGTTAAGGTTAAGGTTACGAGGTTTAGTGAGGTTAAGGTTAAGGTTTAGGTTAAGGGGGTAAGGTTAAGGTTAAGGTCAAGGTCAATGTTAAGATTAAGCTAGGTTAAGGTTATAAAGGTTTCTTGAAGGTTAGGGTTAGGTTATAGTTAAGGTGAGGTTAAGGTTAAGTTAAGCTTACGTAAAGGTTAAGGTGGAGGTTAGGTTGAGTTAAAATTGACCTTCTGCCTTAACCTTATTGCTTTTGCTTACCATGGCACAACCTTAACATAACATTAAACTTTACCTAGCCTTAGCCATAACCTTAACTTTGACAGCCCAAGCTAACCTTGCCTTGACCTTAACTATTACCCTAACCGAACCTTGACCAAACCCTTAACCTTAACTATAACCTAACCCTAACCTTAACCAAACCCTTAGCTTAACTTTCTTACCCTTGGCAGCAACTTATCCTTAACGTTAACGTTAACCTTGGCCTTGACCTACTTTGTGGCCTTGGCCTTGCATGACTGGCAACTTGGCAGCAATGTTAGGTTAAGGGTAAAGTCAAGAGTTAAGAGTGATGTTAAGGTTAAGGGTAAAGTTAAGGTTAGGTTAAGGGTAAAGTTAAGGTTAAGGTTAGGGTGAGATTAAGTTTAAGGTTAATGTTAAGGGTTTGGTCAAGGTGAGGGTTAGGTTATAGTTAAGGTCAAGGTTAAAGTTAGTTAAGTTTAAGGTTAAGGGTTTGGTTAAGGTTAAGGTTAAGGTTAAGGTTATGGTTAAGGTTAAGGTTAAGGTTAAATAAAGTTTAAGGTTAACGTTAATTTTAAGGTTAAGGGTAAAGTTAAGGTTAAGGTTAGGTTAAGGGTAAGGTTATGGTTAAGGTTAAGGTTAAGGCTAAGGTTACGGGTTTACTCGGATTAAGGTTAAGGTTAAGGTTACGGGTTTAGTTAGAGTTTAAGGTTAGGTTAAGGTTAAGGGGTAAGGCTAAGGCTAAGGTTAAGGGTGAAGGTTAATGGTAAGTTTAATGTTAAGGTTATGGGTTTAGTTAGGTTAAGGTCAAGGTTAAACGTTTGGTCACGGTTAGGGTTAAGTTATAGTTAAGGTTAAGGTTAAGGGTAAGGTTAGGGTAAGGTTGGGGTTAAGGTTAATGGTTTCCCTTTCCACAACCTGTGACGAACTTAACTATAACTAACCTAGCTTGCTACTACCCTTAACCTTAGCTTGTAACCTAATCTTAACCTTTACCTTTTAACCTGATCTGCTGAAATAAACCTATAACCTTAAGCTTACCCTTAACCTTATCTTACATTGGCCTTAACTATGGCCTTAGCCTATCTTAACTATAACTTGCCTTAGCTAATGATGTGACTTTGCCAGCAGCTTAACCTTAACATGCTATAACTAACCCTAATCTTGACCAAACCCTTAACCTTAACCTTAACCTTACCCTTAACCTTACCCTCAAAGTTAAGGTTAAGGTTAAGGGTAAGGATAGGAGTGAGTTAATATTAGGTTAAGGAGTAAGTTAAGGTTAAGGTTAGGATTAAGGTTAAAGGTTAAGGTTAGTTACCTTATAGTTAAGGTCAAGGTTGAGGTAAAGGGAAAGGTTATTGTTATTGGAAATAAAATTAACATGGGTTAAGGTTAAGGTTAAGGGTAATGTTAAGGTTAAGGTTATGGTTATGGGAAGGTTAAGGTTAAGGCTAAGGTTGAGTTTGGTCAAGGTTAGGGTTGGAAGTTAGTTAAGGTCAATGATAAGGTTAGGTTAAGGTTAAGGTTAAGGTTAAGGTAAAGGTTAGGTTAAGTTTATGGTTTAAGTAAAGGTTTTGTTAAGTTAGGGTTGGGTTATAGTTAAGGTTAGGTTATAGTGAAGGTTAAAAGGTTAAGACCCATGTATAACCTTGACTTGCATAATATTAACCTTCACTTTAGCCCTAACTTTGACTTTTACCCTTAACCTAACCTTAGCAAACTTGACCTTAACATTGAACTTTAATATCAATCTTAATCTTAACTACTTATAACCTCACCCTTAACTTGCGGCCTGCCAACATAACACAGCTTATAGCCTTATCTTAACCTTATCCTAACAACAGCAGACTTAGCCTAATATTAACCTTAACCATAATATTAACCTTAACCTTAACCTTAAACTTAACAACATAACCTTAACCTTGGCGACTAGGCCGTGGCCTAACCTTAAACAACTATAACCTATGCTCCCTAACCTTGACAAAACCATTCAATAACCTTTCCCTAACCTTAACCTTAACGTTAACTATAACTAACCCTAACGCCAGCCATACCCTTAACCTTAACCTTAACACGACCTTAACTATAACCATGCCCTAACCTTGACCAAACCCTTACCCTTAACCCTAACCTTAACCTTGACTTCCCTTAACCTAACCTTAACCTTCCCTTAACCATAACCTTACCTAACCACTTCTTAACTTTACCCATAACCTAATATTAGCTTTAACCAACATAACCTTACCTTAACCTTAAGCCTTAACCTTAACTTTAACTATAACCTAACCTAACCTTGACAAACGTTAACCTTAACCTTAACTTAACCTAACATGTACTTAACCATAACCTTAAACTTAACCTTAACTATAAACTTAACATTATCTTAACCTTAACTATAACCTAGCCTATTTCCAGCCAAACTTAACCTCAACCTTAAGTCTACCCTTAACATAACCTTAAATTTAACCTTAACCTTGACTTTACCGTTAACTACTTATAGCCATACCTTTAACCTTAAACCTAACATAGCATTTAAACCCGTAGCTTGAACCTAACCAGTAACACAGCCAAACCCTTAACCTTAGCTTTAACCTAACTTCGCCGCTTGACTTACCTTTAAACTTCAGTTACCATTAACATAACCTTACCCTTAACAACAGCAACTTTGAATAAACCCGTAACCTTAACTATAACCTAACCCTAACCTTGACCAAACCATTAACATTAACCTTAACCTTAACCTCACCTTAACCTAACCTTAACCTTATCTTAACCTTAACCTTCATTATAACCTAACCTTAACCTTGACCTTAACTATAACCTAACCCTAACCTTGACCAAACCCATAACCTTAACCTTCACTACAACCTAACATTAAATTTAACCTAACCTTAACCTTAACCTTATATTACCCTTAACCTAACCCTAATTTTAACCTTAACCATAACCTTATCTTTACCCTTCACCTTAACCTTAACCTTATCTTTACCCTTCACCTTAACCTTAACCTTAAACTTCACCTTAACCTAACCTTAACCTAACCCTAACCTTACCCTTAACCTTAACCTTAACCATAATCTTAACCTAAGGTTAAGGTCAAGTTTAATGTTACATTAACGGTAAAGTAAAGGTTAAGGTTAGGTTAAGGTTAAGATTAGGTTAAGGGTAAAGTTAAGGTTAAGGTTAAGGTTAAATGTTTGGTCAAGGTTAAGGGTTAGGTTAAGGTTAAGGTTAGTTTAAGGGTAAAGTCAAGGTTAAGGTAAAGTTAAGGTTGAGGTTAGGTTAACGTTAAGGTTAAGGTCAAGGTCAAGGTTAGGGATAGGTTATAGTTAATATCAAGGTTAAGGTTTAGGGTAAGGTTATAGTTAGGTTAAGGTTAAGGTTAAGGTGAGGTTAAGGTTAAAGTTACGTTAAGGTTAAGGTTAAGGTTAAGGTTAGGTTAAGGTTAGGTTTATGGTTAAGTTTAAGGTTAATTTTAAGCATTTGGTTAACGTTAGGGTTATGTTTTATTTAAGGTTAAGATTAGGTTAATATTAAGGTGAAGGGGGTAAGGTTAAGGTTAAGGCTTAGGTTACGGGTTTAGTCATGTTAAGGTTAAGGTTAAGGGTTTGGTCAAGGTTAGGGTTAGGTTATAGTTAAGGTCAAGGTTAAGGTTGAGGGTAAGGTTATAGTCAGGTTGAGGTTAAGGTTAAGGTTAGGATAAGGTTAAGATAAGGTTAAAGTTAAGGGTTTGGAAAATGTTAGTGTTAGGTTATAGTTAAGCTTAAGGTTAAGGTTAGGTTAAGTTAACATTAAGGTCAAGGTTAAGGGTAAGGTTAAACTTAGGTTAAGGTTAATATTAGGTTAAGGGTATAGTTAAGGTTAAGGTTAGGTTAAGGGTAAAGTTATGGTTAAGGCTAGGGTTAGGGTTAAGGTTAGGGTTTTGTCAAGGTTAGGGTTAGGTTATAGTTAAGGTTAAGTTTAAGGTTGAAATTAAGGTTAAGGTTACGGGGTTAGTAAGGTTAAGGTTCAGGTTAAGGTTAAGGTTAAGATTAAGAGTAAGCTCAAGGATAAGGTTACGGGTCTTAACCTTAACCTCACTATAACCTAACCTTAACCTAAACTTAACCATAACCTTAACCCTTAACCTTAACCTTGCCCTTAACTTTAACCTAACCTTAACCATAATGATAACCTTAACATTAACCTTAACCTTAACATAAACCTTAACCGAACCTTAACCTTCACTTTAACTATAACCTAACCCTAACCTTGACCAAACCCTTAACCTTAACCTAAATAAAGTTGTAACATTAAACTTAACCTTTAACCTTAACCCTAACCTTACCCTTAAATTTAACCTTAACCTGTGGTTAAGATTATGGTTAAGGTTAAGGGTAAGGGTAAGGTTAAGGTTAAGGTTACAGGTTTAGTTAGGTTAAGGTTAAGGTTAAGGTTAAGGGTTTGGTCAAGGTTATGGTAAGGTTATAGTTAAGGTCAAGGTTAAGGTTAGGTTAAGGTTAAGGTTATGGTTAAGGCTAAGGTTATGGTCAAGGTTAAGGTTAGGTTAAGGTTAATATTAGGTTAAGATTAAAATTAAGGTTATGGTTAGGGTAGGGTTAAGGTTAGTTTAAGGGTAAAGTTAAGGTTAAGGTTATGGTTAAGGTTAGGTTAAGGTAAAGGTTTATGTTAGGGTTAAGGTTAGGGGAAGGTTAAGGTTAAGGTTTGACTTTACCTTTAACCTAATCTTAAGATTAAGCTCAACCTTAACCTTATATTACCCTTAACCTTAACTTTGACCTAACCGTAACCTTCGCCTTCACCTAACCATAACCTTAACCTTAACCTTAACCTTAAATTTATCTTACCCTTAACCATAACCTTAAACTTGACTTTACCCTTAACCTAACCTTAACCTTAACATAACCCTAACCTTGACCAAACCCTTAACCTTAACCTTAACCTGAAAAAAACCATAACCTTAACCTTAACCTTACCCTTAACCTTCACCTTAACCTTGAATTTACCCTTAACCTAACCTTAACCTAAGCTTAACTATAACCTAACCTAACCTTAACTTTACCCTTAACCTAACCTTAACCTGACCTTAACTATAACCTAACCTTAACCTTGACCAAACCCTTACCCTTAACCTAACCTTAACCTTGAATTTACCCTTAACATAACCTTAACCTTGACCTTAACCTAACCTTAACCTTAACTTTAACCTTAACCTAATCTTAACCTTAACCTTAACCTTACCTTAACCTAACTTAACCTTAACTTTTACCTTGACCTTAACCTTAACCTTCAGGTTAACCTTGAATTTAACCTTAGCCTTCCCCTAACCTTAACCCTAACCTTAACCTTAATTTTACTCTTAACCTAACCTTAACCTTAACCTTACACTTAACGTTCACCCTTAACCTCAACCTAACCCTAACCTTGACCAAACCCTTAACCTTATCCGTCACCTGACTAAACCCTTAAGGTTAGGGTAAAGTTAAGGTTAAGGTTAAAGTTAAGGTCAAGGTTAAGGTTAAGTTAGGATAAGGTAAGGTTAAGGTTACAGTTAAGGTTAAGGGTAAGGTTAAGTTAAGGGTAAATTCAAGGTTAAGGTTAAGGGTTTGGTTAAGGTTCGGGTTAGGTTATAGTTAAGGTTAAGGGTTTGGTCAAGGTTAGGGTTAGGTTATAGTGAAGGTTAAGGTTAAGGTTAAGGTTAAGGTTACAAGTTGAGTTTACCCTTAACATAACATTAGCCTAGCCTTAACATTATATTAACCTTAACCTTAACCTTAACCTTAAACTTTACCCTAACCTTAACCTTAACCTTATCCTTATCTTAACCTTAACCTAACCCTAACCTTAACCTTAACCTTAACATTAACCTTAACCTAACCTTAACCTTAACCTTATTTTTATCTTAACCTTAACCTAACCCTAACCCTAACCTTAACCTTAATTTTAACATGAAGTTTTACCATAACCTTACCCTTAACCTTAACCTTAAGGTTAAGGTCAAGGTGAAGCTTAAGGTTCAGTTAGGTTCAGGTAAAGTTATAGTTAGGTTAAGGTTAAGGTTATGGTTAGGTTAAGGCTAATTCAAGGTTAAGGTAAAGTTAAGGTTAAGGTTAGGTTAAGGTTGAGGTTAGATTAAGGGTAAAGTCAAGGTTAAGGTTTGGTTAAAGTTAAAGTTAAGGTTAAGGGTTTGGTTAAGGTTAGGGCTAGGTTTTAGTTAAGGTTAAGGTTAAGGGGGTAAGGTTAAGGTTAAGGTTAAGGTTAAGGGTAAAGGTTTAGGTTAAGGTTAAGGGTAAGGTTAAGGTTAAGGTCAAGGTCAAGGTCAAGGTTAAGTTTAAGTTAGGTTAAGGGTAAGGTTATAGTTAGGTTAAGGTTAATTTTAAGGTTAGGTTAAGTTTAAGGTTACGGTTATGGGTCTAATCAGGTTAAGGTTAAGGTTAGGGTTATGGTTAAGGTTAAGGTTAAATTTAGGTTAAGGTAAGGTTAAGGTTACGGGTTTAGTCAGGTTAAGGTTAACGATAAGGTTAAGGTTAGGGTAAGGTTAAGGTTAAGGTTAAGGTTAAGGTTAAGGTTAGGTTATAGTGAAGGTTAAGGCTATGGTTAGGTTATAGTTAAGGTTACAGTTAGTTCAAGGTTAAGGTTAAGGTTAAGGGTAAGTTAAGGTTAAGGGTAATATAAGGTTAAGGTTAAGGTTACGATTAAGGTTAATGTTAAGGTCAGGGTTAAGGTCAAGTTTAAGGTTAAGGTTAGGTAAAGGTTAATGTTAAGGTTAGGTTATAGTTAAGGTCAAGGTTGAGGTTAGGTTATAGTTAAGGTCAAGCTTAGGTTAAGGTGAAGGTTAAGGATAAGGTTAAGGCTAAGATCAAGGTCAATCTTAAGGTTAAGTTGGGTTAATGTTACGAGTTTAGTCAGGTTAAGGTTAAGGGTTTGGTCAAGGTTATGGTTAGGTTATTGTTAAGGTTAAGGTTAAGTAAAGATTAAGGTTAAAGTTAAGGTTATGGGTCTTAACCTTAACCTTCACTATAACCTAACCTTAACCTTGACCTTAACTATAACCTAACCCTAAGCTTAATCTTAACCATAACCTCATAATCTTAACCTTAACCTTGATCTTACGCTTAACCTTAACCTTAACCTAACGTTAACCTTAACTTTACCCTTAACCTAACCTTAACCATAACCTTAACCTTAACCTTAACCTTACCCTTACCTAACCTTAACCTTAACATAACCTTAACCTTTATCTAGCCTTAACCTTATCCTAACCCTAACCTTACCTTAACCTTAACCCTAACCATAACCTTAACTTTACCCTTAACCTAACCTTAACTAGTCGGCTCTTTTCCCTGTCATCTTTTCCTCTATTTATTTAACCTAATTGTTTCTCTTCTTTGCAGATTTTTCCTGAAGATGGGTCTTGATTTAGACCCGAAACATAGACTAAAAAATGAGGATTGTGGAGATTCCGATTTTTGTATTTAAAAATATACACCATAGAAATCTACAATCTATCATTAAGGGTAAGGTTAGGGTAAGGTTATAGTTAAGGTAAAGATAAGGTTAAGGTTAAGGGTAAGGTTAAGGTTAAGGCTAAGGTTAGGTTAAGTTAAGGATAAGGTTAAAGTTTTGTCAAGGTTAGGGTTAGGTTATAGTTAAATTTAAGTTTAAGGTCCAGGTTAAGGGTAAGGTTAAGGTTAGGTTAAGGTTAAGATTACGTTAAGGGTAAATTTAAGGTTAATGTTAGGGTAATATTAGCATTAAGGTTAAGGTTAGGTTAAGGGTAAGGTCAAGGTCATGGTTAAGTTTATGGTTATGGGAAGGTTAAGATTAAAGTTAGGTTATATTTAAGGTTAAGGGTTTGGTCAAGGTTAGGGTTAGCTTAGGGTTAAGGTTAAGGTTAGGTTAAAGGTAAATTCAAGGTTAAGGTTATGGTTATGGGAAGTTTAAGGTTAAATTTAAGGTAAAGGTAAGGTTAAGGTTAAGGTCAAGGTCAAGGTTAAGGGTAAGATAATGTTAAGGTTAAGGTTAAGGTTAAGGTTACGTTAAGGTCAAGGTTCGGGTTAGGTTAAGTTTAGGGTTAGGTTAAGGTTAGGGGTGAAAGTTAAGGGTAAGGTCAAGGTTAAGGTTAAGGTTACGGTTAGGTCAAGGTTAAATTAGGTTAAGGTAAGGCTAAGGTTAGGTTAGCCTATAGTTAAAGGTAAGGTTAAGGTTAGGTTAAGGGTAAATTTAAGGTTAAGGTTAAGGCTAGAATAAGGTTAAGGTCGAGGTTACGGTTACGTTAAGGTAAGGTTAAGATAATGTTAAGGGTTACAGATTTATTCAGGTTAAGGTTAAGGTTAAGGTTACAGGTTTAGTGAGGTTAAGGTTAAGGGGGTAAGGTTAAGGTTAAGGTCAATGTCAAGGTTAATGTTAAGATTAAGCTCGGTTAAGGTTAAGGGTTTTCTCAAGGTTAGGGTTAGGTTATAGTTAAGGTGAAGGTTAAGGTTAAGGTTAACGTTATAGTTAAGGTTAAGGTTAATCTTACGTAAAGGTTAAGGTAAGGTTAAGGTTAGGTTCAGGTTAAACTTGACCTTGACCTTAACCTTAACCTTTTTCTTACCCTTAACCTAACCTTAACCTTAACCTAACCTTAACGTTCACCTTAATCTTCCCATAACCATAACCTAAACCTTAACCTTAACCTTAACCTAACCTTAACCTTAACATTAACCTTTACCTAACCTTAACCTTAACCATAACTTTAACCTTAAACTTCAACTAACCTTACCCTTGACCTTAACTATAACCTAACCCTAACCTTCACCAAACCCTTAACCTTAAATATAACCTAACCCTAACCTTAACCAAACCCTTAACCTTAACTTTTTCTTACCCTTAACCTTAAATTATCCTTAATGTTAGTGTTAACCTTAACCTTTACCTAACCGTAACCTTAACCTTACCTTAACCTAACTTAACATTAACCTTAATGTTAGGTTAAGGGTAAAGTCAAGGTTAAGACTGATATCAAGGTTAAGGGTAAAGTTAAGGTTAGGTTAAGGATAAAGTTAAGGTTAAGGTTAGGGTGAGATTAAGTTTAAGGTTAATGTTAAGGGTTTGGTTAAGGTGAGGGTTAGGTTATAGTTAAGGTCAAGGTTAATGTTAGTTAAGGTTAAGGTTAAGGGTTTGGTCAAGGTTAAGGTTAAGGTTAAGGTTATGGTTAAGGTTAAAGTTAAGGTTAAAGTTAAGGTTAGATAAATTTTAAGGTTAAGGTTAATTTTAAGGTTAAGGGTAAAGTTAAGGTTAAGGTTAGGTTAAGGTTAAGGTTATGTAAGGGTAAGGTTATGGTTAAGGTTAAGGTTAAGGCTAAGGTTACGGGTTTAGTCAGATTAAGGTTAAGGTTAAGGTTACAGGTTTAGTTAGGTTGAGGTTAAGGTTAAGGTTAAGGGGTAAGGCTAAGGCTAAGGTTAAGGGTGAAGGTTAATGGTAAGTTTAAGGTTAAGGTTATGGGTTTAGTTAGGTTAAGGTTAAGGATAAACATTTGGTCATGGTTAGGGTTAGGTTATAGTTAAGGTTAAGGTTAAGGGTAAGGTTAGGGTAATGTTAGGGTAAAGGTTCAGGTTAAGGTTAAGGGTTTCCTTTCCCTTAACCTTAACCTTGACCTTAACTATAACCTAACCCTAAACTTACCCTTAACCTTAACCTTAACCTTAACCTAACCTTAACCTTACCTTTAACCTAGTCTTAACCTTAACCTTAACCTGACTAAACCTATAACCTTAAGCTTACCCTTAACCTTATCTTACATTGGCCTTAACTATAACCTTAACCTATCTTTAACTATAACTTTACCCTCAACCTAACCCTAATCTTGACTTTACTCTTAACTTAACCTTAACCTTCACTATAACCTAACCCTAACCTTGACCAAACCCTTAAACTTAACCTTAACCTTACCCTTAACCTTACTCTCAAGTTAAGGTTAAGGTTAAGGGTAAGGTTAGGGTAAGGTTAATATTAGGTTAATGGTAAAGTTAAGGTTAAGGTTAGGATTAAGGTTAAGGTTAAGGTTAAAGTTACCTTATAGTTAAGGTCAAGGTTGAGGTTAAGGGAAAGGTTATAGTTAGGTAAGGGTAATGTTAAGGTTAAGGTTAAGGATAATGTTAAGGTTACGGTTATGGTTATGGGAAGGTTAAGGTTAATTTTTGGTCAAGGTTAGGGTTAGGTTATAGTTAAGGTCAATGATAAGGTTAGGTTAAGGTTAAGGTTAAGGTTAAAGGTGAGGTTAAGGTTAAGGTTATGGTTAAGTAAAGGTTAAGGTTAAGGTTTTGTTAAGGTTAGGGTTAGGTTATAGCTAAGGTTAGGTTATAGTGAAGGTTAAGGTTAAGACCCGTAACCTTAACCTTGACCTTAACCTTAAGATTAACCTTCACTTTAACCCTAATTTTAACTTTACCCTTAACCTAACCTTAACCAAACTTGACCTTAACATTGAACTTAATGTAATCTTAATCTTAACCTCACCCTTAACCCTCACCCTTAACCTTAACCTAACCTTAACCTTAACTTTAACCTTAACCTTATCTTAACCTTATCCTAACCTTAACCTTAGCCTTAACTTAATCTTAATCTTAACCTTAACCATAACATTAACCTTAACCTTAACCTTAAACTTAACCTAACCTTAACCTTAACATAAACTTAACCTTAACCATAACATGACTAAACCCATAACCTATCCTTAAACTTAACTATAACCTAACCCTAAACTTAACAAAACCATTAAACTTAACCTTTCTATAACCTTAACCTTAACGTTAACTATAACCTAACCCTAACCTTAACCAAACCCTTAACCTTAACCTTAACCTGACCTTAACTATAACCATACCCTAACCTTGACCAAACCCTTACCCTTAACCTAACCTTAACCTTTACTTTACCCTTAACCTAACCTTAACCTTAACCTTCCCCTAACCCTAACCTTACCCTAACCATAACCTTAACTTTACCCTTAACCTAATCTTAACCTTAACCTAACCTTAACCTTACCATTAACCTTGAGCTTAACCTTAAATTTAACTATAACCTAACCCTAACCTTGACCAAACGTTAACCTTAACCTTAACTTAACCTAACCTTAACCTTAACCATAACCTTAAACTTAACCTTAACTTAACCTTATCTTAACCTTAACTATAACCTAACCCTAACCTTGACCAAACCTTAACCTTAACCTTAAGTCTACCCTTAACATAACCTTAACTTTAACCTTGACCTTGACTTTACCCTTAACATTAACCTTAACCATACCCTTAACCTTAAACTTAACCTTAACCTGACTAAACCCGTAACTTGAACCTAACACTAACTTTGACCAAACCCTTAACCTTAACTTTAACCTGAATAAACACTTGACTTTACCCTTAAACTTAATTTTACCCTTAACATAACCTTACCCTTAACCTTAACCTTAACCTGAATAAACCTGTAACCTTAACTATAACCTAACCCTAACCCTGACCAAACCCTTAACATTAACCTTAACCTTGACCTTTACCTAACGTTAACCTTTAACCTTAACCTTATCTTAACCTTAACCTTCATTATAACCTAACCTTAACCTTGACCTTAACTATAACCTAACCCTAACCTTGACCAAACCCATAACCTTAACCTTAATCCTATCTTAACCTTAACCTTCACTACAACCTAACATTAAATTTAACCTAACCTTAACCTTAACCTTATATTACCCTTAACCTAACCTTAACCTTAATAATAACCTAACCCTGACTTTAACCTTAACCATAACCTTATCTTTACCCTTCACCTTAACCTTAACCTTAACCTTCACCTTAACCTAACCTTAACCTTAACCTTAACCTAACCTAACCTTAACCTTTACCTAACTCTAACCGTACCCTAACCTTAAGCTTAACCTTAACCTTAACCATAATATTAACCTGAGGTTAAGGTCAAGTTTAGTGTTACGTTAAGGGTAAAGTAAAGGTTAAGGTTAGGTTAAGGTTAAGATTAGGTTAAGGGTAAAGTTAAGGTTAAGGTTAAGGTTAAATGTTTGGTCAAGGTTAAAGGTTAGGTTAAGGTTAAGGTTAGTTTAAGGGTAAAGTCAAGGTTAATGTAAATTTAAGGTTGAGGTTAGGTTAAGGTTAAGGTTAAGGTCAAGGTCTAGGTTAGGGATAGGTTATAGTTAATCTCAAGGTTAAGGTTAAGGGTAAGGTTATAGTTAGGTTAAGGTTAAGGTTAAGGTGAGGTTAAGGTTAAAGTTACGTTAAGGTTAAGGTTAAGGTTAAGGTTAGGTTAAAGTTAGGTTTATGGTTAAGGTTAAGGTTAAGGTTAAGCATTTGGTTAAGGTTAGGGTTAGGTTTTAGTTAAGGTTAAGATTAGGTTAAGATTAAGGTGAAGGGGGCAAGGTTAAGGTTAAGGTTAAGGCTTAGGTTACGGGTTTATGCATGTTAAGGTTAAGGTTAAGGGTTTGGTCAAGATTAGGGTTAGGTTATAGTTAAGATCAAGGTTAAGGTTGAGGGTAAAGTTATAGTCAGGTTAAGGTTAAGGTTAAGGTTAGGATAAGGTTAATATAAGGTTAAGGGTTTGGGAAAGCTTAGTGTTAGGTTATAGTTAAGCTTAAGGTTAAGGTTAGGTTAAGTTAACGTTAAGGTCAAGGTTAAGGGTAAGGTTAAACTTAGGTTAAGGTTAAGATTAGGTTAAGGGTATATTTAAGGTTAAGGTTAGGTTAAGGTTAAAGTTATGGTTAAGGTTAGGGTTAGGGTTAAGGTTAGGGTTTTGTCAAGGTTAGGGTTAGGTTATAGTTATGGTTAAGTTTAAGGTTGAGTTTAAGGTTAAGGTTACAGGGTTAGTATGGTTAAGGTTAAGGTTAAGATTAAGAGTAAGCTCAAGGATAAGGTTACGAGTCTTAAACTTAACCTCACTATAACCAAACCTTAACCTAAACTTAACCATAACTTTAACCTTAACCTTAAACTTTAACCTTAACCTTTCCCTTAACCTTAACCTAACCTTAACCATGACCATAACCTTAACATTAACCTTAACCTTAACCTTAACATAAACCTTAACCTAACTTTAACCTTGACTTTAACTATAACCTAACCCTAACCTTGACCAAACCCTTAACCTTAACCTGACTAAATTTGTAACCTTAAACTTAACCTTTACCCTTAACCCTAACCTTACCCTTAAATTTAACCTTAACCTGTGGTTAAGGTTAAGGGTAAGGGTAAGGTTAAGGTTAAGGTTACGGGTTTAGTTAGGTTAGGGTTAAGGTTAAGGGTTTGGTCAAGGTTACGGTTAGGTTATAGTTAACGTCAAGGTTAAGGTTAGGTTAAGGTTAAGGTTATGGTTAAGGATAAGGTTATGGTCAAGGTTAAGGTTAATATTAGGTTAAGGGTAAAATTAAGGTTATGGTTAGGGTAAGGTTAAGGTTAGTTTAAGGGTAAAGTTAAGGTTAAGGTTATGGTTAAGGTTAGGTTAAGGTTAAGGTTAAGGTAAAGGTTCAGGTTAGGGTTAAGGTTAGGGGAAGGTTAAGGTTAAACATAAGTTTAAGGTTAAGGTTTTACTTTACCTTTAACATAATCTTAAGATTAAGCTCAACCTTAACCTTATATTACCCTTAACCTTAACTTAACCTTAACCTTAACCTTGACCTAACCGTAACCTTCACCTTCACGTAACCATAACCTTAACCTTAACCTTAACCTTAACTTTATCATACCCTTAACCTTAACCATAACATTAAACTTGACTTTACCCTTAACCTAACCTTAACCTTAACATAACCCTAACCTTGACCAAACCCTTAACCTTAACCTTAACCTTAACCTTAACCTTAACCTTACCCTTAACCTTCACCTTAACCTTGACTTTACCCTTAACCTAACCTTAACCTAACCTTAACCTTGAATTTACCCTTAACGTAACCTTAACCTTGACCTTAACCTAACCTTAACCTTAACTTTACCCTTAACTTAATCTTAACCTTAACCTAACCTTAACCTTAACCTTACCTTAACCTAACTTAACTTTAACTTTGACCTTGACCTTAACCTTACCCTTTAGCTTAACCTTGAATTTAACCTTAGCCTTCCCCTAACCTTAACCCTAAACTTAACCTTAATTTTACTCTTAACCTTAACCTTACACTTAACCTTCACCCTTAACCTCAACCTAACCCTAACCTTGACCAAACCCTTCACCTTATCCCTCACCTGACTAAACCCTTAAGGTTAGGGTAAAGTTAAGGTTAAGGTTAAAGTTAAGGTCAAGGTTAAGGTTAAGTTAGGTTACAGTTAAGGTTAAGGGTAAGGTTAAGTTAAGGGTAAGGTCAAGGTTAAGGTCAAGGGTTTGGTTAAGGTTCAGGTTAGGTTATAGTTAAGGTTAAGGGTTTGGTCAAGGTTAGTGTTAGGTTATAGTGAAGGTTAAGGTTAAGGTTATGAGTTGAGTTTACCCTTAACATAACACTAACCTAACCTTAACATTAAATTAACCTTAACCTTAACCTTAACCTTAAACTTTACCCTAACCTTAACCTTAACCTTATCCTTATCTTAACCTTAACCTAACCCTAATCTTAACCTTAACATTAACCTTAACCTAACCTTAACATTAACCTTATTTTTATCTTAACCTTAACCTAACCCTAACCCTAACCTTAACCTTAACTTTAACATGAAATTTTACCATAACTTTACCCTTAACCTTAGCCTTAACCTTCACTATATATTAACCTTAACCTGACAAATCCCTTAAGGTTAGGGTAAAGTTAAAGTTAAGGTTAAGGTCAAGGTGAAACTTAAGGTTCAGTTAGGTTCAGGAAGGTTACAGTTAGGTTAAGGTTAATATTAGGTTAAGGTTCAGATAAGGTTAAGGTTAAGGTTAGGTTAAGGCTAAGTCAAGGTTAAGGTTAGATTAAGGTTGAGGTTAGATTAAGGGTAAAGTAAAGGTTAAGGTTAGGTTAAAGTTAAGGTTAAGGTTAAGGGTTTGGTTAAGGTTAGGATTAGGTTTTAGTTAAGGTTGAGGTTAAGGGGGTAAGGTTAAGGTTAAGAGTAAAGGTTTAGGTTAAGGTTAAGGGTAAGGTTAAGGCTATGGGTTTAGTGAGGTTAAGGTTAAGGTGAAGGTTAAGGGTAAGGTTAAGGTTAAGGTAAAGGTCAAGGTCAAGGTTAAGTTTAAGTTAGGTTAAGTGTAAGGTTATAGTTAGGTTAAGGTTAATTTTAAGGTTAGGTTAAGTTTAAGATTACGGTTATGGGTCTAATCAGGTTAAGGTAAAGGTTAGGGTTATGGTTAAGGTTAAGGTTAAAGTTAGGTTAAGGTAATGTTAAGGTTATGGGTTTAGTCAAGGTTAAGGTTAGGGTAAGGTTAAGGTTAAGGTTAGGTTATAATGAAGGTTAAGTCTAGGGTTAGGTTGTAGTTAAGGTTAAGGTTAAGGTTACGGTTAGGTCAAGGTTAAGGCTAAGGTTAAGGGTAAGTTAAGGTTAAGGGTAAGATAAGGTTAAGGTTAAGGTTAGGTTATAGTTAAGGTCAAGGTTAAGGTTAGGTTACAGTTAAGGTCAAGGCTAAGGTTAAGGTGAAGGTTAAGGATAAGGTTAAGGCTAAGATCAAGGTCAAGGTTAAGGTTAAGTTAGGTTAATTTTATGGGTTTAGTCAGGTTAAGGTTAAGGGTTTGGTCAAGGTTATGGTTAGGTTATTGTTAAGGTTAAGGTTAAGTAAAGATTAAGGTTAAATTTAAGGTTATGGGCCTTAACCTTAACCTTCACTATAACCTAACCTTAACCTTGACCTTAACTGTAACCTAACTCTAAGCTTAATCTTAACCATAACTTCATAATCTTATCCTTAACCTTGACCTTACGCTTAACCTTAACCTTAACCTTACCCTCTTAACCTTAACCTTAACCTTAACCTGACTAAAACTGTAACCTTAACCTTAACATTAACCTAACCTTAACCTTAACTTTACCCTTAACCTAACCTTAACCATAACCATAACCTTAAGCTTAACCTTACCCTTACCTAACCTTAACCTTTACCTAGCCTTAACCTTATCCTAACCCTAACCTTACCTTAACCTTAACCCTAACCATAACCTTAACTTTACCCTTAACCTAAGCTTAACCTTAACCTAACCTTAACCTTAAACTTAAATTAACCTAACCTTAACCTTAAGTGTAACCTTACCCTTAACCTAACCCTAACCTTAACCTTAACCTTGACCTTGACCTTGACCTTAACCTAACCCTAGCCTTAACCTTAACCTTGACCTTGACCTTAACCTTAAACTTAACCTTACACTTAACCTTGACCTTAACCTTGACCTTAAGCTTACACTTAACCTTACTAAACCCGTAACCCTTAGCCTTAACCTTAACCTAACCTTACCTTAACCTAACCTTAACCTAACCCTAACCTTTACCAAACCCTTCACCTTAACTTTAACCTTAACCGTAGCCTTAACCTAATTAAACTCGTAACCTTAACATTAACCTAACCTTAACCTCGATCTTAACTATAACCTAACACTAAAATTTGCCAAACCCTTAACATTAACCCATAAACTTAACCTTACCTTTAAGGTTACGGGGAAAGGTTAGGGTTAAGATTAAGGGTAAGGTTAAGGTTAAGGTTATGTTAAGGGTAAAGGTTATGGTTATGTTAATGGTAAAGGTTACGGTTACAGTTAAGGTTAAGGTTAGGGTAAGGTTAGGGTAAAGGTTCAGGTTAAGGTTAAGGTTAAGGTTAAGATTAAGGGTAAGGTTAAGGTTAAGGTTAAGGTTATGTTAATGGTAAATTTAAGGTTAAGGTTAAGGTCAGGTTAAGGGTAAAGTCAAGGTTAAGGTTAGGTTAAGGTTCAAGTTATAGGTTTAGTCAGGTTAAGGTTAAGGTTAATGTTAAGATAAGGTTTGGTTAACCTTAACCTTACTATTAACCTTATCTTAACCTTACCCTAAACTTAACCCTAACCTTACCCTTAACCTTAACTATAACCTAACCCATAACATTAACCTTCCCAAATCCTTAACTTTAGAATTAACCTTAACCTAACCTTAACCTTAACCTTACCCTTATCCTTCACCTTAACCTTAACCTGAGCAAACCTTATTCATAACCTCAAATTTACCCTTAACGTAACTTTAACCTTAACCTAAACCTTAACGTTAACTATAACCTAACCCTAACTTTAACCTTAAGCATAACCTCATCTTTACCCTTAACCTTAATCTTAACCTTAACCTAACATTAACCATAACCTAATATTAACCTTAACCTTAACTTGACCTTAACTATAACCTAACCCTATCCTTGACCAAACCCTTAACCTTAACCTTTACCCTAACCTTACCCTAGCCTTAACCTTAACATTAACCTACGGTTAAGGTTAAGATTAAGTTAGGTTAAGTTAAGGTTATAGTTAGGTTAAGGTTAAGGTTAATATAAGGTTAAGTTTAATGTTAGGTTAAGGTTAAGTTTTAGGGTTACAAGTCTTAAATTTAACCTTCACTATAACCTACCATTAACATTAACCTTTACCTAACCTTAACCTTAACCTTAATCTTAACCTTGAACTTGACTATAACCTAAACCTTAACCCTGAACTTGACCATAACCTAAACCTTAACCTTGAACTTAACTATAACTTAAACCCTAACCTTATCCTTCCCATAACCATAACGTTAACCTTAACCTCACCTTAACCTTGAATTTACCCTTAACCTCACTTTAACCTTGACTTTAGCCTTAACCTAAACTTAACCTTAACCTTAACCTGACTAAACTCGTAACCTTGACCGTAACTCTAACCTAACATTAACCTTGACCAAACCTTAACTTTAGCCTTAACTTAACCTTAACCTTAACCTTCCCATAACCTTCACTATAACCTAACCTTAACCTTAACCTTAACTTTAACCTTAACCTTAATATTAACTTTACCCTTAACCTAACCTTGACGTTAACCTAAGGTTAAGGTTAGGTTATAGTTAAGGTCAAGGTTAATTTTAAGGTTAAGGGTAAGGTTAAGCTTAAGGTTTAGTTTAAGGTCAAGGTTAAGGTTAATGTTAAGGGTTTGCTCAAGGTTAAGGCTAAAGTTAAGGTTAAGGTTAGGTTAATGGTAAAGTTAAGGTTAACGTTAGGTTATAGTTACGTTAGGTTAAGGGTAAAGTTAAGGTTAAGGTTAAGGTTATGGTTAAAGTTATGGTAATGTTAAAGGATAAGGTTAAGGTTACGGGTTTAGTCAATGTTAGGGTTAGGTTAAGGTTAAGATAAGGTTAGGTTAAGGGTAAAGTTAAGCATAGGGTTAGGTTACGGTTAAGGTTAGGCTAAGGTTAAGTTTAACTTCAAGGCTAGGCTAAGGTTAAGGTTAAGTTTAAGGGTAAAGTTAAGGTTAAGGTTAGGTTAAGGTTAAGGTTAAAATAAGGTTAGGGTTATGGTTAGGTTAAGAGTAAAGTCAAGGTTAAGGTAAAGTTAAGGTTAAGGTTAGGGTAAGGTTAGGGTAAAGGTTCAGTTTAAGGTTAAGGTTAAGGGTTTGGTCAAGGTTAGGGTTAGGTTATAGTTAAGGTCAAGGTAAGTTTAAGGTTAAGGTTAAGGTTGTGGGTTTAGTTATATTAAGGTTAAGTTTAAGGGTAAGGTTAGGTTAGGTTAAGGTTAATGTTAAGGTTAAGGGTGAAATTAAGGTTAAGGTTAAGGTTATGGGTTTAGTATGGTTAGGGTAAGGTTAAGGTTAGGTTAAGGGTAAAGTTAAGGTTAAGGTTATGGTTAAGGTTAGGTTCTAGTTCATGTTAAGGTTTAGGTTAGGGTTAAGGTTAAGGTAAGGTTAAGGTTAAGGTTAAGGTTAAGGGTTTAGTCAGGTTAAGATTAAGGTTAAGGTTAGGCAAAGGTTAAGGTTATGTGAAGGTTAAGGTTAAGGTTAAGTTAAGTTAAGGTTAAGGTAAAGGGTTTGGTCAAGGTTAGGGTAAGGTTATAGTTAAGATCAAGGTTAAGGTTACAATTAAGGTAACGTTAAGATAAGGTAAAGCGTAAGGTTAAGGTTAAATTTAGGTTAAGGTTATGGTTAAGGTAAGGTTAAGGGTAAAGTTAAGGTTAAGGCTAGGTTAAGGTTAAGATAAGGTTAAGGGTAAGGTTAAGGTCAAGGTAAAGGTTAAGGGTAAGTTTTAGGTAAGGGTAAGGTTAACCTTAACCCAACCTTAACCTTAACCTTGACCTTAACTATAACCTTAACCTGACCAAACCCGTAACCTTAACCTTAACCATAACCTTGACCAAACCCTCAAGGTTAGGTTAAGGGTAAATTCAAGGTTAAGGTTATGGTTATGGGAAGGTTAAGGTTAAGGTTAGGGGAGGGTTAAGGTTAAATTCAAGGTTAAGGTGAAAGTTAGGTTAAGGTTAAGGTTAGGTTAAGGGTAAAATTAAGGTTAAGGTCGGGTTAAGGTTAACCTCAACCCTTAACCGTATCTTACCCTTAACCTTAACTTTAAATTTACTTTTAACTTAACCTTACCTTAACATTAACCTAACCTTAACCTTAAACCTAAATTTAACCTTTAACCTTAAACTAACCTTAACCTTAACATTAACTTAACCCTAACCTTGACATAACCCTTAACCTTAACCTTAACATAACCTTAACCTTAAATTTACCCTTAACCTTGACTTTAACCTTAACCTTCCCCGAACATTAACGTTAACATTAACCTTCTCCTAAGATTAACCTTAACCTTGACCTTGAATTTAACCTTAACCTAACCTTACCCTTAACCTTCACCTTAATCTTAACCTTAAGGTTAAGGTTATGGTAAGGATAAGGTTAAGGTTACGGGTATAGCCAGGTTAAGGTTATGGTTATAGTTAACGTCAAGTTTAATGTTAAGGTTAGGTTAAGGTTCACCTTACCCTTACCCTAACTTTAACCTTAAGCTTGACCTTATCCTTAGGTTAAGGTTAGGTTAACCTAAGGTTAAGGTTAAGGTTAGGTTAAGGTTAAGGTTAAGGTCAAGGTTAAGGTTAAGATTACGTTAAGGGTAAGGTTAAGGTTAAGGTTATGGTTAGGTTAAGGGTTGAGGGTAACGTTGAGGGTAAAGTCAAGGTTAAGGTTAACAATAAGGTCAAGGTTAAGGTTACGTTAAGGGTAAAGTCAAGGTTAATGTTAAGATTATGTTAAGGGTAAAGTCAAGGTTAAGGTTAAGGTGAAGGTTAAGGGTAAGGTTAAGACTAAATTTAAGGTTAGGTTATATTTAAGGTGAAGGTTAATGTTAGATTATGGTGAAGGTTAAGGTTAAGGTTAAGGGTGAAGGTTAAGGGTAATTTTTAGGTTAAGACCTGTATCCTTAACCTTCACCCTTAACCTTAACCTTAACCTTACTAAACCTTAACCTTAACCTTAACCTTATCTTAACCTTAACCTAACCTTAACCTTAACCTTAACGTAAGCATAACCTTACCCTTAACCTGAACCTTAACCTAACCATAACCTTTACCTTAACCTTAACCTTAACCTTAACCTAACCTTAACTTAACGTTAACTTTAAATTTACCCTAGCCTTAACCTTAACCTTAACCTTACCCTTACCCTTACCCTTAGCCTTATCTTAACCTTAACCTAACCCTAACCTTAACATTTAATTTACCTTAACCTAACCCTAACCTTCACCTTGAATTTAACTTAATCCCTTAACCTTCACCTTAATCTTAACTTTACTCTTAACTTAACCTTAACCTATCCTTAACTATAACCCAACCCTAAACTTGACCAAACCCTGAACCTTAACCTTAACCGTAACCTTAACTATAACCTAACCCTAACCTTGACCAAACCCTTAACTTTAACCTTAACTATAACCTAACCTTAAATTTTCCCTTAACCTTACCTTAACCATAACCTTAACCTAACCTTAACCTTAACCTTGCCCTTAACCTTATCTTAACCTTACCTTAACCATACCCTTCAACTTGTCCTTAACTATAACCTAACCCTAACCTTAACCTTAACCTTAACCTAACCCTAACCTTAGGTTAACCTAGGGTTAAGGTTAAAGTTAATGTTAGGGTTAATGTTAGGGGAAGGTTAAGGTCAAGGTTAGGGTTAAGGTTAGGGGAAGGTTAAGGTTAAAGTCAAGGTTAAGAGTTAAGGTTAAGCCTATGGTAAGGTTAAGGGTAAGGTCAAGTTTAAGTTTAAGGTTAAGGTTAAGGTTAGGCTAAGGGTAAAGTTAAGATTAAGGTTAAGGTTTAGTCAAGGTTAGGATTAGGATATAGTTAAGTTTAATATAAGGTTAATGTTAGGTTAAGGTTAAGGTTAGGGTTAGGTTATAGTTAAGGTTAAGGTAAGGTTAAGGTTGGGGTCAAGGTCAAGGTTAGGGGTAAGGTTAAGGGTAGGTTAAGGTTATGGTTATGGGAAGGTTAAGGTTAAGATTACCCTGAACCTAACTTTACCATTAACCTAACCTTAACATTAACTTTAACTTTACCCTAACCTTAAGTGGTTAGTTAGGTTAAGGTTAGTCAGGCTAAGGTTAAGGTTAGGATAAAGTTAAGGTTAAGGTTAACGTTAGGTTAAGGGTAAATTCAAGGTTAAGGTAAAGTTAAGGTTAAGGTTAAGGTCAAGTTTAAGGTTAAGGTTAGGGTTAAGTTTAATGTTAGGGTTAGGGTTAGATTAACGTTAAGGTCAAGGTCAGCGTTAAGGTTAGGTTAGGTTATAGTTAAGGTCAAGGTTAAGGTTAAGGTTAAGGTTAAGGTTACGGTTTAGTCAAGTTAAGGTTAAGGGTGAAGGTTAAGGTTACGGGTCTTAACATTAACCTTACCCTTAACCTTCATTATAACCTACCCTTAACATTAACCTTTACCTAACCTTGACAGTAACCTTACCTTAATGTTAACCTAGCCTTAACCTTACCTTAATCTAACTTCAACATTAACCTTCACTATAAGGTTAGGTTATAGTGAAGGTTAAGGTTAAGGTTGCGGTTAAGGTTAGGTTATATTTAATGTTAAGGGTTTGGTTAAGGTTAAAGGTTATAGTTATGGTTATGGGAAGTTTATGGTTAATGTTATGGTTATGGAAAGGTTAAGGTTAAGCATAAGGTCAAGGTTAAGGTTAAGATTAGGTTAAGGGTAAAGTCAAGGTTAAGGTTAAGGTGAATATTAAGGGTAAGGTTAAGACTAAAGTTAAGGTTAAGGTTAAGGTTAAGTTAAAGTCAAGGTTAAGGTTAGGTTAAGGTTAAGGTTAAGGTTAAGGGTAATGTTTAGGTTAAGAACCATATCATTAACCTTCACCCTTAATCTTAACCTAACCTTAATGTTACTAAACCCATAACCTTTACCTTAACCTTAACCTTGACTTTACCCTTAATACCTTAACTTTAATTATAACCTAACCCTAACCTTGACCTTAACTTTACCCTTAACCTTAACCTTAAACTTAACCTTCACCTTAACTATAACCTAACCCTAACTTTAACCTTAACTTTAACTTTACCCTTAACCTTCACCTTAACCTTAACTTAACCTAACATTAACCTTAACTTTCCTCTTGACCTTAACCTTAACCTTAACCTTAAGCTTGAATTTACCCTAACCTAACCTTAACGTTACCCATAACCTAACCCTAACATTGAGTTTAGGTTAACCTTGACCAAACCATTAACCTTAACCTAACCTTAACCTTAACCCTAACCTTAACCTAGAGATTAACCTAACCTTAACATTAACCTTAACCTTAACCTTATCTTAACCTTAACCTAATCTTAACCTCAACCTTAACCTAAGCATAAACTTACCCTTAACCTGAACCTGAACCTTAACCTAACCCTAACCTTAACCTTAACCTTACCTTTAACCTGACCTTGACTTAACCTTAACTTTAAATTTACCCTAGCCTTAACCTTAAACTTACCCTTACCCTTAACCTTAACCTTATCTTACCCTTAACCTTAACCTTATCTTAACCTTGACCTTGAATTTACCTTAACCCCTTAACCTTAACCTTCAGCTTAACCTTAACTTTACCCTTTACTTAACTTTTACCTAACCTTAACTATAACCTAAACCTAAACTTAACCAAACCCTGAACCTTAACCTTAACCATAACCTTAATTATAACCTAAAGATAAGCTTGACCAAACCCTTAACTTTAACCTTAACCTTAACTATAACCTAACCTTAAATTTTCCCTTAACCTTACCTTAACCATAACCTTAACGTTAACCTTACCCTTAACCTTATCTTAACCTTACCTTAACCATACCCTTAAACTTGTGCTTAACTATAATCTAACCCTAACCCTAACCTTAAAATTAACTTAACCCTAACATTAGGTTACCCTTAACCTTAACCTTAGTGTAACCATAACCATAACCCTAACCTTAACCTTAACCATAACCTTAACCTTAATTATAACCTAACCGTAACCTTGAACAAACCTTAACCCTAAGGTTAAGGGTTAAGGTTAAAGTTAAGGTTAGGGGAAGGTTAAGGTTAAGGTTAGGGGAAGGTTAAGGTTAAAGTCAAGGTTAAGGGTTAAGGTTAAGCCTATGGTAAGGTTAAGGGTAAATTCAAGGTTAAGGTTAAGGTTAGGTTAAGGTTAAGGTTAAGGTTAGGGTAAGGGTAAAGTTAAGGTTAAGGTTAAGGTTTGCTCAAGGTTAGGGTTAGGTTATAGTTAAGTTTAAGATACGGTTAAGGTTAGGATAAGGTTAAGGTTAAGGTTAGGATTAAGTTATAGTTAAGGCTAAGGTAAGGTTAAGGCTAAGGTTAAGGTCAAGGTCAAGGTCAAGGTTAAGGGTAAGGATAAAGTTAGGTTAAGGTTATGGTTATGGGAAGGTTAAAGTTAAGTTTAAGGGTTAACACAGGTTAAGGTTAAGATTACCCTTAACCTAACTTTACCCTTAACCTTACTTTACCGTTAATCTAACCTTAATCTTAACTTTAACTTTACCCGAACTTTAAGGGTTTAGTTAGGTTAAGGTTAGTCAGGTTAAGGTTAAGGTTAGGATAAAGTTAAGGTTAAGGTTAAGGTTAAGGTTAGGTTAAGGGTAAAGTCAAGGTTAAGGTAAAGTTAAGGTTAAGGTTAAGGTCAAGTTTAAGGTTAAGGTTAGGGTTAAGGTTAAGGTTTGGGTTAGGATTAGGTTAATGTTAAGGTCAAGGCTAGGGTTAAGGTTATGTTAGGTTATAGTTAAGGTCAAGGTTAAGGTTAAGGTTACAGGTTTAGTCAAGTTAAGGTTAAGGGTGAAGGTTAAGGTTACGGGTCTTAACATTAACCTTACCCTTATCCTTCACTATAACCTACCCTTAACATTAACCTTTACCTAACCTTACCTTAACCTAACTTCAACCTTAACCTTCACTATAAGGTTAGGTTATAGTGAAGGCTAAGGTTGCGATTAAGGTTAGGTTATAGTTAAGGTTTAGGGTTTGGTTAAGGTTAAAGGTTAGGATTATCGTTATGGGAATGCTAAGGTTAAGGTTATGGTTATGGGAAGATTAAGGTTAAGGTTAGGTTAGATTAAGGGTTTAGGTTAAAGTTAAGGTCAAGGGTAAGATAAGGTTAAGTTAAGGTTAAGATTAAGGTTTTTGTTAGGTTAAGGTTAGGGTTAAGGTTAATGTTAAGGTCAAGGTTTAGGTTAATGTTACAGGTTAAGGTTATGGTTATGGTTAAGGTTAAGGTCAAATTCAAGGTTAAGGTTAGGTTAGGGTTAATGTTAGGTTAAGTTTAAGATAAGATTAAGGGTAAAGTTAAGGTTAGGTTTAACCTTAACCTTAAGCTTAACCTAACCTTAACCTTAACCTTAACCTTAACCTAATCTTAACCTTAACTTTAACCTTACTAAACATGTAACCTTAACCGTAACATTAACCTTGAAGTCAACCTTAACGTAACCTTAACCTTAACCTTAACCTAACTTTAACCTTAACCTTAAATTCAAGGTTAAGGTTAAGATTAGGTTAAGGGTAAAGTTAAGGTTAAGGTTAAGGTTTGGGTTAAGTCAGGTTAAGGTTAAGGTTAAGGCTTAGTATTAATTTTAACCTTAACCTTAACCTTCAATTTATCCTTAACCTAACCTAAAGGGTAAAGGTTCAGGTTAAGGTTAAGGGTAAGGTTGAGGTTACAGGTTTAGTCAGGTTAAGGTTAAGGTTAGGTTAAGGTAAATTCTAGGTTAAGGTTAAGGTTGAGGTCAAGGTTAAGGGTAAAGTTAATGTCAATGTTAGGGTTAAATTATATGTAAGGTTAAAGTTAGGTTAAGGGTAAAGTTAAAGTTAAGGTTAAGGTCAATGTAAATGTTAAGGTTAAGGTTAAGATTAGGGTAAGGTTTTTCTTAACCTTAACCTTAACCTTATCCTATCCATAAACTTAAGGTTAAGGTTAAGGATAAGGTTAAGATTATAACCTTAACCTTAACCTTATGGGAAGGTTAAGGTTAAAGTTAAGTTTATGGTAACGTCAACCTTAACCTTAACCTTAACCTAACCATAACCTTAACCTTAACCTTAACCTTAGCCTAACCATAACCTTATCCCTAACCCTAACCTTAACCTTACCCTTAACCTAATCTTAACCTTACCCTTAACCTAAACTTAACCTTAACCTTAACGTTAACCTAACTTTAACCTTAACTTTAACCTTCCCTTAACCTAATCTTAACCTTAACCTAGCCTTAACCTGAACCTTACCCTTCACCTTCACCTTAACCTAACCTATCCTTAACTATAACCTAACCCTAACCTTGACCAAACCCTTAACCTTAACCTTATCTTAAACTTAACCTAACCTTAACCTTAACCTTAACCTAACTATAACCTTACCCTTAACCTTAACCTTGAACTAAACTATAACCTAACCCTAACCTTGACCAAACCCTTAACATTAACCTTAACCTAACCCCATCCTTGACCAAACCCTTAACATTAACCTTAACCTTAACCTTAACCTTAACCTAATCTTAACCTTAACCTAACCCTAACCTTAACCAAACCTCAACCTTAGCCTAACCATAACCTTACCCTAACCCTAACCTTAACCTTAACCTAATTTTAACCTTAACGTTAACGTTAACCTAACCTTAACCTTAACCTTGACCAATCCCTTAACCTTAAACTTAACCTTAACCTAACCTTAACCTTAACATTAACCTTAACCTTCCCATATCCGTAACCTTAACCTTAACCTTAACCTTTAGTTTGACTTTACCCTTAACCTAACCTTAAAACCTTAACCTTAACCTTAACCTTAATCTTCCTGTAACCATAACCTTAACCTTGACTTTACCCTTAACCTAACCTTAACCTTAACCATAAGCTAACCCTAACCTTGACCAAACCTTAACCTTAACCTTAACTTAACCTTAAACTTAACATTAATATTCCCCTAACCTTAACCTTAACCATAACTTTAACCTTCACCTAACCATAACCTTAACCTTAACCTTCCCATAACCGTAACCTTAAACTTAACCTTGAACTTACCCTTCACCTTCACCTTCACCTTCACCTTCACCTTAACATTGAACTTAACCTTAACCTTACTCCTAAACTTATCTTAACCTTAACCTAACCTTAACCTTAACTTTAAACTTATCATTACCTTAAGCATAACCTTAACCTAAACTTAACCTTAACCTTACCCTTAACCTTATCTTAACCTTACCTTAACCATAACCTTAAAATTAACCTTATCCTAACCTTAACCTTGACCTTACCCTTAGCGTAACCTTAAACATAACCTTATCTTTACCCTTAACCTTAACCTTAACCTTCACCTTAACATTGAATTTACCCTTAGCTTAACTTTAACCTAACCTTAACCTTAACTTAATCTTAACCTTGACCTTAACCTTCACCTTAACCTTACCCCCTTAACCTTAACCTTAACCTTAACCTTGACTTTACCTTAACCTAAACTTAACCTCTTAACCTTAACGTTAATTTTATCCTTAACCTTAATCTTAACCTTAACCAAACCCTTAACATTAACATTAGCTTAACCTTAACCTTAACCTAATGTTAACCTTAACCTTAACTATAACCTAACCCTAAACTTGACCAAACCTTACCCTTAAGGTCAAGGTTAAGGTTAAGGTTAAGGTTAAAGTTAAGTTGAAGGATAAGGTTAGGTTATGGGTTTGGTCAAGGTTAGGGTTAGGTTATAGTGAACATTAAAGTTAAGTTAAGGGTAAAGTAAAGGCGTAACCCTTAACCTTAACCTTACCCTTAAGCTTCACCTTAACCTTAACCTTGACTTTACCCTTAACCTAACCTTAACCTTAACTATAACCTAACCCTGACCTTGACCTTAACTTTACCCTTAACCTACCTTGACCTTAACCTTAACCTTAACCTTTACTTTTACCTTAACCTAACCTTAGCCTTAACCTTAACCTTAACCTTATCTTGCCCTTAACCTTAACCTTAACCTTCCCAAACCCTTAAAATTAACCTTAACCTAACCTTAACCGTAACCTTAACCTTAACCTTAACCTGAGTAAACTCGTAACCTTAAACTTAGCCTTAACCTAACTTTAAATTTGGTTAGATAAAGTCAAGGTTAAAGTTAAATTAAGGATAAAGTTAAGATTAAGGTAAGGGTTAGGTTATAGTTAAGGTAGAGGTTAAGATTAGGTTAAGGTTAAGGTTAAGGTTAAGGTTAAGGATAAAGTCAAGGTTAAGGCTAGGTTAAGGTTAAGGTTAAGTGTTTGGTTATGGTTAAGGCTAAGGTTAAGGTTAAGTTTAGGTTAAGGGTAAAGATAACGTTAAGGTTAAGGTTAACGGTTTGGTCAAGGCTAGGGTTTAAGTTAGGTTAAGGTTAAGGTTAAGGTTAGGTTAAGCTTAAGGTTATGGTTAAGGTTAGGTTAAGGTTAAGGCTAGGTTAAGGATAAAGTGAAGGTTATGGTTAGGGTTAAGTTTAGGGTAAGGTTAGAGTTAGGTTGAGGTTATGATTTGGAAATGGTTAAGGTTAAGGTTAAGGTTAAGGGTTTGGTCAAGGTTAGGGTTAGGTTACAGTTAAGGTCAAGGTTAAGGTTAGGTTATGGTTAAGGTTAAGGTTAAGGTTAAGGTTATGGAAGGTTAAGGTTAGGTTTAACCTTGACTTTACATTTAATCTAACCTTAACCTTAACTATAACTTAACCCTAACCTTAACCTTATCTTTACCCTTACACTTAACCTTAACCTTAACTATAACCTAACCCAAACCTTACCCTAACTATAACCGTAACCTAAACCTTACGTTAACGTAACTTTACCTTAACCTTGACCTTGACCTTGACCTTAACCTTAACCTTACCCGTAACTTTAACCTTAAACTTATCTTAACCTTACCCTTAACCTTAACCTCAACTTTACCCTTAACCTCAACTTTACCCTTAACCTAACCTTAACCTTAACCTTATCTTAACCTTACCCTTAACCTTCACCTTAACCTTAAATTTACCCTTAACTTTTACTTTACCCTTAACCTTAACCTTAACCTTCACTTTACCGTTAACCTAACCTTCACCTTAACCATAACCTTAACCTGACTAAACCCATAACCTTAACCTTAACATAACCTTAACCTTAACCTTAACTATAACCTAACCTTAAACTTGGCCTTAACTATAACCTAACCCTCAACTTGACCAGACCCTTAAAATTAACCTTAACATTGACCTTAACCTTAAAATTAACCTTAACCTTAACCTTAACCTTAAACTTAACCTTGACCTTAACTATAACCTAACCCTAACCTTAACCTACCCTTAATCTTGATCAAACCCTTAACATAAACTTAACCTTTACTTTACACTTAACGTAACCTTAAGCTTGACCTTACCCTTAACATTAACCTTAACCTTAAACTTAACCTCACTAAACCCGTAACCTTAACCTTAACCTTAACCTTACCCTTAGCCTAATCTTAACCTTACCCTAACCTTAACCCTAACCTTACCATTACCCTTAACCATAGCCTTAACCGAAACTTAGCATTAACATTAAACTTATCCTTATCTTAACCTTAACCTAACCTTAACCTTCACCTTCACCTTCACCTTAACCTTAACCCTAACCTTAACCTTAAGGTTAAATTTATGGGTAAGGTTAGGTTAAGGTTAGGGTTAGGTTATAGTTAAGGTCAAGGTTAAGGTTAGGTTAAGGTTAAGGTTAAGTTAAGGTTAATGTTAAGGGTTTGGTTAATGTTATTGTTAAGGTTAAGTTTAAGGTTAAGGTTAGGGTTAAGTTAAGGTTAATATTACGTGAGGTTAAGGTTAAGATAAGATCAAGGGTAAGGTTAAGCTTAAGGTTAAGGTTAAGGTTACATTAAGGGTAAAGTCAAGGTTAAGGTTAGGTTAAGGTTAAGATAAGGTTAAAGTTAAGGTTAACTTTAGGTTAAGGTTACTGTTAGGTTAAGGTTAAGTTAAGTTTAAGGTTAAGGTTAAGGGTTTGGTTAAGGTTAGGGTTAGGTTATAGTTACAGTTATGGGAAGGTTATGGTTAAGGTTAAGTAAAGGTTAGGGTCAAGGTTAATGTTAAGGGTTAGGTTAATGTTACGGTTAAGGGTTTGGTCATGGTTAGGGTTAGGTTAAGGTTAAGGTTAAGGTTAGGTTAAGGTTAGGGTCAAAAATCTGGAGTCGTATCACCCAGAAAACAAGTCTAAAAATTTATTCTTTGAAAGATTCAAGGAGCTAGACTTAGATTAGGAGAGCGACATATATACAAAAGGGTCAATAAAATCAATTGTACTACACTGAGCACTAGATTATAATGGAAAGTTAAAAGTAACAACAAAGTTAAAAATGAGCAGATTCATGAGAAATTATATAATAAATCAAAATTCAAGCGAAGAAGAAAGTCAGATACAACAACATAAAATTCTATAGATTGTTCATGCATATATACTTTATGGGAAAAATAACTTGCCAAGTTTTGTAGTCTGAGTACAAAAAAAAGCTTAAAGCATCATTCTGGGGCAATCTACATTAACATCATAGATAAGTTGCAGGTTAAACGGATTCCAACTTCAACATCAAGATGATAATAACAAGTTCGTGTCATCTTTTATTTCGATCCCGAGTACAATTCTCCATGTTTGTTTATATTATTTTTTACCATATTCAATTTTCACAGAAGGAAAATTTTTTGTACATCAATCTAATTAAAGTTCGAAACAAATAATGTAATCTGGTTTTTCAATTTCTAGTTCTTGAATCCTATACAGAAGTCAAATCTAGATTTCATACAACATTTTTTCAAAATGAACCATATGATCTGGTTGCAATCCCAATGCAACTGAAAAACTTCCATCATTAGTAGAACTGGGCAAAATGAAATCAAGGACTTCATAATCAATACCTCCAGGTCCCATGAATATGGTTCTTCCCCACCCAAAGTTTGTATCATGAATATTCTTCACATTAACCTCCTTCAACCAATATTAACTGTTTCAACGAGAAAGCCACCACAGTTTGCTCTAGCATCTTTTCAAATAAAGAGAGATGAACCCATCATTATTGATTTATTTTGATAGATGAACCCAGCAACAATTGGTCAAAAATCTATCACTACAGATGTGGGATCTCACTCATTTGATGTGGAAAATGCTATTCTTGTTAAATGTTGTGTCAGACATTGATGGAATGACATTTATTTGGATATTATGAGTTCAATTTTGTGCTAATTTTATATATTTAATTATTCAACGATTATCCAAATATGCAATCCAGTTATGAGATCCAATTATTGAGCCTTATTTGGAGTGATTTGATGATTATGATGGAAATTCAAACATGAATATGAGTGGCTGGTTGTTATGCATTCTATAATAGTCAGTGGAGAAGGTTGAAGCAAAACTCGTGATATATCGCAATCCCAATCTCACCCTCCACTCTAGTGATTAACGCTATGTTACAGCACAGGTATCACCATGGGGAATATTGCCTCAATATCCATCCTGAGATTTTCCAGGAGGAGGAAATCAACCAACTAATGCAGCGTCAGTAGTATGGAAGCATTTCTACGTGCTTTGGCGGAGGCTCATCTTCGTGCGCAACCCAACAAACATTCAACGCAAAATATACCACTTCCAAAAGTATGGAGAATAAAAACAAAAGGGATCTGGTAAAAAGTATCTATTGGCTTCTCTACGCTGTCTAGACTGTCTATGCCATTGTCCAGGGCCAGTCGTTGTAGCTTCGTACGCCAAGTTTAAAGTGGAGTTTTTAGCTTGTGTTTAAAAACGTGAATCGCCATTCCAAGGAGGGTATCTTTGAATTTTTTTTCTTATGATTTCGAATATCCAAAGTTTGTTGTTATCTAGCATTACCTGTGGAAGTTTCTCCCTACTTTAGCTGGCATCCCAACAGACACCATTAAAGAGAAAATTCACGTTTTCTGGATCCACTAGTTTCGCTAAATAATCATATAAATTTGAAGCACTTGGCTCCATTTGATTGTATTTAGATCGACATCAACCTAGTACGTAAAGTAAAGAAGCGAGAAAGAATTAAAGAAGGGAGGCTGACTGAATATTTTCTTGTAAGCTGTGGATGGTAGTAGTTGTGCTGCCAATTCAGTGTGACATAGTTTGAAGCATTTTTATTTGTCCATTTTTGAAAGCTAAGTATGGAATTTTAAGAGCTTTTGTAACCGCCTTGAAGGCCACTTTGGGCCCTGAGGTATGTGTGCTCTCATTGGAAGAAGATTTTGGGGATGTGTGCCCAATTTAGAAGGTTTCAGTGCAGCAGGATTACAAGACTAATGGAAAAAAATCATGCTATCAAAGGACCTTTTGAAGCTGGATGTTTCACCAACAATACTTCATTTGTGGAAAAGGGTCATGTTTGAGGGAAAAAATTTTAAATCAGACACTACAAAATTTTTGAAAATCATTCACTATTTATAGAATTCTGGCTTCTGTGAACCATCGTAAAATTATGAAGAATTTTTTCGGTAATAATCACATTCAAATGAACATTGTTGACGAGTTTCGAACCAACCAATGTTGTTCATCATCAGGACTAGGTGAGAGATCAGATTCAGACAATGAGTTTAAATAGATGCAAAAATGGCTAAACTACCCATTAGGATAACGTCCAGTTTGACTATGAAATTTAATAATCGCTTGTTCCATTTTAATTAATTTAATTATTTACTTAATTATTAATAAAATTATAGCAGCTAGTATGTAAATCCAAGGCTATTTCCTCTGCTGTGTACCAGCCAAAGCTTTGGAAAAGGTTTTTTTATGATACTTGTGTCGTCTCGCCTCATGGTCAGGAAGAGCTAGATCATTTCCTCGTTCATCTTAATAGTCAATCTTGCTCCATAAAATTCACCATGGATTATGAGGTGGATGGTAGCCTTCCCTTCCTTGACGTTCTTATCTCTATAAAGGAAAATGGTTCTTTCTCCCATCAAGCTTTTCGAAAGAAAAAGCATACTGAGAAATATCTTCAAGCTGGTTCTCATCATTTTCCTGCTCAAAAATTGGGCGTCCTTATTACCTTAGCCACCAGGGCATTGAGAATCTCTGATAAATCTCACCTTGAGAGAGAAAAGACCCATCTCCTTAGTGTCTTTTGTAAAAATGGTTACAGTAAGTCTCAAGGACTTAAGGCTTTTCTTAAAGAAGAAAGAGGTCCCTTAGTTAAAAATAAAAATATAAATGAACCTAAACAGTGGTCTTGCAATGTAAGGCTTCCTTTCATACAAGGAACCAATGATAGGATTGCTAGGATCCTTAAGAAGCATAAGGTTTCTTCTTCTTTCAAGCCCCTTAGCACAATTCACAGCTCTCTTAAATCAGTTAAAGATTCGGTTAACCCTAGAGATGGAAAAAGTGTCTATATTATTCCTTCTTCTTGTGGGACACCTTACATTGGTGAAATTGGTCGATCTATCAGCCAAAGGATCAATGAACATGATGCTGACATTAAGCATGGAAGATCCCGCACCTCTGCCTTAGTTGAGCATGAAGAAAAGACTAACCATCATATATGCATTGAAGAGGCCTTAGAAATTGAAAAAAGGCACGTAAATCTCAATAGAGATCACGATTGGAATATAAGCAGGTGTTGGATCCCTGCCCTATATTCTTAATGGTCTAAAAAATAAATAAATAAAATAAAATAAAAATAAATTAATAAATAAATAAATAGATTCTATATATATATATATATATAGATTATTATTATTATTATTTTAATTTTTTTGATTTTTTTGATTATTTATTTATTTATTTATTTAATAGAGGAAGGAGAATAATATATATATATATATATATATATATATATATATATATATATAATTTTTATTTTATTTTTATTTTTATTTATTTATTAGAGAAAGGAGAATAATAGGATTACAAATTTACATTTAGTTAAATAAATAAAAAATTAAAATAAATAGGTAATAAATAATTAAACAATAAGGAATTGATAAAGAAATAAATTATAACAACAATATTAATAATTAATTAACTAAATTAAATAAAATAAAATATAAAGATTTATAAATATATTTTATTAAACTTTTAGATTAATTAAATAGAACTAGTCGTTATAATTTTATTTAATAATTAAGTAAATAATTAAATTAATTAAAATGGAACAAGCGATTATTAAATTTCATAGTCAAACTAGCTGTTATCCTAACGGCTAGTTTAGCCATTTCTGCATCTATTTAAACTCAATGTTCGGATCTGATCTCTCACCTAGTCCTCATGATGAACCACACTGGTTGGTTCGAAATTTTTTGACAATGTTCATTTGAATGTGATTATTACTGATATTTTTTTTCATAATCATTCACTATTGTCATTCTCAAAATTCCCTTTCATTGCTGATCTTTTTACTCCTTCACTTGAAGGATACTTTGAAGTCTTCCTAGGAAATATTACACATATTTGATATTTCATTGATTTTAAAACATATAATGGAACATTTGGGAGATTAATTTAAAGAAAATTTAGTGGATTATTTAAATTCTGATTAACTTGCTTAGAGTTGGAAACTTCATATTGTTGTATGTTTTTATAACATACTAATATGTAGGACACAACAAATCTATAATGCCAAGCTTTTCACCATGCACAAAAGTTAGCTGACAAAAACAGGGAGTAAATTTACTTTTCATGGTTATTTCTTTAAGAATGGATTGATACTAATATCATAAATTGAGTTAATTTCAGCACTTCAATTTTTCTTAATCTGTTTTATTTGGTATGAAATTTTTGCGTAAGAATCATGAAGGAAATGGCCATTTCTTCTTGAACACACTTATGTTTTCTTTCTGCCAATTTTTTTTTTTCGCAGGTTACAAGTTAATCAAGTGATCAGTAAGTAGATTACATTGTGACGACAATTGGTCTTCCCAAGACTAATTTCATGAGAAATTCTAAAGAACCAATCCATGATCATAAACGAAATTTCCAGAAAATTACAAGTTCTTGCAACTTCCTATAATAGCTTAATGGTTTGTGTTAGCCACTGATAAATTCTGTTATACCAAGTAGTGGCTAATTTTGTTCTTCAAAACTTCAAAAGATGATTCCCTTTGAAACCCTATCCTCTTTGAAGTTTTTATGAAGATAACTAACCTTTAAAAGTTAATCTTCACTGCTATTTCCCTCTTATCCTAAAAAATCTGTTGTTTTAGCATGAGAAAAATGCTTAAAAGGCCTCATTTTCCCTCATTTTTACTTCTCCATTTTCCTCCTTCACTTCATCCATAAACCCTTTCATTTTCCTCTCATTCCTTCGAATTTCTCTTTAAAACCTTATAAAATCCCTTTATAAGGTTTAAAACCCCATTTTTACTTCTATCGGAACCTTCCAAAACCTCTGAAAAACCCTCATTTTGGCCTAAAAACCTTAATTTTCCATAAGGCCTTAAGCCCCTTTCAGCCTTAAACCCCAGCTCCTTTTCCGCATATAACCTGTGCCAAGACCAGGCACTAAGTTCTTAATCGCATTGCAAAATTTTGCCGCATCGCAAGTTTAAAATGACATCGCAAACTTTCATTTGACCCTTTTCTTGGTTCTTTTCCTTTTCTCCGATGCAATCCCATGATCATTTCTCCACCGTTGATCTGATCTACTCCACCCAGATCCAACATTCCATATCGCTCCCTTCTCCAAATGCGTCGTTCCGCCCTTTTCCTTTATGATTAAATCTCCACCGTCGATCTAGTTTTTAGATCGATGGCTCTCGCTCCATCGCAAAATCGGTAATCGAAAATCTCTTATCCAATTGCTTTGACCTCTGCCGATTGCAATCCTATGATTAAATCTTGGCCGTTGAATCCACAAGAACCAACGTCTCAGATTTAATTGCATTCCATCATAAACCCTTCACCATCGCGCTCGCCAATTAAATCTCCATCGTTGATCTATGAAACCGATCCAATGGTCAGTGCTTAATTGCGCATCGCAAAATCAAAATCCCCAGAGTCTTGTCCCCTCTCCTTTTCTCTGATGCGATTAAATCCTAACCGTCGATCTCTCCTAGAACTAACGGCCTGTGCTCAATCGCATCGCTACATTACATTGTCACTTTGCCTTCTCCTCCCGCCGATTACGATCCTGCGATCAAATTTCTGCCGTTGATCTTTTTAGATCGGACGGTCCACAATGCTTTCACTCTTCACACCCCACCCTTTTCATTTCTCCCCCATCGATAGATCCCAACCATCTATTCCCATGATTCGACGGTCAAGATCTAAACCGCCACTGACCCTACCCACCTTTTCCGCTCGTGCATCTTGCTCTCCATCGCGTGTGATCTGCACCGTTGGATCTGTTGCCCCTCATCTGATGGCTGAAACTCCATATCGCGTAATTTTTCGCCTGAACATTAATGCCAAAAAATTACGTGAAATGGGCGATACTAAAAAGATATGTGTTAAGCAACAAATGATATCACGTTTTTTGGGAGAAATTTCAAAACTACCTCAGAGCTGCACTAAAACCACTCTGGTTTTCTGCCAAACCACCCTTCCCCGCAGCATTGTATTTTCAGTTTTTAATCCTGGCTGTTGATTATCAAAATCAGATGGCTCTTCTACAATTTCCCCACGAAGCCATCGCCTATCTCCTCTGCTCCGAAACACCCCGTTCAAATAATCTCGACCGTTGATCGTTCTAGATCAACGACTCTCATTCATCCTGTGTCCAAACTTCATTTTAACCCCATTTCGCCTCCGCCAAAGGTTTTTCCCCTTTTTTTATTACATTTTCTTCCATTTAATTATAATGTTACCCCCTCCGCATTATAAACTCCTTGATTGATCTCAGCCGTTGATCAACCTAGATCAATGGCCATGACTTAATCTGACCCTCATCCATCTGACCACCTCCCCATTGAAATTCATCGAGCAATCTCAATCATCGATTGATCTGGATCGACGACCACAATTTATTCTCACCTCCAAAACAACCTCTGACCTATTTTCACTGGGTTTTCTTAATTTTGTTCGTTTTTTGCAGGTTTTAAAGCTTTTCCATAGTTTTTTAAATGAAATCAAGGGCCGGGGATGACGATCCCTTAGGCCAATATCAATGAAGAGAGAAAATTAGCAGGGTTTGACCTATGATTTATCCATGCCTCATGAGCACTGATAATATTATAAAACCCTCTGCGCGCCTGCAAAAACAACAAAAACACAGTCAGAGTCCGTTATTTGAAGAATATCAACATTGAAGATAGGAGATCAAATATTATCTGTGTTTAAAGGTTTAAATCAGAGTTTTTAAATGGATTAAGGCAGAAAGCTTAGAAATCAAAGGCCTAATCCACAGATAAACAAGGAATGAAGACCGAAGACTAAGATCAAAGCCTAATTAGGCTTAAAACACAAAATAAAGAAATTTAACAGTGTTTTAAGATAAAAAAATGAAATCTATCAGTCCGAAAGGCCTCCACTACCACATCAGAGGCTAATTAAATTCTCTTCAGCTACCAAAGAGCCACCTGTTGCTTCCATAAATCAAAAGAAGGCCTACTTATTGCACAGTTCGAAGATATTTTCCTAAAGACACCTAAACAATTATTACCAAAGAAAGAACGAATTTCAAATTGTCAGTGAAGTAATTACAAAGATAAGAAAGAACCTTAAAGTCAATATTTTTACCCACTAAGCCTGAAAAATCAGAAATAGAGTAAATGAAACAGAGTTGTGATTCGATGCTTTCCTGCCTTATTCCTTGCATGGTTTTCAAGGCTAGGAGTTGCATTTACTGTAGAATTAATTACACTTCAATACTAAAACTATTCCACCTCCTCATTTCTTCTATAAATACTCCTAAAGAAGATGAGAATTTGTTGGTTGGTCACTAGTTGTAATATTGAAACTCTCTAAAATAATACATAGTTTGTTTGAAGTTGAAGAAGAATTTGAAGTCTTGCAAGCTTGATGATGTTGTGACATGATTGTTCTTGATAAGGCTCTATCATTGGATCCCTGAGCTTGGCTATTGGTGATGTATTCTGAACTGTCTGTTGTTTTTCCTGTTTTCATTATGTTTCATAATTTCTTACTACAGTAGGATAAAAAGTTTAGGCTAAGAAATGACTCCTGGAAGCACCTTAGACCTGTTTATCCTTCACTATTTTATGTTTTCTTCTACTGAGGTATTTTGGAGTCTTTAATCTCTCTCTTTAGTCCTCATGCTTGTTTATTTCTCTAAATAGTTCAAATAGCTGGTTTCAGCATGCTTTATGGTTTTCCCTGCTTATCTGCTGCCACTTGAAAGTTGTTATTGAAGTCTCCCTTTGAAGTACCATTGTTTATAGTTAGCCAAGGAGGTCTATTCTGATCATACCCTTTGTCCCTAATTAAACAATTGTTTTAAGGGTCTTTATAGTTGTGATCATAGATGTATTAGGTGTTCCCTCTTCTATGACTGCAATTATCAGTGAATCTTTTATGTTTTCTAACTCCTTTGAAATGAAATATTTGAGGAAATAGGATGTGCTCCCAAATATTAGATTTCATTTTGAAATTTGTCTTAAAGTCATCATTTGCTTAAAGTGTGGTTTGTAGAATTCATGGTTAGCCCTGTCTATCAAATACCTCTTTATGTTCAAGTTATGTTTTTAAGTTCCCTTTGTTGAGAATTCAAACTCTCTTTTCAAACCATTAATTTCCATCTCATTCACAAACTAAAGGATCCTGTGGCCAAGTTATATTTTCCCTTTGCTATCCCATATTCACTTATGAGCCTGTTACCAACTTCATTTTGACTCCATTTCCTAATAAAACTGACACTCCTTCTTTCTACCTGCCTTTCTTAGACCTTTCATATTCTTCTGTACCAATTCAACCAAACAAACAAACCAAACAAACACTTGCACTTGATAAGTAGTCTAAAATCCATACTTAAAAGAAAAAAAGACATATCTTTGCTAAAAAATTTGAGAGATCCCTCTTTGAGAACAAGAGGACTAGATCCTGGAACTTTGAAGATTGGTTCTGATGTTGCCTTGTCTTTTGGTTAGCCAATCTATCAAAACACAGGACCCCCAACATAATGGCGATCACGGTGGGACCTTCTAAACTTAAACACACATAAGCATCCCTTAGAAGACCTACATATCCTCAGAACTGATACTATCTGATGATTTTAGCTTAACAAAGAATAACTTATTGAATCTATGATAGCCTAGAAAACTATTATAAACTCTTTAGTCCTACAAATATCTAAGGAAATTAGTTAGTAAGCCATAGAGTAAACTCTGTTCATTTGAGCACCTTAGCAAAGTGTTAAGATCGGACATAGGACACTCTCATAACCATAGAAATATAGAAAATCCAAAAATATTTCAGATTGGCTTCATAATAAACATGGTGGTGGAACCATAAAACATTTTACCTTCACTAAAGCTAAAATGTTTCCACCTGGCGACTCCACTAGCCCCATTAGGCCTATTACTCATCTAGGTCTCCAAATCTCTTTAGGACTAAGTTAACCAACCTTGAGGAAGTTTAGAAGCCTAGTTCCATACTAGATAATACATTGTGAGAGGTGATACTTTCAAAATAGTCCTAAAAAACTTCAGCCTCTCTCATTTTTGAAAAGTAGTCTGGCTTCACATAGGGTCAGCACTAGATCCCATCCAAATCCAAATCCCCCTACCATAGTTGACAATCCAAAGAGGATTTTGTGGCAAACTTCTAGACCTAGAAAACCAACTATTGATAGGAACATCCCAAGAACAAAGTCTGTCCCTGAAAACCTTACTGTCTTGGAGGATTCACACTTTGACTTACATCATAAAAATAACATCTTTACAACTAGGTATCAAGGTGATTTAAGCCAATTTGATCTTGAAAATGCAGATTTGTAGCAGAGCTTTAGTAGAGAAGCCTCACCTTCTACTCCTCTTGATTCCCAGCTTCTTCATCACTTTAGCATTTTTCATAACAAATCTTCTCAAAACCAGTTTGTTGGCTCAAGTGTTTCTTCCACTCCAATCCATACTACCACTATTCAAAACACTCCATTTCAGCCCACTTTCCCTCTTGTAAATCCACCCCTTGTAAATCCACCTATCTTTCCAGCCATGGAAGCATGGTATGCCCCATTAGTGTTACCACAACCTATGGCTCCCTTGCCAAATGAATATCAGTCTAAAATTCCCCATTTTACTGGAAAATAATCTACCACAGCTAAACAACATGTAGATAAGATAGAAGATTCTTTTTCTTATATGGAAATAGAAGATGAGACCATAAATATGAGAATATTTGCTCAAAGTTTAGGAGGAGAAGTAAAGAAGTGGTTTAAAGGCTTAACTCCTAATAGAATCAATGATCTTCCCTCTTTACATCAAGCATTTATAAACAAATGGGAAATAAAAATGAACCCTCTCCAAATATTAGCAGAGTCTGAAAAACTTAAAAGAAATCAAGGGGAGAGTGTTCATGACTACTCCACTAGGTTTAACAATGTTTACAATGCTCTTCCACCTCACATGAAACCTCCCCTAGGCATGGCCTTAGTCAAATATCCTGAAGGCTTAGATGCTGAAATGGCCTATCAGTTGAGAGAAAGAGAACCCTTAACCTTGGAAGACATGAAAAAGGGAGCTCTTACTGTGGAGATAAATCTAATAGAAAAAAGAGCGAGAATGAGGAATGAAAGAAAAGTATCCTTTAGGGAGGAATCTAAACCCTCCACATCTAGCTCAAAAATGGATAGAATGTTGGAAGAAATGATGAAAAAGATTAACATACTTGAGAAAGCACAACCAAGAGAAAATTAGAACAACCCCCAAAACAGAAATAGAAACCAAAATCTGAGAAGAGACGCCAATCGAGATAGACAAAAAGATAATGACCAACAAATTAGGCCTCCCTTCCAACAAAACTATGTAGATCAATATGAGGAAGAAAGGGAGACTGAAATTTGTTGGGAGAAGATCATGTAAACTTGATTGGATTAGACAGTGGGAATGATGTTTTCCTCACTGAAGAAGAATAAGGTTTCTTCTCTTCATATCAAAATGAAAACACCTATGAGAATTCTGATGATTATATATTGGGGTTTGAAAATGCAATCATGGAGGTGCATAAACAATATGATCTTAGGAGCAAAGGGAACATAGATAATTCAAAAGATAAAAACACTAGCACTGTTGTTAGGAAAAATGCAGAAAATCAGCCTAAGAAAACAACAGAGAAAACCAACATTTTGGCTAAGAAACTAGATGTAAAAGAGAAGAGAAGCTAGCCAAATGTTGAACAAAGCAACCCTAGCACTTCAACTAGTAGCCCTAACAAAATTGTCACAAACAGCAGTCCAAACAAAGTTCAACAAATCAGAATTGCTGAAAGGAATTCAGTTGAGAAAAAAAATGTAAATATGACAAAATCAATAGTTCCTTTTCAACCTTGAGGGAGAGATTGCAAAGATAAAAATTACCATACCTCTAGCTGAACTGGTAACCCAAGAAGTGTGCAAAAACCAAGTTTTGAAAGCTTTGAACTTAGGGGGTGAAACCAATACATTAAACTTAATAGATGACAAACCTGAGTTGTTGTTTGGTCCAGAAGTTGAAGGAAAATACCAAGAAGGGGTTGTTCGTCCTTTCTATGCCAGTCTAAACATAAATGATAAGATATTACACAATGCCATGTTAGACTCTGGAGCTTCACATAATCTTATGCCCAAAGTAGTAATGGAAAGCTTAGGCTTAGAAATTACTAAACCATACAAGGATCTGTATTCCTTTTATTCAAATAGAGTCAAATGCTTGGGTTTGATCAAATATTTGTGTGTAAAATTATCTTAGATCCCTGCCAAGAGTCTAGTTATGGACATAGTAGTAGCTGACATTCCCCCAAAGTATGGCATGCTCTTATCAAGATCATGGAGAGCCAAACTTTAGGGGAGCCTTCAAATGGACATGTCTTATGCCACCATCCCAGTTTTTAACCAAAGTAGAAGACTATACAGGGAATCCCACATGAAATACATGGTGAGAAATATAGATAAACCAAACAACTCTCCAATAGATTCCATTCAGTCAAGCTTAGATTCTTTTATCTTATACAATGAAGATGAAATCACTCAACAAGAAAAGGAAAAAAAAGAGGAAATCAGTTTGTCGGAACAATTAGAACTTTCCTCAAATCAAATACAAAACATTGGCAATCAACAGCAACAGGAAAATGAAAATGAGGCAAAAATACTTTGGACCATAAAATTTGATGGGTCTTGTAATAAAACAAGTGTAGGGATAGGGGTATGGATTCAAAATATAAGTCAGGGTTATTCCTATAAACTAGATTTTCCATGCACCAACAATGTTGCTGAATATGAAGCCCTTCTCCTTGGATTACAATTTCTTAAACAATTAGAAGCCCAAAAAATATCAATCCTAGGAGATTCTTAACTTATCATAAGTCAAGTCAAAGGAGAATATTCAACTAATGTTGTGTAACCAGCTCCAAAAATAGAAGAAAAGAGAGATCAACGCCTTAGAAATAAGCCACTTCGAGAGGGAAACCTCCAATACATTACATAAATGAACAATTCTTGGATGATACAAATGAACAAAACCTCCTTCTATATATAGGAGTCCATGGGGCCACAATATAATCCTAGTGGGCCACAATGTAATCCTAACCGACCTAACATTAATAATTTAAGGGCACAATAATAATAAAATGGGGGTTACAAGGGTACAATAATAACAATAAGGGGGTTACACTAACAACAATAAGGGACTATACTAGTAATATAGGGACCTAACATGCCCCTCTCATTCAAAAAAGTTTTGTCCTCAACACGTGAGTAGCTCTGGGTGCTTCTCTATAAAATTCTCATCCTCCCATGTAGAATCTTCAGTGGGTAAGTTATTCCACTTGATGAGATACTCTGAAATATATTGATTTCGTATTTGTCGAGTTCTTGTTTCCGTGACCGCTTTAGGTTCCAATATGATTTTTCCTTCCTCATCAAGTTCTGGTAATATTGTTTGAACTGGAAGATTTTCACCGATAATCTTCTTTAATCATGAAACATGGAAAATTGGATGTACTCGCGAAGAAGCAGGAAGCTCCAATTTGTATGCCATAGTACCAATATTTTGCAACACCTTGTAAGGACCATATTACCTTGGCGATAATTTATTATCCTTCTTTGATTGCTTGAGGGACATTTGTTTTTATGGTTGTAGCCGTAAAAATACCCAATCTCCTACATCGAAACTTCTCTCGCTGCGATGTTGATCTGCCTGTTGTTTCATTCGATTTTGTGCCAAATTCAGGTTATCCTTTAAGAGTTGGAGAACTTCTTGTTGATGCTCGATGTTATCTTCCACTGCTTGAACCTTAGAATTTTCTCTTAAAGATGATGTGATGGATGGTGGATGATATCCATAAAGTGCCATAAATGGGGTCATTTTTGCTGCAGTGTGGAAGGAAGTGTTATACCACCATTCAGCGAGAGGTAACCACTTGACCCATTGTGTTTGTTTATCAGATACAAAACAACGAAAATATCCTTCCAAACATTTATTTACTATCTCAGTTTGACCATCGGATTGAGGATGATAAGATGAGCTATGAGCTAATTGAGTACCCAAACAAGAAAATAACTCTGTCCAAAAATTTTTGGTGAAAATGGGATCTTTGTCGCTCACAATAACCCTTGGGTTTCCATGTAGCTTTTGAATTGTGTCCATAAATGTAGTAGCAACTGTACTTGCTTTAAATGGATGAGATAATGCACAAAAGTGTGCATACTTGATAAGTCTATCAACTACCACCATGATGACACTCTTTCCTTCAGACTTAGGTAAACCTGTGATAAAATCCATTGAAATCTCCTCCCAACATTGACTTGGAATGTATAAAGGTTGTAGAAGTCCCGGGGTCTTAATTGTTTCCACTTTATTCTGCTGGCAAACCAAACATTCCGCCACAAACTTTTGAATATCAGATTTAAGGCCATCCCAAAAAAATTCTTTCTTCACCCTGTGGTAAGTTTTTAAAAATCCTGAGTGTCCTCCTAAAGGAGAAGTGTGCAATTCGAGAAGAATATTTTGTTTTAGTTGGGAATTCTTACAAAGATATAAGCGATCTTTGTACCATAAGGAATCATTTTTCCAACTAAATGTATCAGATGTACTAAGATCTTGCTGCAACTTTTGAATGAGTGTCCATACATCTTTGTCCTTCTTCCATTCATCTCTTGCTTCGGTTATCCAATCTGGTTGGATAATGGAAATGGCACAAAGCAATGCTTCCACCTCTTCATTCTTTCTTGAGAGTGCATCTGCAACAACATTAAGCTTTCCTTTTTTGTAGATTATTTCAAAGTCATAACCCAACATCTTTACGACCCATTTTTGCTGCTCTTTTGAAGATAGTCTTTGTTCCAAAAAGTGTTTAAGACTATCATGATCAGTTTTTACCTTGAAGTGTCTTCCCATTAGGTATGTTCGCCATTTCTTTAGTGCATGCAGTATTGCTAACATTTCCTTCTCATAAATAGGTTTTTGTAAATACTTTCCTTTGATTGGACGACTTTCAAAAGCAATGGGTCTTCCTTCCTGCATTAAAACTGCACAAATTCCATTTCCTGAGGCATCACATTCCACAATAAAGGTTTTTGTGAAGTCTGGCGTAGCTAAGACCGGTGCTAGGCACATTGCCTCTTTAAGATGTTCAAAGGCCTTAGTTGTTTCAGGAGTCCCTGAAAATGCATCTTTCTTCAATAATGTTGTTAGAGGTGCTGCTATTCTCCCATAATTCTTAACAAACTTGCGATAATACCCTGTTAACCCGAGAAATCCTCGCAACTGCTTTATGGTTGTGGGGACTTTCCATTCCTTAATGGCTTTAATTTTGTTAGGGTCTACTTCAACACCCTCATGAGATACAATATGACCCAGATATTCCACCTCTTGTACTCCAAAGAAAAATTTGGATTTTTTTGCATATAATTGTTTCTCCTGCAATAGTTTGAGCACCCTGTCAACATGTTCAACATGATCCTTCCAAGACCTGTTGTAGATTAGTATATCATCAAAAAATACTAGCAAAAAGTTTCTAAGGGTTTGAAAATGGAATTCATCAACCCTTGAAATATAGAAGGTGCATTGGTAAGGCCAAAAGGCATGAACAAAAATTCATAATGACCCTCATGAGTTCAAAATGATGTTTTTGGAATATCTTCAGTCTTCATTGTAATTTGATGATATCCTGAACGAAGATCCAACTTGGTAAAATAAATTGCTCCATGTAATTCATCCAATAATTCATCAATCATAGGAATGGGAAATTTCTCTTTAATGGTGAGCTTATTGAGTTCCCTATAATCCAGACACATTCGCCATGATCCATCCTTCTTGTGTACCAATACTACAGGAGCAGAGAAAGAACTTTAACTAGGTTGAATTATACCCGCCTCTAACATTTATGCAATCATACATTCAATTTCGCTCTTTTGGACGTAAGGATATCTATAAGGCCTGATGTTTGGAGGAACACTTCCTGGAATCAAATGAATAGCATGATCATGATCATGAATAGGTGGGAGTCCTTTCGGAGTTTCAAACACCTTGGAATGATTGTCCAAGACTTGTTGGAGATCTGCAGAAATAGATGATTTTGATGTCGGAACTTCTAGTGAGCATAATTGTGCAATTACGCCTCGTTGTTCTTTCTTTAGAAGCTTTGTCATGATATTAGAGCTTATTATCCTTCCCGGCTTCCCTTCAATACCCCGTAATTCGACTTCCTTTCCTTCTGAAAAAAATTTCAAGAAAAGTTCTTGAAAATTAAAAGCTACCGTCCCCAAAGATTGTAACCTTTGTACTCCTAGTACAACATCAGCACCTCCCATAGGAATGGCAAGCATTGGACTAGTCAATACATATTCCCCCATGGTTAGCTTGATATTATGGCATTTTCCAGAGCAATTTATAGTTCCTCCATGTGCAACCATCACTTGACATTCTGGTGCTGGGTATAGGAAACAATTTAATTCCTTGGCTACCTTATAATGAATAAAATTATGGGTGCTACCTGAATCAATCAACACTATTACCCTTTTCTTCTTTATATGTCCTTCTATCTTGAGAGTTTGAGTGGTAATTCCTGCCAGTGCATTACACGATATGGTCGGATTCATTTCTTCCTCTTCTAGGGGTGGTTCCTGGTGTATATCCTCTTCTTGTTCATTTTCTTCTTCTTCTTCACAATGTATGTAAAATAATTTCTTCTCAGCACACTTATGACCTTTAGTGTATTTGCTATCACAACTGTAGCAAAGCCCTTTTGCTCTTTTTTCTTCCAATTGTTGTGGTGTCAACCTTGTAGGTTGTGGAAATCTAGGCGTAGCAACACTTCCTTCTTTATAGAATTGAGTGGTAGGCTTCCTTGTCGCCATAATTTTACATTCAACTTTTATTTCCAACCTGAATGCCTTCTCCAATGAATCAGGTTCTAAAACGCGAACTTCATGTTGGATGTTATCCTTTAAAGTGCCTATGAAGAGATCAATCTTGTGTTCCTCTGGAATATCAGTTACCCTTATATTCAATTTTTGGAAGTCCTCAATGTGCTGCCCCACTAAATCCTTTTGTTTGAGATTTATCAATTGGCTAAAGAAGGTGTTGCTCTTTGTATCCTCATAATGTGCTATCATTTCCTCCGTAAAAATTGACCAAGTGACAATTTTTTTACGGGAGCAAAGCCATCGATACCATAAAAATGTATTTTGTTCTAAATGTAAAGTTGCAATGCGTACCTTTTGTGTGTTTTGCACGTTATAGAGATCAAAATATTGCTCCATCTGTAGTATCCATGTTACAGGATCCTTTCCATCAAACTTCCTCATATCCATCTTTGGAATATGGTGGTTCTTCCCGCCAACATTAGAGTTTATGAAATCACAATTAAAATTTATTTTTTTCTCATCGTGAGGTTCTTATACTATCTTTTCACCATTAGGAAACCTTTCTTGTATCAACTTTGTCAAACCTTCCATGTCTGCTTTTAGAAAATTCTTCATGTTTTCCATTTTCTCATTGATCTTAGCTTCCATGTCATCCATCTTAGATTCCATTCCAGCCTCCATGCCATCCATCTTAGCTTCCATGCCAGCCTCCATGCCATCCATCTTAGCTTCCATGCCTTTCTTCAAAACTTCCATTTCATTTTTTGTTGCTCTTTCCGAGAGTGAAATTTGTTGCACTTGCTCTTGTAATTTTGATAGATCATGTTGCAATTCTTCGTCTTCATGAGTCATAGTAGAGCTTTCCAAAGGCTTAATGGGTGTTGAATTCTTTTTTGGTGCCATTTTATAATCCAATACTGATATCTATTCTACAATATTCCCTTGCTATCAATTCAACTTGATTCTTCAAACAAGACTTATGCAATTCGGAAACAAAATACACAACTTTTACTTGCTTTTGAGGAGCTTGATATTGAAATTGTATTATCTCTTTGATTGTGGATCTTCTATATCTGAAATTCAGCACTGAAGTATCCCTATGAATTATCTTTTGAATGCCACAGGTCTGACCTGATTTGGATTCGCCAAGATAAATTTGTGTCCAATCTCCCACAATGACCTAATTATGGAATGGTTCAGTAGAGAGAAATTGTACGACTTGCCACCTGTCACTGTTTTGTCCTCTGTCTCTGAAATTGATAGCCATGAAACTAAAATCTGTGTACTTGCAACCACTTTTTCTGGCACTCCAATCCGATGCCCAGAGAGAGGGTTATTGAAATTTTCCCACGATCATCTCTTTGAGATAAAATTCAGGAGCCTGAAAAAGCACTACCTCCCACAGATCATATCTCCAAAAATATTGTGAACCAAGATCTGAAATTTTTTGACGCCTTTCCTCAGGATTTCAGCTTCTTACCATACGAATTTCAGATTATGAACCTTCGTAGAAAAAATGTTATAGCACAAATGCCACGATGACCTATTTAGGAGCCTGAAAAAAGACCTAACTTCCACATATCATATCTCCGAAAATATGGCGAATCAAGCTCTGAAATTTTTATACAATCTTCCTCAGGATTTTAGCTTCACACCCTAAACATTTCAACTTCTAAAACTTCATAGAAAAAACGTTATAGCAAAAATTCCATGATGACCTGTTTGGAGCAGCGAAACCCTAGAATCCAAAGCTCTGATACCAAATGTTGTGAAACCAGCTCAAAAAAGAGAAGAAGAGAGATATCAACACCTTAGAAATAAGCCACTTCGAGGGGGAAACCTCCAATACATTACATGAATGAACAATTCTTGGATGATACAAATGAACAAAAACTCCTTCTATATATAGGAGTCCATGGGGCCACAATATAATCCTAGTGGGCCACAATGTAATCCTAGCCGACCTAACATTAATAATTTAAGGGCACAATAATGATAAAATGGGGGTTACAAGGGTACAATAATAACAATAAGGGGTTTACACTAACAAAAATAAGGGACTATACTAGTAATATAGGGACCTAACAGCTAACAACCCAAGACTTAGAAAATATCGAAATGCTGCCCTTGATTTATTAAAGACCTTTGAAAAATATGAACTCATTTTCATTCCAAGAGCACAAAATCATCTAGAAAATGAACTTGCCTTCAATGCCAACAATTTTCAAATAACTCAGATAGATGAACAGCTTAGTGTAAAGTTAAAACAAAGGCCTGCAATGCCTGACAATGAGTATCACTGGCAAGTTTTTGACACTGAAAAATACATAGATGACTTCCTAAAATCAAAAAATGATTTTACCATACCAGAGTTAGAAACCAGCAATGAAGAAAACTGTTTAAGTAACGAAAAAATCCTAGAAACAGAAATAACATATTCTACTGATATAAATATCTATTCTGCTGATATAAATCTATGTGAGAATATTTTTAAAGCAGACTTAATTGACAACGCAGAACAGAAAGACTTGGAAATTTTACAATGCAAGAATGACACAATTCCAAGAGGTCTCACACCTTTAGAACACCTTTTTGACTTTAATGATGTAGCCAAAGAACCAAGAATGGAGCCTGTGGAAACAGATATAGAAGAACATAACATAGGCAGCCTAGCAGAACCAAAAATGATCAAATTCTCCAGCACTTTCCCAACTCATATAAAATTGCAATACATAGAGCTGTTCAAAGAATTTAGAGATGTGTTTTCTTGGGAATACAAAGATTTGAAATCTTATAACACTAGCATCATTCAACACAAAATTCCTCTCAAGGAAAATCAGAAACCTTTAAAACAAAATCTAAGGAGAATAAACCCTATTTTATTACCTTTAGTCAAGAAACAAATTGAAAAAATGTATGAGTCTAGCATTATAGTACCCATTAGATATTCAGAGTGGGTGTCAAACTTAGTTTCTGTTAGAAAGAAGACAGGGGAAATCAGGCTCTGCATTGACTTTAGAAATTTAAATAGAGCCTCTCTAAAAGACAACTACCCCTTGCCCAATATGGACCATACACTTCAAAGCATAGTTGGGTCAAAAAGAATATCACTGTTGGATGGGTTCTCGGGTTACAACTAGGTGTTAGTGCTCCCAAGTGATCAACACAAAACTGCTTTTACCACACCTTGGGGTACCTTTATGTATGTCAAAATGCCATTTGATTTGATGAATGAAGGGGGCACCTTCCAAAGTGCCATGGATATAGCCTTCTCAGAAGATATTAACTATTTTATTATCATTTACCTTGATGACATAACTGTTTTCTCTAAAACTGATGAAAAACACTTGATTCATTTAATAAAAGTTTTTGAGAAATGAAGGAAATTTGGCCTATCTTTGAACCCCAAGAAGACACTCTTTGGTCTCCAAGAAGGTAAACTTCTTGGTCACATAATTTTAGAAGAGGGAATTAAAGTAGACCCTAAAAGGATTGATGGCATATTGAAAATTAGCCATCCCAGAAGCCTCAAATAATTACAATCTTTCATTGGGAAGATAAATTTCTTAAGGAGGTTTATCCCCAACCTTGCTGAGCTATTAAGAGACATTACAAACATGCTTAAGAAATAGGTAGGTGTGAAATGGACTAAACAAGCTAAATAATCATTTGAACTGGTTAAACAGGCTCTCACTCAAACACCAGTCTTGATTAGTCCAGATTTCACAAAAGACTTATATATATTTTCTTTTGCATCTCAACATATAATCGCTGCAGTATTACTTCAAAAGAATGATTTGGGGCAAGAACAACCAATATCATTTTTTAGTAGGACCTTAAGAGATGCTCCTCTCAAATATAAAATCATGGAGAAGCAAGTTGTAGCATTAGTGAAAGCATTAAAGGACTTTAGAGTCTACATTTTACACTCTCACATAATTTCTTTTGTTCCACATACTGTTGTCAAGGATATTCTAAGTCAAGACCCTGATGGTAAAAGGGGAAAATGGATTACTACTATTCTTGAATATGACTTAGAAATCAGGCCCACCAAACTAATTAAATGGCAGGGATTAGCAAAACTTATGGATGAGTCAAACTTCCAAGCACTAGATATGAACATGGTGGATGTGTTGGAATAAATAGAAGAATCGACTTCTCCTTTCATTGAAGAAACATTTCTAAATTCTCCTTGGTATGCTGACAACATTTATGTTCTCCTATATCTCAATACCCCTCCTTCTTTGTCTAAAACTAAAGCTAGATTTTTGAAACAGAAAGATTTGAATTATTGCATATTAGATGGGGTATTATATTGGAAAAATGCTATTGGAATTTTGCTTAAATATTTACTTGAGGATGATGAAGGAAAAATCATGCATGAGCTGCATGAAGGAGAATGTGGAGGACACCTCTACTAGAAGACCACAGCAAACAAAATCCTCAGATCTGGTCAATATTGTCCCACCCTTTTCCCAAACACTGAAAAGTTAGTCATTTCTTGCCATAAGTGTCAAATTTTTTATGGCAAAATAAAGCTCCTTCCCTTACCCTTACATCCCATCAGTGTTGAGGCACCCTTTTGACAATGGGGCTTGGACTTCATTGGGGAAATTCACCCATCTTCCTCAGCCCAACATAAGTGGATCCTCATTGCCACTGACTACTTTACCAAGTGGATGGAAGCTATACCCTGTAGGAATGCTACTGACTCTGTCATTATCAAGTTCCTTGAAACAAATATCCTATCCAGATTCGGTTGTCCTAGAAAAATCATAACAGATAATGATGCTGCCTTCAAGTCTAAAAGAATGGTTAATTTTTGTCACAAATACCACATTACCTTGTACCATTCTAATGCCTAATATCCCCAAGGAAATGGATTAGTTGAATCCTCCAACAAAATCCTCATCAATATCATCAAAAAACTGTTGGAGCAGAATCAGAAATCATGGCACAGTAAGGTGGTTCATGCCTTATGGGCTGATAGATTAACTAAAAAGAAGTCAATAAATATTTCCCCCTATCATCTAGTCTATGGCATGGATGCAGTATTCCCAACCTCATTAGGAGTTCCAGTCATGAAACTCATTCAAGAAGTGCAAATTGAAGAAAATGATATGTAGAGAAGAATCAACCAAACAATTCATTTACAACAGATTAGAGAAGAATTCTATGAAAAAACACAGTTAGTCCAAGAAAATATAAAGAATCTATTTGATAAAAGGACTAAGGCAAACAATTTCCAAGTTGGAAATGTTGTTCTTAAATGGGATTCAAGAAGGGAAGAGAAGGGAAAACATGGAAAGTTTGAGAACTTGTGGAAAGGACCCTATGTTATTCATGCTGAGAGGGGTCACAATGCATTTTTCTTGAAAGAATTGAATGGAGAAGATCTGTATGGAGGTCCTGTCAATAGAAGGATGCTCAAGCATTACTTCTGCCAAGAATCATGAGTTTCAAAGCATTTTTTTTTCCATTGTAAATATCATTTTTTAAACATTTCATTCAAAGTTAGAAAAATAAAAATCCAAAAATGATAGAAAAGAGAAAAGAGGGTAGATTGAAAAACAAGAAAGGTACAACCCCATACCAAAAAAAGAAACAAATTCTGAAAGTGTGCAAGCTCAAATGCCACTCCTAAAAACACACTTCTAGTTAGTCATACAGCCTAATCATGACTAATTAGCTTTTCAATTTTCTGCTGATAGGTTAGTGAATTAGATTTTCCAAACAACTCAATCTTGGCTTATCGGTAAGGTAGATTAGGTTAGAAGAAATAAGGTTCAAACATGCTCAAATATTGAACCTTTGATATTGAAAGAGACTTGGTTCTAATATACTCAAAACTTGAACCAGAAAGAAAGAAAAGGCAACTCAAACAAATTCAAAATCAAAGCTGAAAAGATAGTGAAGGATGTTTTTAATTTTTAGATCTTAAGCCTTCTCATTTTGTTTTAAATTTTTTGCAAATTTTAGTCTATGTGCAACTTGTTTTTATGCCATAGATCAACAACAAGTTAGATTGTTTAATCCTGGCTTTTCTGCTTTTAAATTCCTATTTTGAATTTAGAGAATAAAAATTTGTCAGACAGTCTAATCATGACAGATAGTAGTTAGGTAAAGAATTTATGAATTCAACTGCTTAACATGGATGCATGGAGAAATAAGGTTAGACTTATATTAGTTTCCTATTTTTCAAAAGAATAAAATGTTGTTGAAGAGAGTTTGCTAGTCTAAATGCACTCTGAAAGAAGAAAAAATGTTAGTATCATTAGGAGTGGGTAGGTAGACATGTTGTTTTGATAAAATTCCATTGTTTCAAATTGTTGTAGAGATCATCAAAAAGAAAGGTTGTTGCCCAATGGATTAAGGCACTGGTTTAATGAAAGCCAGAGATTTCCAGTTGATGTTCTAGACACCTAAAGAACCAACTGTCTTCCCCTAGTGGAGCCAACGTTAGCTACTGATAAATTCTATTATAGAAAGTAGTGGCTAATTTTGTTCTTCAAAACTTCAAAAGATAATTCCCTTTGAAAACCTATCCTCTTTGAAGTTTTTATGGAGATAACTAACCTTTAAAAGTTAATCTTCACTGTTGTTTCCCTCTTATCCTAAAAAATCTGTTGTTTTACCAAGAGAAAATTGTTTAAAAGGCCTTATTTTCCCTCATTTTTACTTCTCCATTTTCCTCCTTCACTTCATCCATAAACCCTTTCATTTTCCTCTCATTCCTTTGAATTTCCCTTTAAAACCTTGTAAAATCCCTTTGTAAGGTTTAAAACCCCATTTTTACTTCTATCAGAACCCTCCAAAACCTCTGAAAAACCCTCATTTTGGCCTAAAAACCGTAATTTTCCATAAGGCCTTAAGCCCCTTTCGGACTTAAACCCTAGCTCCTTTTCCGCATATAACCCGCGCAAAGACTAGGCGCTAAGTGCTTAATCGCATCGCAAAACTTTTCCGCATCGCAAGTTTAAAATCGCATTGCAAACTTTCATTTGACCCTTTTCTTGGTTCTTTTCCTTTTCTCTGATGCAATCCCACGATCGTTTCTCTGCCATTGAGCTGATCTACTCTGCCCAGATCCAACCGTCCATATTGCTCACTTCTCTGAACTCGACGTTCCGCCTTTTTCCTTTATGATTAAATCTCCACCGTCGACCTAGTTTTTAGATTGACGGCTCTCGCTCCATTGCAAAATCGACAATCGCAAATCTCTTATCCAGTTCCTTTGACCTCCACCGATTGCGATCCTGCGATTAAATCTCAGTCGTTGAATCCACAAGAACCAACGGCTCAGATTTAATCGCACTCTGTCATAAACCCTTCACCGTCACGTCCGTCGATTAAATCTCCGCCATTGATCTCTGAAACCGATCCAACGGTTAGCGCTTAATCGTGCATCGCAAAATAAAAAGCCTCAGAGTCTTGGCCCCTTTCCTTTTCTCTGATGTGATTAAATCATAACCGTCGATCTCTCCTAGATCTAATGGCCCGCGCTCAATTGCATCGGCGCATTACATTGTCACTTTGCCTTCTCCTCCCGCCGATTATGATCCTGCGATCAAATATCCGCTGTTGATCTTTTTAGATTGTACGGTACACAATGCTTTCACTCTTCAGACCCCACCCTTTTCATTCCTCCCCCATCGATAGATCTCAACTTTCTATTCCCATGATCTGACGGTCAAGATCTAAACTGCCACTGACCCTACCCACCTTTACCGCCCGTGCATCTTGCTCTCCATCACGTGTGATCTGCATCGTTGGATTTGTTGCCCCTCATCCAATGGCTGAAAATCCATATCTCATAATTTTACGCCTGAACGTTAATGCCCAAAAATTCCGTGAAATGGGCGGTATTAAAAAGACAAGTGTCAAGCAATGAATGATATTGCGTTTTTTGGGGGAAATTTCAAAACCGCCCCAGAGCTGCGCGAAAACCACTCTGGTTTTCCACCAAACCACCCTTCCCCGCAGCATTGGCTTTTCATTTTTTAATCTTGGCTATTGATTATCAAAATCAGATGGCTCTTCTACAATTTCCCCACGAAGCCATCACCTATCTCCTTTGCTCTGAAACACCCCATTCAAATAATCATGACCGTTGATCTTTCTAGATCAACGGCTCTCATTCATCCTGCGTCCAAACTTCATTTTAACCCCATTTCGCTTCCGCCAAAGGTTTTCCCCCTTTTTTTATTACATTTTCTTTCATTTCATTATAATGTTACCCCCTCCACATTATAAACTCCCTGATTGATCTCAGCCATTGATCAACCTAGATCAACGGCCCCGACTTAATTTGACCCTCATCCATCCGACCGCCTCCCCATTGAAATTCATCGAGAAATCTTGATCGTCGATTGATATAGATCAACGGCCACAATTTATTCTCACCTCCAAAACAACCTCTAACCTATTTTCACCAGGTTTTCTTAATTTTTTTCATTTTTTGCAGGTTTTAAAGCTTTTCCACAGTTTTTTAAATGAAATCAAGGGCCGGGGATGACGATCCCTCAGGCCAATATCAATGAAGAAAGAAAATTTGCAGGGTTCGACCTAAAATTTATCTGTGCCTCATGAGCACTGATAACATTATAAAACCCTCTGCGCACCTGAAAAAATAGCAAAAACACAGTCAGAGTCCATTATTTGAAGAATATCAACATTGAAGACAAGAGATCAAAGAGTATCCGTGTTTAGAGTTTTAAATCAGAGTTTTTAAAGGGATTAAGGTATAAAGAACATAAATCAAAGGCCTAATCCATAGATAAATAGAGAATGAAGACCAAAGACTAAGATCAAAGCCTAATTAGGCCTAAAACACAGAATAAAGCAAATTAACAGTGTTTTAAGATAAAACAATGAAATCTATCAATCCGAAAGGCCTCCATTGCATAGTTTGAAGATATTTGCCTAAAGACACCTGAGCAGTTATTACCAAAGAAAGAAAAAATTTCAAACTGTCAGTGAAGTTATTACAAAGATAAGAAAGAACCTTAAATTCAATCTTTTTACCCACTAAGCCTGAAAAATCAGAAACAAAGTAAATGAAATAGAGTTGTGATTCGATGCTTTCCTGCCTTATGCCTTGCATGGTTTTCAAGGCTATGAGTTGAATTTAGTGTCGAATTAATTACACTTCAATCCTAAAACTCTTCCATCTCCTCATTTCTTCTATAAATACTCCTGAAGAAGATGGGAAATTTTTGGTTGGTCACTAGTTGTAATATTGAAACTCTCTGAAATAATACATAATATATTTGAAGTTGAAGAAGAATTTGAAGTCTTGGAAGCTTGATGATGTTGTGACATGCTTATTCTTGAGAAGGCTCTATCATTGGATCCCTGAGCTTGGCTATTGGTGATGTATTATGAACTGTCTGTTCTTTTTCCTGTTTTCATTATGTTTCATAATTTCTTACTAAAGTAGGATAAAACATTTAGGCTAAGAAATGACTCCTGGAATCATCTTAGAACTGTTTATCCTTCACTATTTTATGTTTTCTTCTGCTGAGATATTTTAGAGTCTTTAATCTCTCTCTTTATTCCTCGTACATGTTTGTTTCTCTAAATAGTTCAAATAGTTGGTTCTAGCATGATTTATGGTTTTCCCTGCTTGTCTGCTGCCACTTGAAAGCTCTTATTGAAGTCTCCCTTTGAAGTACCATTGTTTATAGTTAGCAAAGGAGGTCTGTTATGATCACACCCTTTGTCCCTGCTTAAACAGTTATTTTAAGGGTCTTTATAGTTGTGATCATAGATGTATTAGGTGTTCGCTCTTCTATGACTGCAATTATCATTGAATCTTTTATGTTCTCTAACTCCTTTGAAATAAAATCTTTGAGGAAATAGGATGTGCTCCAGAATCTTAGATTTCATTTTGAAAGTTGTCTTAAAGTCATCATTTGCTTAAAGTGTGGTTTGTAGAATTCATGGTTAGCCCTGTCTATCAAATACCTCTTTATGTTCCAGTTATGTTTTTAATTTCCCTTTGTTGAGAATTCAAACTCTCTTTTGAAACCATTAATGTCCATCTCATTCACAAACTAAAGGATCCTGTGGCCAAGTTATATTTTCCCTTTAATATCCCATATCCACTTATGAGCCTGTTACCAACTTCATTTTGACTCCATTTCCCAATGACACTGACACTCCTTCTTTCTACCTGCCTTTTCTAGACCTTTCATATTCTGCTGTGTCAATTCAACCAAACAAACAAACCAAACAAACACTTGCACTTGATAACTAGTCTAAAATCCATACTTCAAAGAAAACAAGACATATCTTTGCTAAAACATTTGAGAGATCCCTCTCTGAGAACAGGAGGACTAGATCCTAGAACTCTGAAGATTGGTTCTGATGTTGCCTTGTCTTTTGGGTAGCCAATCTATCAAAACACAAGACCACCAATAGTTTGACATGTTGCATGACAGATTAGCAAAATTCAAAGACCTGGAGTTTGTTTCTAAATGTACAAGGATGGTGAAATACATATGCACACTTGAATTCCACGTCCACAAGTAGCTGGTCAATGCTGGTCAAACTCAGCTATTTTAGCAAAATGTTCAAAATTAAAGAGAGGATTTGCTATATTTGAGAAATTGCATGCCATAATTCATTTTTTTTTCCCAGCAAGAGTCATTATACATTTTCCATTACCACATACACTTCATTACATTTTTCTTCAATCCTAACCCACCAATAAAACCAACCAAGATCATTTACAAGTTGTTTGGTCCACTTTACATATTCATTGTCAGTTTCCTTATTCCTACACTTGCAAATAAAACCTTCCTTCCATACACCATTGAGTCCATAGTCCTTGAGTCTAAATATATTTCTAAAAACACCCTGAAGCTTGCATGCCTTAAGGGTAAGCTATCATGTTGATAAACAAAAGGGAATACATCAATGTCCCTTGTTCATCGGATCTTCTAAGTATTCGACAAAATCAAATTCATTCATACTTAGAAAGATGTGTTCAGGGCATCTTGACTCTCATCCTCATTAAAGATGGGAGCTCTCGTGTTAACTAGTGGCATCCATCAATGGCCACTAAGTTAACAATTTCTTTAATGTTCGGCACTGAAACATTTATTCACATGACAAGAATTATGCCAACGAACATTGAAGACTTGAAGACCAATCATTTTGTAGTAGAAGATGCAGAATTAATTTCATTACTTTTTAGTTTTTGAAGTAAATGACTTGAGGACACGTCAATAAATAAGGTTGGGGGGGGAGTGTAAATGCTGAATTTTGTATACCTTCCAAGCCCTATAAATTTTTAGCCGCATTTAGCAGCAGATTCTGAACATTCAGTAGAAAATCCAGCAGCAGATGCAGCAATGATAAAATATTCACTTTTTCGATTTCATCCACCATTTTCACAACCAAGTAAAGAAGACTATGTACAGAATTTTGCGGCCACACATGCACAACTCTCATCCATTTTTGAAAGGGTAAGTTAAGGTATGATATTTTCTAACTTTTAATCATTTAATTCCTTGGAAAGTTAGAATGATAATTTTTGGAAAAACTTCACTTCCTTTCGTCATTTTGTCAAATTGCCAAAAAAAATGAGTTGAAGGGGGAAATACATTCACATTCATATGTTGCCACATTCATATAACATTCAAAACATTCATATCACATTCAAAGCCCACATACTTTCAAAATATATTTACTATTACATCATCATGAGCATATAAATGGATTTTCAAAAAGACTTAAAAGATAATTGGATGCCAACACAATCATGATTGTCACACAAGAACCAACCATGATGCATTCCAACAAAAATACTCTACAATAAAAATCACATTATCAATATGCAAAAATCACACATTAAAATTGAATGCAACAAAAAAAATATGGTTGAAACACAAGAACCAACCAAGTTGCAGTTCATCAAAAACACTTTGCAAAATTTAAGTAAATGATATCATGCAAAGTTTAAGCCAAAGCTAAAGTATCAAAAATTAATGTAATAGATTGCATGAGGACATGCAATACCTTCAGTTTGGGGCTATGTTCGGCCTCAAAATAGTCCCTATTATCACTCCATTATTCACCAATACCTTCACATTACTTCCATATTACCTTCATGTCACCTTCATTCCACCTCCACATCATTACATTTACCTCATCATTGGGTTATAACTATGCTTTTCCAAAGTTTATTAATTCTAAACATTTTTAAGTGTATTTGTGGTTAAACTTTAGAAAATAATATTCTTATACTTATACCTAACAATTAGAATGAGTTTGTTGACATGTGTAGGTACAAAAGAAGCTTCCTAGGCACCCTTATGTGGCACTCTATGTTCAAATTCGAATTTGAGGAGATCATGGAGGATAGGGTTATGTGTCACCATTGGTTGAGAAATATATGGGTCAAAGGAGGGAATAGTGGATTTAAATTTATGAGTTTGTTATCATAGCTTTTGTATAAATATGAGTATTATCTCTTTCATTTGTAGTCTTAATCTTGATCTGTAATCTTAATCTTAATCTTCTTCTTCATTTTGTAATATTAGTATCTTATAGGTTGGTAGTGAGAAGTTAGATTGGAGAATCAATGTAATGGTTGAAATTGTAATTTGCAATTGATGATAAATAAGATGGAGCTTCTTTGATCGTCTACATTTGACTTTTATTTTTGGTGTGCTTGTGAATCCTTGGAAGGATCCCCATTGCCTAGAAAGTACACTTTTATTTTAGTAGGCTTTTATTTTATGTTTGTTTGTGAATTTCATTAGAATAAATTATTAGGTTCATATGTTTGGAATATTAACGAATGACCTTTCGTAAGAAAGTAATAATGTTTCCTTCAATGAATTTTATTTGTTATTTAATGTTTGATTTCATTAGTTTAAGTTTCTTATTTATATGCTTGAGATATAAATGATTAGTCTCTTGCAAGAGAGCTTTAACATTTCATGCAATCAATTAGAATTAGATTTAATTTCTTTAATTTCATTAGTTTAAATAGTTTGTTGATTAAGATGATTAGAAATATTAATGAACAGTCTCCTGTAAGGGAGCCTTAATATTTCTTACACTTATCACAATGCCTTTAGATTTCATTTTTATTAAATAACTAAATAGGTGTTGGAGATCCTAATGAACAACCTCTTGTAAGGGAGCTTTGGCATTTCTTCACCTAGCTTAGTTTAGTTTGTCTCTAAGTCCATATATATTGGATGATCCTCGAAGTTTACTTACCCAGATTGATAGTAAATGAAACTCTAATTTTCATACGCATTTTAGACCAAAAATTTTAGCGTCGTTACTGGGGAGGATGATTTATAGATAGACTTAGGAAGATATTTTTATTGCAATTTCTTTTTATGGACTAACTAGTGAAACCTGGTGACAGTAGGATCTTCATAAAGGAGTTTAAGTTGATCTTTTTTATTTTTATTTTCATACTTAGTTAGTTTCAAATTTAGTTTTTAAACCCCCCATTTCTGACTAATTCATCTACAGATGAGAAATTTGAATATGTTAAACACATAATTTTTGGAGAAAAAGAATAATCTTGAAGACTGGTTCCAAAAGAACCTTGCACAAACTCCAAAAATAATACAGGTTACTCACATTCTTGCAAATCATAAGGTAAAAGTTTTAAATCTTGATGTGAGCATTTTCAAATTCTTAATCCGTAGGTGGCTTCATTTGAAGCATTATTTTACCTAGGAAATAAAAAATCTTTCAAGCAAGTTAGAATAAATTAGGAAAATAAAACGAGCTCCTTAGAAGTTTTTAGTCTTATTTTCAAAAATAATAAATAATAAATCATCATAAATAAATGAATAAATTCAGTGGCACAATAAGAGCTTCTTCATCATCAGATTTCTATATCTTGTTTCTGTATCATGGGTAAGCAAGGAGCTTGATTACCAGAAATATTTGTCTTCCAAGAATCTAAACGCCCCTGCGACATTGCAGAAATATTGTAGACAATGCGAGGTTTTGTCGCAACTCTTGATTATGTTTATTATCCATCCACGCTAACCTGCAGAAATAAAATTAATTCAAGAAATTATTATTCTCTCTTCCTGTGCTTTGAGCGATCATGAAGATCAGAAAACCTATTGAATTATTTAAAAAATAATAATAATAAAAATAATAAAAGTATTGCTAGAAATTTAATTGCAGATCTGCTGCTGATCGTTTGAGTCATAATAATAATAAAAAATATTCTCTTTTAGAAATATGTTCTTCATGCTCAGTGGTTGTCACCAGATCTCTCACTACACTCCAAGAATATTCCTCATCTCCATCACCATCCGTGAGTAGGAATTGACTCGCATCTATAACGCCTTGCACTATATGGACAGTTACACAAAATAACATCCCTTGCAAGACCAAACATTTTGTGTACAATATGCAAGTGCTCTTAATTTTCTCCCACAATTGCATTGGATTTTTCTAAAAAGATGCACCTTGATATGACAAACCTTATCCAATTTCCTCAACTTAGTTGTGCTGCAGAGATCCATGGAGAAGTGCCTTTTGTGTTATGAGCTTGGAAATACTGGATCGAGCTATGCACGGTGAAAATATTGGATCATTTTAACATCATATCATCATCATCTTCCCGTGCTTAGTTTTCCCAATATTTTATTTTTATTTTATGGTCTTTGAAAGCAGCCAATTTGACTTGAATTGCACTTGGGAACACAGGGTGACTATAGCCAAGTTAAATTGAATTTACCTAGTCCTGGACAGGGGCCCTTGAATTTAACTGGTCTCGGGGAGGGAACATATTTGAATTATTCAAAAATCGGGAGTCGTGTCACCCAGAAAACAAGTCTAAATAATTATTATTTGAAATATTGAAGGAGCTGGAGTTAGATTAGGAGAGCGACATATATACAGAAGGGTCAAGAAAATTAATTGTACTACACTGAGCACTAGATTCTAATGGAAAGTTAAAACTGAAAAAAAAATTAAAACTGAGCAGATTCATGAGCAATTATATAATAAATCAAAATTCAAGCGAAGAATAAAGTCAGATACAACAACATAAAATTCTATAGATTGTTCATGCATATATACTGTATGGGAAAAATAACTTGCCAAGTTTTGTAGTCTGAGTACAAACAAAAGCTTAAAGCATCATTCCGCGCAAGCAGCATTAACATCATAGAGAAGTTGGAGGTTAAACTGATTCCAACTTCAACATCAAGATGATAATAACAAGTTCGCGTCATCTTTTATTTCGATCCCGAGTGCAATTCTCCATGTTTGTTTATCTTATTTTTTACCATATCCAATTTTCACAGAAGGAAAAATTGTTGTACTTCGATCTAATTATAGTTCCAAATAAATAATGTACTCTGTTTTTTCGATTTCTAGTTCCTGAATCCTATACAGAAGTCAAATGTAGATTTCATACAACATTTTGGAAAAACGAACCATATGATCTGGTTGCAATCCCAATGCAACTGAAAAACTTCCATCATTAGCAGAACTGGGAAAAATAAAAGCAAGGCCTTCATAATCAATACCTCCAGGTCCCATGAATATGGGTCTTCCCCACCCAAAGTTTGCATCATGAATATTCCTCACATTAACTTTCTTCAGCCAATATTAACTGTTTCAACGAGAAAGCCACCACAGTTTGCTCCAGCATCTGTTCAAATAATGAGATATGAACCCATCATTATCGATCTGTTTTGATAGATGAACCTAGAAACAATTGGTCAAAAAGCTATCACTATAGATGTGGGATCTCACTCATTTGATGCGGAAAATGCTATTCTTCTTAAATTTTGTGTTAGAAATTGATGGAATGACATTTATTTGGAGATTATGAGTTCGATTTTGTGCTAATTTTATATATTTAATTATTCAACGATTATCCAAATATGCAATCCAGTTATGAGATCCAATTATTGAGCCTTATTTGGAGCGATTTGATGATTATGATGGAAATTCAAACGTGAATATGAGCGGCTGGTTGTTATGCATTCTGCAATAGTCGATGGAGAAGGTTGAAGCAGAACTCATGATATATCACAATCCCAATCTCACCCTGCACTCTAGTGATTAATGTTATGTTATAGTGCAGGTATCACCGTGGGGAATACCGCCTCAATATCCATCCTGAGATTTTCTAGGAGGAGGAAATCAACCAACTAATGCAGCGTTAGTAGTATGGAAGCATTTTTGCGTGCTTGGGTGGAGGCCCATCTTCGTGCGCAACCCAACAAACATTCAGCGCAAAATATACCACTTCCAAAAGTATGGAGAATAAAACAACAAGGGATCTGGTAAATAGTCTCTGTTGGCTTCTCTACACTATCTGGACTATTTATGCCATTGTCCAAGGCCGGTCTTTGTAGCTTTGCATGCCAAGTTTAAAGTGGAGTTTCGAGCTTGTGTTTAAAAACGTGAATCGCCATTCCAAGGAGGGTATCTTTAATTTGTTTTTCTTATGATTTTGAATATCCAAAGTTTTTTGTTCTCTAGCATTACTTGTGGAATTTTCTCCCTCCTTTAGCTGGCATCCTAACAAACACCATTAAAGATAAAATTCATGTTTTCTGGATCCACTAGTTTCACTGAATAATCGTATAAATTTGAAGCACTTGGCTCCATTTAATTGTATTTAGATCAACATCAACCCAGTACATAGAGTAAAGAAGGGAGAAATAATTAAGAAGGGAGGCTGACTGAATCTTTTCTTGTAAGCCATGGATGGTAGTAGTTGTGATGCCAATTCAACATGACATAGTTTGAAGCATTTTTATTTGTCTATTTTTGAAAGCTTTGTATGGAAGTTTAAGAGATTTTTTAACCACCTTGAAGGCCACTTTGGGCCCTAAGGCATGTGTGCTCTCATTGGAAGAATATTTTGGGGCTGTGTGCCCAATTTAGAAGGTTTCGATGCGGCAGGATTGCAAGACTAATGGAAAAAAATTCATGCTATCAAAGGACCTTTTGAGGCTAGATGTTTCACCAACAATACTTAATTTGTGGAAAAGGGTCATGTTTGAGGGAAAAAAATTTAAAAACAGACACTACAACATTTTTGAAAATCATTCACTATTGTCATTCTCAAAATGCCCTTTTAAGTCTTCCTAGGAAATGTTACACATATTTGATATTTCATTGATTTTAAAACATATAATGGAACATTTGGGAGATTAATTTAAAGAAAATTTGGTGGATTATTTAAATTCTGATTAACTTGCTTAGAGTTGGCAACTTCATATTATTGTATGCTTTTATAACGTACTAATCTGTAGGACACAACAAATCTATAATGCCAATATTTTCGCCATGCACAAAATTTAGCTAACAAAAACAGGGAGTAAATTTAATTTTCATGGTTATTTCTTTAAGAATGGATTGATACTAATATCATGAATTGAGTTAATTTCAACACTTTGATTTTTCTTAATCTGTTTTATTTGGTATGAAATTTTTGTGTAAGAATCATGAAGGAAATGGCCATTTCTTCTTGAACACACTTATGTTTTCTTTCTGCCAAGTTTTTTTTTCACAGGCTATAGGTTAATCAAGTGATCAGTAAGGAGATTACATTGTGATGAAAATTGGTCTTCCCATGAATAAGTTCATGAGAAATTCTAAAGAACCAGTCCATGATCATAAACGAAATTTCCAGAAAATTACAAGTTCCTGCAACTTTCTATAATAGCTTAATGGTTTGACATGTTGCATGACAGATTAGCAAAATTCAAAGACCTGGGGTTGGTTTCTAAATGTAAAAGGATGGTGAAATACCTATTCACACTTGAATTCTACGTCTACAAGTAGCTGGTAAATTTTTTTCAAACTCAGCTATTTTAGCAAAAAGTCCAAATTAAAGAGCAGATTTGCTATATTTGAGAAATTGCATGCCATAATTCATTTTTTTTTACCCAGCAAGAGTCATTATCCATTTTCCATTACCACATACACTTCATTACATTTTTCTTCAATCCTAACCCACCAATAAAACCAACCAAGGTCATCTACAAGCTGTTTGGTCCACTTTACATATTCATTGTCAGTTTTCCTTTTCCTACACTTGCAAATAAAACCTTCCTTCCATACACCGTTGAGTCCATAGTCCTTGAGTCTAAATATTTTTCTAAAAACACCCTGAATCTTGCATGCCTTAAGGGAAAGCTATCATGCCGATAAACAAAAGGGAATACATCAATGTCCCTTGTTCATCGGATCTTCTAAGTATTTGACAACATCAAATTCATTCATACTTAAAAATATGTGTTCGGGGCATCTTGACTCTCATCCTCATTAAAGATGGGAGCTCTCATGTTTACTAGTGGCATCCATCAATGACCACTAAGTTAACAATTTCTTGTTATGTTCGACACCAAAACATTTATTCACATGACAATAATTGTTCCAATGAGCATTGAAGACTTGAAGACTAATCATTTTGTAGCTGAAGACGCAGAATTACTTTCATTAATTTTCAGTTTTTGATGTAAATGACTTGAGGACAAGTCAATAAATAAGGCTAGCGGGGAAAGTGTAAATTCTCAATTTTGTATACCTTCCAAGCCTTATACATTTTCAGCTGCATTCAGTAGCAGATTCCGAACATTCAGCAGAAAATCCAGCAACAAATTTAGCAGCAGATGCAACAATGATAAAATATTCACTTTTTTGATTTCATCCACCATTTTCACAACCAAGTAAAGAAGAATATGAACAGAATTTCGCAACCACATGTTCACAACTCTCATCCATTTTTGAAAGGGTAATTTAAGGTATGATATTTTCTAACTTTTAATCATTTAATTCCTTGAAAAGTTAGAACGATAATTTTTGGAAAAACTTCACTTCCTTTCGTCATTTTGTCAAATTGCCAAAACAATCAGTTGAAGGGGGGAATACATTCACATTCATATGTTTCCACATTCATATAACATTCAAAATATTCATATCACATTCAAAGCCCACATACTTTCAAAACATATTTACTATTACATCATCATGAGCATATAAATGGCTTCTCAAAAAGTACTTAAAAGATAATTGGATGCCAACACAATCATGATTTTCACACAAGAACCAACCATGACGCATTCCAACAAAAATACTCTGCAATAAAAATCACATTATCAATATGCAAAAATCATACATTAAAATTGAAAGCAACAACAAAAATATGGTTGAAACACCAAGAACCAACCAGGTTGCAGTTCATAAAAAACACTTTGCAAAAGTTAAGTAAATGATATCATGCAGAGTATAAGCCAAAGCTCAAGTATCAAAAAGTAATGTAATAGATTGCATGAGGACATGTAATACCTTCAGTTTGGGGGTATGTTCGGCCCCAAAATAGTCCCTATTATCACTCCATTATTCACCAATACCTTCACATTACTTCCATATTACCTTCACATCACCTTCATTCCACCTCACACCATTACATTTATCTCATCATTGGGTTATAACTATGCTTTTCCAAACTTTATTAATTCTTAACATTTTTAAGTGGATTTGTGGTTAAACTTTAGAAAATAATATGCTTATACTTATACCTAACAATTATAATGAGTTTGTTGACATGTGTAGGTACAAAAGAAGCTTCCTAGGCACCCTTATGTGGCACTCTATATTCAAATTCGAATTTGAGGAGATCATGGACCTCATGGAGGAGATCATGGAGGATAGGGTTATGTGTCACCATTGGTTGAGAAATATGTGGGTCAAAGGAGGGAATAGTGGATTTAAATTTATGAGTTTGTTATCATAGCTTTTGTATAAATAGGAGTGTTATCTCCTTCATTTGTAATCTTGGTTTGTAATCTTAATATTAATCTTCTTCTTCATTTTATAATCTTAGTATCTTATAGGTTGGTAGTGAGAAGTTAGATTGGAGAATCAATGTAATGGTTGCAATTGCAATTTGCAATTGATGATAAATAAGACAGAGCTTCTTTGATCCTCTACATTTGACTTTTCTTTTATGGTTAGGTTATGGGTTGCATGTAATGTTAAGGGTAAATTTAAGGTTAAGGTTAAGGATAAGGTCAAGGTTAAGGTTAATTTAAGGGTAAAGTCAAGGTTAAGGTTAAGATTAGGTTAAGGGTACAGTCAAGGTTAAGGTTAAGGTGAAGGTTAAGGGTAATGTTAAGACTAATGTTAAGGTTAAGGTTACGGTTAAGGTTAAGGTTACGGTAAATTTATGGTTAGGTTATAGTTAAGATCAAGGTTAAGGTTAGGTTATGGCGAAGGTTAAGGTTAAGGTTAAGGTGGGCTAAGGGTAAGATTAATTGAGTTAGGTTCAGCCGTAACCTTAACCTTACTAAACCAATAACCCATAACCTTACCTTAACACTTATTTACTTAACATTATCTAACCTTAACTATATTACTTCTTCTTGTACTAAACTATACATATATGTACCAACAACAAAATTCATCATGACTAACTATAATGAAACATAAACACTCACTTCTTATACCCTTAACTGCCTCTAACTTGTACTTTTCTCATAACCTTAACTTTAACTTAAACTAACGTTAACCTTAACCTTCCCCTTGACCTTAACCTTAACCTTGAATTTACCCTAAACTAACCTTAACGTTACCCATAACCTAACCCTAACCTTGAGTTTAGGTTAATCTTGACCAAACCCTTAACCTTAACCTTAACCTAACCTTAACCTTAACCCTAACCTTCACCTAGACCTTAACCTAACCTTAACCTTAACATTAACCTTAACCTTATCTTAACCTTAACCTAACCTTAACCTTAACCTTAACCTAACTATAACCTTACCCTTAACCTAAACCTTAACCTTAACCTTAACCTTAACCTTAACATAACAAAACCCTAACCTTGACCTTAACCTTAACCTTAACCTTAACCTAACCTTGACTTAACCTTAACTTTAAATTTACCCTAACCTTAACATTCACCTTACCATTAACCTTAACCTTAACCTTAACCTTCACCATAACCTTAACCTTAACCTTAACCTTCACCTTAACCTTAACCTTAACCTAACCCTAACCTTAACCTTGACTTTACCTTAACCTAACCCTAACCTTGACCTTGAATTTACCTTAACCCCTTAAACTTAACCTTCACCTTAACCTTAACCTTACCATTAACTTAACCTTAACCTAACCTTAACTATAACCTAACCCTAACCTTGACCAAACCCTGAACCTTAACCTTAACCTTAACCTTTAACTTAACTATAACCAAACCCTAACTTGACCAAAACTTTAAACTTAGCCTTAACCTTAACCTTAACTATAACATAACCTTAAATTTTCCCTTAACCTTACCTTAACCATAACCATAACCTAACCTTAACCTTAACCTTACCCTTAACCTTACCTTAACCATACCCTTAAACTTGTCTTTAACTATAACCTAACCCTAACCTTAACCTTAACCTAACCCTAACCTTAGGTTAACCTTAACCTTAACCTTAGCCTAACCATAACCTTAACCCTAACCTTAACCTTAAGGTTAAGGGTTTGGTCAAGGTTAGGGTTAGGTTAGGTTAAGGGTAAAGTCAAGGTTAAGGTTAAGGGTTTGGCCAAGGTTAGGTTCAGGTTAAGGTTAAGATTAGCCGAAAGTCAAGGTTAGGTTAAGGTTAAGGTTAAGGGTTTGGTCAAGGTTAGGGTTAGGTTAAGGTTAAGGTTAGGTTAAGGGTAAGGATAAGTTAAGGTTAAGGTTAAGGTTAGGTTAAGGTTAAGGTTAGGGTTAGGTTATAGTTAACCTAACCTTAACCTTAAATTTAACATTAACCTTAACCTTAACCTAACCTTAACTTTAACTAAACCCCTAACATTAACCTTAACCTAACCTTAACCTAACCTTAACTATAACCTAACCCTAACCTTAACCTTAACCTAACCCTAACCTTGACCAAACCTTACCCTTAAGGTCAAGGTTAAGGTTAAGGTTAAGGTTACTGTTATGGGAAGGTTAAGGTTAAGGTTAAGGTTAGGTTAAGGGTTTGGTCAAGCTTATGGTTAGGTTATAGTGAAAGTTAAGGTGAAGGTTAAGGTTAAGGGTTTGGTAAAGCTTAGGGTTAGATTAAAGTTAAGGTCAAGGTTAAGGTTATGGTTAAGGTAAGGTTAAGTTAAGGTTAAGGGTAAGGTTAACATTAAGGTTAGGTTAAGGTTATGGTTGATTTTAGGTTAAGGTTAAGGGTAAAGCTAAGGTTAAGGTTAGGATTAAGGTTAGGGTTAGGTTAAGGTTAAGGTTAGGTAAAGGTTAATGTTAGGGTTAAGATTTAGGTTAAGGTTAAGGGTTTGGTCAAGGTAAGGGTTAGGTTATAGTTAAGGTCAAGGTTAAGGTTAGGTTAAGGTTAAGGTTATGGTTTTATTCAGGTTAAGGTTAAGGGTAAAGATAAGGTTAAGGTTAAGGTTATGGTTAAGGTAAGGTTAAGTTCAAGGTCAAGGTTGAGGTTAAGGTTAAGGTCAAGGTTAAGGGTAAAGTTAAGGTCAAGGTTAGGGTTAGGTTATAGTTAAGGTTAAGGATAGGTTAAGGGTAAATTCAAGGTTAAGGTTAGGTTAAGGTTAAGGTTAAGGTTAAGGGTTTGGTTAAGGTTAGGTTAAGGTTAAAGTTAAGGTTATGTTTAGGGTAAGGTTAAGGTTATGGTTAGCATAAGATTATGGTTACGGTTAATGTTAAGGTTAAGGTTAAGGGTTTAGTTAAGGTTAAGGTTACGTTAAGTTTAAGTTTAATTTTAAGGGTATGGTCAAGGTTAGGGTTATGTTATAGTTACGGTCAAGGTTAAGGTTATGGTTAAGGTAAGGTTAAGATAAGGTTAAGGGTAAGGTTAAGGTTAAGGTTAGGTTAAGGTTATGGTTAAGGTAAGGTTAAGAGTAAAGTTAAGGTTAAGGATAGGTTAGGTTAAGCTTAAGCTTAAGGTTAAGATAAGGTTAAGTTTAAGGTAAGGTTAGGTTAAGGTTTAAGGTTACAGGTCTTAACATTAACCTTCACTACAACTTACCCTTAACATTAACCTTAACCTTAACCTTAACCTAACCTTAACCTTGACCTTAAATATAAGCTAACCCAAACCTTGACCATAATATTAATCTAACCTTAACCTTGAATTTACCCTTAACCCTAACTCTAACCATAACCTTTACCTTAACGTAACCTTAACCTTAACCTTTACCTTAACATAACCTTAACCTGACTAAACCCATAACTTGAACCTTAAACTAAATTTAACGTTAATTTTACCCTTAACACTAACCTTAACCATAACCTTTACCTTAACATAACCTTAACCTTACCCTTACCTTAACCTTAACCTTTACCTTAACCTTGACATTACCCTTAACTTAACCTTAACCTTAACCTTAACCTAACCATAACCTTACCTTAACCTAACTTAACCTTAACCTTGACCTTGACCTTAACCTTAACTTTATCTTTACCCTAACCTTAAGGGTTTAGTCAGGTTAAGGTTACTCAGGTTAAGGTTAGGTTAAGGGTAAAGTCAAGATTAAGGTAAAGTTAATGTTAACGTTAGGTTGTGGTTAAATTTAAGGTTAGATTAAGGTTAAGGTTAAGGTTAGATTAAGGGTGAGATAAGGTTAAGGTTAGGTTAAGGTCAAGATAAAGGTTAATGTTAAGGTTAAGGTAAAATTTAAGGGTAAAGTTAAGGTCAAGGTTAGGGTTAGGTTATAGTTAAGGTTAAGGTTAGGTTAAGGGTAAAGTCAAGGTTAAGGCTAAGGTTAAGGTTAAGGGTAAGGTTAAGGTTTAGGGTTACAAGTTTAGTTAGGTTAAGGTTAAGTTAAGGTTAAGGGTAAGGGTAAGGGTAAGGTTAAGTTCAAGGTTAAGGTTAAGGTTAAGTTAAGGTCAAGGTTAAGGTTAAGGTTAAGTTAAGGTTAAGGTTAAGGTTACAGGTTTAGTCAGGTTAAGGTTAAGATTCAGGTTATGGGTTTAGTCAGGTTAAGGTTAAGTTTAAGGGTTTGGTCAAGGTTAGAGTTATGGTTAAGGTTAAGGTTAAGGTTAAATTTCGGTTAAGGTAAGGTTAACGTTATGAGTTTAGGAATGTTAAGGTTAAGGTTAGGTTGTAATGAAGGTTAAGGTTAAGATAAGGTTAAGGTAAGGTTAAGGTTAGGGTTAGGTTATGGTTAGGGTAAGGTTAGGGTTAGGTTATAGTTAAAGTTAAGGTTAAGGTCAAGGTTAAGGTTAAGGTTACATTAGGTTAAGGCTAAGGTTAATGTTAGGTTAAGGGTAAAGTCAAGGTTAAGGTTAGGTTAAGGCTAAGATTAGGGTAAGGTTAAGGTTACAGGTTTAGTCATGTTAAGGTTAAGGGTAAGGTTAAGGGTTTGTTCAAGGTTAGGGTTAGGTTAATCATAAAGTTAAGGTTAAGGTTAGGTTAAGGTTATGGTTATGGTTAAGGTTACTTTAAGGTTACGGTGAAGGTTAAGTTTAGGTTAAGGTCTAGGTCAAGGTTAAGGTCAAGGTCAAGGTTAAGGGTAAATTTAAGGTCAAGGTTAAGGTTAAGGTCAAGGTTAAGGGTAAAGTTAAGGTCAAGGTTAGGGTTAGGTTATAGTTAAGTTTAAGGTTAGGTTAATTTTAAAGCCACGGTTAACCTTAACCTTCCCATAACCTTAACCTTAACCTAACCCTTAAGGTTAAGCAAAGGTTAAGGTTAAGATAAGGTTAAGGGTAAAGGTTTAGTAATGTTAAAGATAGGGTTAAGGCTATGTTAAGGGTAAAGTCAAGGTTAAGTTTAGGCTAATGGTAAGGTTAAGGTTAGGTTAAGGTTAAGGGTTTGAGAAGGTTAAGATTAAGGTAATGTTAAGATAAGGTCAAGGGTAAGGTTAAGGTTAATGTTAGGTTAAGGTTATGGTTAAGGTAAGGTTAGGTTAAGGTTAGGTTAAGGTTAAGGTTGGGTTAAGGTTAAGATAAGGTTAAAATTAAGGTTAACTTAACTTTACCCTTAAGGTTAAGGTTACGTTAAGGGTAAAGTCAAGGTTAAGGTTAGGTTAAGGTTAAGATAAGGTTAAGGTTAAGGGTAAAGTTAAGGTTAAGGTTATGGTTATGGAAAGGTTAAGGTTAAGGTTAAGGTTAAGGTTAAGTTTAAGATTAAGGCTACATTAAGGGTAATGTAAAGGCTAAGATTAGGTTATGGTTAAGGTTAAGGTTAAGGTCATGGGAAGGTTAAGGTTAAGATAAGGTTAAGGTTAAGGTTAAAGTTAGGTTAGGCTAAGGTTAAGGTTAGGATAAGGGTTTGGTCAAGGTCAACGTTAATGTTAGGTTAAGGGTAAGGTTAAGGTTATGGGTAAATTTAAGGTTAAGGTTAGGATAAGGTTAAGGTTAAGGTTAAGGTTAAGGTTAGGGGAAGGTCAAAGTTAAAGCTAGGTTAAGGTAAAGGTAAGGTTAAGGTTAAGGTCAATGTTAAGTTATAGTTAAGGTCAAGGTTAAGGTTAGGTTATAGTGAAGGTGAAGGTTAAGGTTAAGGTTACGGTTAAGGGTGAAGGTTAAGGGTGAAGGTTAATGGTAAGGTTAAGCTTAAGACCCGTAACCTTAACCTTCACCCTTAACCTTAACCTTCACCTTGCTAAACCCGTAACCTTAACCTTAATTTTAACCTTGACTTTACCTTTAACCGAACCTTAACCTTAACTATAACCTAACCCTAACCTTGACTTTAAATTTACCCTTAACATTAACCTTAACCTTAACTATAACCTAACCCTAACCTTACCCTAACCATAACCGTAACCTTAACCTTACCTTAACCTAACTTAACCCTAACCTTGACCTTGACCTTAACGTTAACCTTAAACTTAACCTTACCTGTAACTTTACCCTTAAACTTAGCTTTACCCTTAACCTAACCTTAACCTTAACCTTACCCTTAACCTTATCTTAACCTTAACCTTGACCTTACCCTTATCCTTCACCTTAACCTTAAATTTACCCTTAACCTTGACTTTACCCTTAACCTTAACCTTAACCTTAACCTTGACTAACCGTTAACCTAACCTTAACCTTAACCTTCACCTTAACCTGAATAAACCAGTAACCTTAACCTTAAGCTAACCTTAACTTTAACCTTAACATTAACCTTCCAATAACCTTAACCTTAACCTTAACTATAACCTAACCTTAACCTTGACCTTAACTATAACCTAACCCTCACCTTGACAAAAACCTTAACATTAACCTTAACATTGACCTTAACACTAACCTTAACCTTAACCTTACCCTTAACCTTAAACTTAACCTTGACCTTAATTATAACCAAACCCTAACCTTAACCTAACTGTAACCTTGACCAAACCCTTAACGTAACCTTAACCTTGACCTTGACCTTACCCTTAATATTAACCTTAACCTTAACCTTAACCTGACTAAACCCGTAACCTTAACCTTAGCCTTATACTTACCCTTAACCTTAAACTTAACCTTGACCTTAACTATAACCTAACCCTAACCTTAACCAAACCTTACCCTTAACGTAAGCTTAAACTTGACTTTACCCTTAACCTTAACCTAACCTTAATCGTAACCTTACCCTTACCCTTAACCTTAACCTTATCCTTAGCCCTAACCTTAAGGTTAAAGTTATGGGTAAGGTTAGGTTAAGGTTAGTGTTAGGTTATAGTTAAGGTCAAGGTCAAGGTTAAGTTAAGGTTAATGTTAAGGGTTTGGTTAAGGTTAAGGTTAAGGTTAATGTTAAGGTTAAGGTTAAGGTTGGGGTTAAGGTTAAGATTAGGTTAGGTTAAGGTTAAGATAAGGTTAAGGGTAAGGTTAAGGTTAAGGTTAAGGTTACGTTAAGGGTAAAGTCAAGGTTAAGGTTAGGTTAACGTTAAGATAAGGCTAAGGTTAAGGTTAAGGTTAGGTTAAGGTTACAACTAGGTTAAGGTTAAGTTAAGGTTAAGGTTAAGGTTAAGGGTTTGGTCAAGGTTAGGGTTAGGTTATAGTTAAGGTTATGGGAAGGTTAATGTTAAGGTTAAGTAAAGACTAAGGTTAAGTTTAAGGTTAAGGGTTAGGTTAAGGTTACAGTTAAGGGTTTGGTCAAGGTTATGGTTAGGTTAAGGTTAGGTTAAGGGTAAAGTTAAGGTTAGGGTTAGGTTAAAGTTAAGGTTAAGGTTAAGGTTAAGGGTAAAGATAAGGTTATAGTTAAGGTTAAGGTTAAGGTTAGGTTAATATTAAGGTCAAGGTTAATGTTAAGGGTAAGGTTATAGTTAGGTTAAAGTTAAGGTTAAGGTTAGGTTAAGGTTAAGATAAAGTTAATGTTAAGGTTTAGTTAAGGGTAAAGTCAAGGTTAAGGTAAAGTTAAGGTTAAAGTTAGGTTTAGGTTGAGGTTAAGGTTAGGGTATTAAGGTTAGGTTAAAGGTTCAAGTTAAGGTTAATGTTAAGGGTCAAGGTTAAGTTTAATGGTTTGGTCAAGGTTAGGGTTATGTCACTAACCATAACCTTAACCTTAACCTTATCTTAAGCTTAACTATAACCTAACCTTAACTTTTACCTTGACCTTGAACTTGACCTTGACCTTGACCTTAACCTTATCTTACCCTTAACCTTAACCTTAGCCTTCCCAAACCCTTGACCTTAACCTTAACCTTAACCTAACTAAACCCATAACCTAATATTAACCTTAACCTAACCTTAACCTTAAACTTAACCTAACTATAACCTTAACCGTAACCTTAACCTTAACCCTAATCTTAACCATAACATTACCCTTAACCTAACCTTAACCATAACCTTATCTTAACCTTAACCTAACCTTAACCTTGACTTTACCCTTAATGTAACGTTAACCTTATCTGAACCTTAACCTAAACTTAACCTTAACTATAACCTTAACCTTAACCTTCCTGTTACACCATTTTTTGGTCATCTAACCTATCATCATTAGATGGACCCAAGTACACCATGTAAGACCAATTTTACCCTAAGTAAAATTGCTTTCACTATGTAAAATAACTTAATAAACCACATTTATTAGGTTCTTTATGGTCTAAACAGGAAACCCCAAAAGGAAATATTAAACAAACCTATTTTGTTTAATTTTCCTCATGGAATAATTAATTAAACCATAATTTAATTATTATTCCTAGTCATGTTTAACCCAAAAACAAAGAAATTAATTAGATAAACCTTTATTTATCTTATTATTTTCTAGGAATAATTATTTAAATCTTATTTAGATAATATTCCTTGTTAAATATGACCAAATCACCCACAAATAATTAAATAAATCATTATTTATTTGATTATCCTTCAACAACTTCCTTAAAAAGATAAATAAATCATTTATTTATTTATTATTAACAAATAAAGGGATTTGACCCAAGTCAAATACTTTTTCCCTCCAACAAATATAATAAAATATTCCATAAAAGGTGGATCTAGATTTGGTTAACCCATGCACCAAGATCTAGAATGACCCAATATTTTGTTATAAATAGAAGGGTTTTTCCTACCATTCTTCACCTTTTGTTGCCTATTAGATCACTCTGGATCTAAACTCTTGGTCTGAATTTGAGCCATTGTCATTGTCATATTTTCCATTATTTGCTATGTGAGCTCCCTTTGAGTTATATCTTTGTCTGGGTTTTCTACACCAACAGGAGAGAGAAATTCTAGATCTGAAGCGCTGAGGACTTCCAAGAACCCATCCCATTGAGGAGAATTGGAACCACCTTCTTGTTTTCCTCCCAAGTGCCCTTAATACAAAAATTCTTTCAAAAAATTGTTCTTGTCTTGTCTATTGGATATATGGAGCAAACCCTTCTTTTTACTGCTTAATGTCTTTCTATGCATAGATCTAGTTTTTTGCAGCTCTTGTCTTGATCAACTAACTGCAGATCTGAAGATATTGGCAGCCACTTTTGATGTTAGGGCTATTAGTTATGCGTAGCTAAAGTGGTATTTTTTCGTACACATTGACAAAGGATTCATACTAACACTTCCCATAACCATAACCTTAACCTTGACTTTAACCTTAACCTACCCTTAACCTTAACCTTAACCTTAACCTCACTAAACCCGTAATCTTAACCTTAACCTAACCTTAACCTTGAACTTAACTATAACCTAACCCTAACCTTAACCCTTACCTCACCCATAACTTTAAACTTAAGGTTAGGGTTAAGGTTAAGGTTAAGGGTAAGGTTAGGCTAAGGTTAAGATAAGGATAATTTTAAGGTTAAGGTTACGTTTAGGTTAAGGTTATGGGTAAGGGTTTCGTCAAACTTAAGGTTAGGTTATAGTTAAGGTCAATGTTAAGGTTATTGGAAGGTTAAGGTTAAGGTTTGGTCAAGGTTAGGGTTAGGTTATGTGTAAGGTTAAGGTTAGGTTAAGGTTACGATTAGGTTAAGGTTAGGATAGGTTAAGGTTAAGGTTAAGGTTAATGTTAAGGGTTTCGTCAAGGTTAGGGTTTGGTTAAGGTTAATGTTAAGGGTTTGGTAAAGGTTAGGGTTAGGTTATAGTTAAGGTCAAGGTTAAGGTTAAGGGTAAGGTTATAGTTAGGTTAAGGTTAAGGTTAAGGTTAGGTTAAGGTTAAGATAAGGTTGAGGGTTTGGTCAAGGTTAGGGTTAGGCTATGGTTAAGGTTAGGTTAAGTTAAGGTTAAGGTCAAGGTTAAGGGTAAGGTTAAGGTTATTTTCAGGTTAATATTAGGTTAAGGGTAAAGTTAAGGTTAAGGTTAGGTTAAGGTTAATGTTAAGGTTAATGTTAGGGTTAAGGTTAGGGGAAGGTTACGGTTAAATTTAAGGTTAAGGTTAAGGGTTTGGTCAAGGTTAGGGTTAGGTTATAGTTAATGGTAAGGTTAAGGTTACACATTAAGGTTAAGGTTAAGGTTAAGTAAAGGTTAAGGTTAAGGTTAGTGGTTATCTTAAGGTCAAGGTTAAGGTTATGGTTAATTTTAAGGTTAGGTTAAGGTTAGGTTAAGGTTAAGGTCAAGGTAAGGTTAAGGTCAAGGTTAAGGTTAAGGCTAAAGTTAAGGTTAAGGTTAAAGTTAGGTTAATGTTAAGGTTAAGGTCAAGGTCTAGGTTAACCTAAACTTAACTCTTAACCTTACCTTGACCTTGACCTTAACATGAACTTTGACCTTACTAAAACCATACCCTTAACTTTATCTTAACCTTACCTTAACCATAACCTTAACCTTGACGTTAACTATAACTTAACCCTAACCTTGACCAAACCCTTAACCTTAACCTTAACCATCCCAAACCCTTAACCTTAACCTTAACCTTACCCTTAACCTTACACTTAACCTTCACCTTAACCTTCACCTTAACCTTAATCTTAACCTGACCTTAACCTAACCTTAACCATAAACTTATCTTTTCCTTAAATATAACCTTAACCATAACCTTATTTTTACCCTTACCTTAACCTTAAACTAACCTTAACCTTAACCTAACCTTAATCTTAACCTTAACCTGACCTTAACTATAACCTAACCCTAACCTTGACTGAACCCTTACCCTTAAACTTAACTTAACCTTAACCTTGAGCTTCCCATAACCATAACCTTAACCTTAACCCTAACCTAACTTAACTTTAACCTTTACCTTGACCTTAACCTTAACCTTACTCTTAACCTTCACCTTTACCTAACCTTAACCTTAACCTTCCCCTAACCTTAACCTTAACTTTACCCTTAACCTAACCTTAACTTTAACCTTAAATTAACCTAACCTTAACATTAACCCAACTGTAAACTTAACTTTGCATTACCTTAACCTAACTTAACCTGACCTTTAGCCTTAACCATAACCTTAGCTTTACCCTTAACCTTAACCTTACTGTAACGATAACCTTAAATTTACCCTTAACCTAATCTTAACTTTAAACTAACCTTAACCTTGACCATAACTATAACCTAAACCTAACCTTAACCTTAACTAGAACCTAACCCTAACCTTGACCAAACCCTTAAGCTTAATATTAACCTTACCCCCTTAACATAACCCTAACCTTGACCAAACCCTTAACCTTAACCTTAACCTTAACCTAACCTTAACCTTAACTTTAACTTTACCCTAACCTTAACCTTAACCTTAATCTTAACCTTAATTATAACAAAACCTTAACCTTGACCTTAACTATAACCTAACCATAACATTCACCAAACCCTTAACCTTAACATTAACCTTACCCCCTTAAGCTAACCCTGACCTTGACCAAACCCTTAACCTTAACCTTAACCTGAACCTAACCTTAACCTTAACTTTAACTTTACCCTAACCTTAACCTTAACCTTAACGTTAACCTTGACCAAACCCTTAACCTTAAGTTTAACCTGACTAAATGTTAGGTCCGTATCAGTAGAAAAGAATAGGATAGAGAAAGAATTGGTTCTAATATTGTTAGGTCCCTCTATTACTAGTATAGTCCCTTATTGTTATTAGTGTAACCCCCTTATTTTTATTATTGTACCCTTGTAACCCCCATTTTGTTATTATTGTGCCCTTAAATTATTATTGTTAGGTCGGCTAGGATTACATTGTGGCCCACTAGGATTACATTATGGCCACATGGACTCCTATATATAGAAAGGAGGTTTTGTAAATTGTATCATCTAAGAATTATTCATTTATGTAATGTATTGGAGGTTTCCCCCCCGATGTGGCTTATTTCTAAGGCATTGATATCTCTTTTCTTCTATTTTTGGAGCTAGTTACACAACATTTGGTATCAGAGCTTTGGATTCTAGGGTTTCGCTGCTCGAAACATGTCATCGTGGAATTTTCACTATAATGTTTTTTCTACGAAGTTTAAGAAGCTAAAATTTTTAGGGTGTGAAGCCAAAATCTTGAGGAAGATTGTCTAAAAATTTCAGATCTTGGTTCGCAATATTTTCAGAGATATGATTTGTGGAAGTTAGGTCTTTTTTCAGGCTCCTAAACAGGTCATCGTGGCATTTGCGCTATAAATCTTTTTCTATGAAGGTTCAGAATCTGAAATTTTTAGGGTGTGAAGCTGAAATCCTGAGGAAGCTTGTCAAAAAACTTCAGATCTTGGTTCACAACATTTTCGGAAATATGATCTGTGGAAGGTAGTGCTTTTTCAAGCTCCCAAATTTCATCTCAAAGAGGTGATCGTGGGAAAAGATTCATAAATCTCTCTCTAAGCATCGGATTGGAGTGCCGTAAAAATTGGTCACAAGTACACAGACTTTAGTTTCTTGGCTATCAATTTCAGAGTCGAAGGATGAAACCGTGACACGTGGCAAGTTGTACAAGTTCAGTCTACTAAACCAATCCATAATTAGGTAATTGTGGGAGATTGGACACAACTTTGTCTTGGAGAATCCAAATTAGGTCAGACCTATGGAATTCAAAAGAGAACTCAGAGGGCTATTTTGGTACCAAAATTAAAATATTGAAGTGCTTCAATCACATAGATAATCCAATTTCAATATCGAGCTCCTCAAAAGCAAGAAAAAGGTGTGTATTTTTTTTCCGAATTGCATAAGTCTTGTTTGAAGAATCATTTTGAATTGATTCCAAGGGAATATTGTAGAATAGATATCAGTATTGGGTTCTAAAATATGCCTCATAAAAATAACTCAACACCCATTAAGCCTTCAGAAGGCTCTACTATGACTCATGAAGATGAAGAATTGCAACATGATCTATCTAAATTACAAGAGCAAGTGAACCAAATTTCGCTCTCGCAAAGAGCAACCAAAAATGAAATGGAAGTTTTGAAGAAAGGAATGGAAGCTAAGATGGATGGCATGGAAGTTGGCATGGAAGCTAATATGGAAAAAATGAAGAATGATCTAAAAGAAGACATGGAAGCTTTGACAAAGTAGATACAAGAAATGTTTCATAATGGTGAAAAGATAGTAGAAGAAACTCATGATGAGAACAAAATAAATGTTAATCATAATTTCAAAAACTCTAATGTTGGTGGGAAGAACCACCATATTCCAAAAATGGAGATGAGGAATTTTGATGGAAAGGATCCTGTAACATGGATACTACAAATGGAGCAATATTTTGATCTCCATAATGTGCAAAACACACAAAAGGTACGCATTGCAACTTTACATTTAGAACAAAATACATTTGTATGGCATCGATGGCTTTGCTCCCGTAAAAAAATTATCACTTGATCAATTTTTATGGAGGAAATGATAGCACATTATGAGGATACAAAGAGAAACACCTTCTTTAGCCAATTGATAAATCTCAAACAAAAGGGTTTAGTGGGGGAGCACATTGAGGACTTCCAAAAATTGAATATAAGGGTAACTGATATTCTAGAGGAACACAGGATTGATCTCTTCATAAGCACTTTAAAGGATAACATCCAACATGAAGTTCGCGTTTTGGAACCTGATTCATTGGAGAAGGCATTCAGGTTGGCAAGAAAATTGAATGTAAAATTATGGCGACAAGGAAGCCTACCACTCACTTCTATAAAGAGGGAAGTGTTGCTACTCCTAGATTTCCACAACCTACAAGGTTGACACCACAACAATTGGAAGAAAAAGAGCAAAAGGGCTTTGCTACAGTTGTGATAGAAAATACACTAAAGGTCATAAGTGTGCTGAAAAGAAATTATTTTACATAGATTGTGAAGAAGAAGAAGAAAATGAACAAGAAGAGGATACACACCAAGAACCAGCCATAGAAGAGGAAGAAATGAATCCGACCATATCATGTAATGCACTGGCAGGAATTACCACTCCTCAAACTCTCAAGATAGCAGGACAGATCAAGAAGAAAAAGGTAATAGTGTTGATTGATTCAGGTAGCACCCATAATTTTATTCATTGTAAGGTAGCCAAGGAATTAAATCGTTTCCTATACCCAGCACCAGAATGTCAAGTGATGGTTGCAAATGGAGGAACTATAAATTGCTCTGGAAAATGCCATAATATCAAGCTAACCATGGGGGAATATGTATCGACTAGTCCAATGCTTGCCATTCCTATGGGAGGTGCTGATGTTGTACTAGGAGTACAATGGTTACAATCTTTGGGGACGGTAGCTTTTAATTTTCAAGAACTTTTCTTGAAATTTTTTTCAGAAGGAAAGGAAGTCAAATTATGGGGTATTGAAGGGAAGCCAGGAAGGATAATAAGCTCTAATGTCATGACAAAGCTTCTAAAGAAAGAACAACGAGGCGTAATTGCACAATTATGCTCACTAGAAGTTCCGACATCAAAATCATCTATTTCTGCAGATCTCCAACAAGTCTTGGACAATCGTTCCAAGGTGTTTGAAACTCCCAAAGGACTCCCACCTATTCATGATCATGATCATGCTATTCATTTGATTCCAAGAAGTGTTCCTCCAAACATCAGGCCTTATAGATATCCTTACATCCAAAAGAGCGAAATTGAACGTGTGATTGCAGAAATGTTAGAGGCGGGTATAATTCAACCTATTCAAAGTTCTTTCTCTACTCCTTTAGTATTGGTACACAAGAAGGATGGATCATGGCGAATGTGTTCTTATTATAGGGAGCTCAATAAGCTCACCAATAAAGATAAATTTCCCATTCCTGTGATTGATGAATTATTGGATGAATTACATGGAGCAATTTATTTTACCAAGTTGGATCTTCATTCAGGATATCATCAAATTAGAATGAAGACTGAAGATATTGCAAAAACAACATTTCGAACTCATGAGGGTCATTATGAATTTTTGGTCATGCCTTTTGGCCTTACCAATGCACCTTCTACATTTCAAGGGTTGATGAATTCCATTTTCAAACCCTTCCTTAGAAAATTTGTGCTAGTATTTTTTGATGATACACTAATCTATAGCAGGTCTTGGAAGGATCATGTTGAACATGTTGACAGGGTGCTCAAACTATTGCAGGAGAAACAATTATATGCAAAAACATCCAAATGTTTCTTTGGAGTACAAGAGGTGGAATATCCGGGTCATATTGTATCTCACGAGGGTGTTAAGGTAGACCCTAACAAAATTAAATCCATTAAGGAATGGAAAGCCCCCACAACCATAAAGCAGTTGCGAGGATTTCTCGGGTTAACATGGTATTATCGCAAGTTTGTTAAGAATTATGGGAGAATAGCAGCACCTCTAACAACATTATTGAAGAAAGATGCATTTTCATGGACTCCTGAAACAACTAAGGCCTTTGAACATCTTAAAGAGGCAATGTGCCTAGCACCGGTCTTAGCTACGCCAGACTTCACAAAAACCTTTATTGTGGAATGTGATGCCTCAGGAAATGGAATTGGTGTTGTTTTAATGCAGGAAGGAAGACCCATTGCTTTTGAAACTCGTCCAATCAAAGGAAATTATTTACAGAAACCTATTTATGAGAACGAAATGTTAGAAATACTGCATGCACTAAAGAAATGGAGAACTTACCTAATGGGAAGACACTTCAAGGTAAAAACTGATCATGATAGTCTTAAACACTTTTTGGAACAAAGACTATCTTTAGAAGAGCAGCAAAAATGGATCACAAAGATATTGGCTTATGACTTTGAAATAATCTACAAAAAAGGAGAGCTTAATGTTGTTGCAGATGCACTCTCAAGAAAGAATGAAGAGGTCGAAGCATTGCTTTGTGCCATTTCTATTATCCAACCAGACTGGATAACCGAAGAAAGAGATGAATGGAAGAAGGAAAATGATGTATGGACACTCATTCAAAAGTTGCAGCAAGATCCTAGTACATCTGATACATTTAGTTGGAAAAATGATTCCTTATGGTGAAAATATCGCTTATATCTTTGTAAGAATTCTCAACGAAAACAAAAAATTCTTTTGGAATTGCACACTTCTCCTTTAGGAGGACACTCAGGATTTTTAAAAACTTACCACAGGGTGAAGAAATATGTTTTTTGGGATGGCCTTAAATCTGATATTCAAAAGTTTGTGGTAGAATTTTTTGTTTTCCAGTAGAATAACGTTGAGACAATTAAGACCCCGAGACTTATACAACCTTTATCCATTCCAAGTCAACATTGGGAGGAGATTTCAATGAATTTTATCACAGGTTTACCTAAGTCCGAAGAAAAGAGTGTCATCATGGTGGTAGTTGATAGACTTACCAAGTATGCACACTGTTGTGCATTATCTCATCCATTTAAAGCAAGTACAGTTTCTACTACATTTATGGACAGAATTCAAAAGCTACATGGAAGCCCAAGGGTTATTGTGAGCGACAGAGATCCCATTTTTACTGGAAATTTTAGGATGCAGTTATTTTCTTATTTGGGTAGTGAATTGGCTCATAGCTCATCTTATCATCCTCAATATGATGGTCAAACTGAGATAGTAAATAAATGTTTGGAAGGATATCTTCATCTTTTTGTATCTGATAAACAAACACAATGGGTCAAGTGGTCACCTCTCACTGAATGGTGGTATAACACTTCCTTCCATACTGCAATAAAAATGACCCCATTTATCACACTTTATGGATATCATCCGCCATCCATCACATCATCTTTAAGGAAAAATTCGAAGGTTCAAGCAGTGGAAGATCACATCGAGCATCAGCATGAATTTCTCCAACTCTTAAAGGATAACCTGAATTTGGCACAAAATCGAATGAAACAACAGGCAGATCAACATCGCAACCAGAGAGGTTTTGATGTAGGAGATTGGGTATTTTTACGGCTACAACCATACAAACAAATTTCCCTCAAGCAAGCTAAGAAGGATAATAAATTATCGCCAAAGTACTATGGTCCTTACAAGGTATTGCAAAAGATTGGTACTATGGCATACAAATTGGAGCTTCCTGCTTCTTCGCGAGTACATCCAGTTTTCCATGTTTCATGCTTAAAGAAGGTTATAGGTGAAAATCTTCCAGTTCAAACAATATTGCCGGAACTTGATGAGGAAGGAAAAATGATATTGGAACCTGAAGCGATCACGGAAACAAGAACTCGAAAATTACGGAATCGATCAATTTCAGAGTATCTCATCAAGTGGAAGAACTTACCCACTGAAGATTCTACATGGGAGGATGAGAATTTTATACGAAAGCACCCGGAGCTACTCAAGTGTTGAGGACAACACTTTTTTGAAGGAGAGGGGCATGTTAGGTCCCTATATCACTAGTATAGCCCCTTATTATTGTTAGTGTAAACCCCTTATTGTTATTATTGTACCCTTGTAACCCCCATTTTGTTACTATTGTGCCCTTAAATTATTATTGTTAGGTCGGCTAGGATTACATTGTGGCCCACTAGGATTACATTATGGCCATATGGACTCCTATATATAGAAAGGAGGTTTTGTAAATTGTATCATCCAAGAATTGTTCATTTATGTAATGTATTGGAGGTTTCCCCCTCGAAGTGGCTTATTTATAAGGTGTTGATATCTATTTTCTTCTATTTTTGGAGCTGGTTACACAACACTAAACCTGTAACCTTAACCTTAACCTTAACCTTAACTATAACCTAACCCTAACCTTGATTAAACCCTTAACCTTAACCTTAACCTTAACCTTAACCTAACCTTAACCTTGACCTTAACTATAACTTAACCCTAACCTTGACCAAATCCTTAACCTTGACTTTAACCTTAACCTTAACTATAACCTAACCCTAATCTTAACCTTGACCTTAACTATAACCTAACCCTAACCTTGCCCTTAACCTTAACCTTAACCTTCCCCTTCCCATAAGCATAACCTTAACCTTGACATTACTCTTAACCTAACCTTAACCTTAACCTTAACTTTAACTTTACCCTAACCTTAAGAGATAAGCTAACCCTAACCTTGACCAAACCCTTAACCTTAACCTTAACCTCAAACTTTACCCTAACCTTAACCTTAACCGTGACTTTACCCTTAACCTTAACCTTAACCTTGACCTTAAACTAACCTTAACCTTAACTGTATCTTACCCTTAACCTAACCTTAACCTTAACTCTAACCTAACCCTAACCTTGACCAAACCCTTAACCTTAAACTTAACCCTTAACCTTAACCTTGACCAAACCCTTACCTTAACCGAAATTTAAGCTTAACCTTCCCCTAACCTTAACCTTAATCTTACCCTTAACCCTAACCTTAACTTGACTAAACCCATAACCTTAAACTTAACCTTACCCTTAACCTTCACCTTAACCTTAACTTTACCCTTAACCTTGACCTTACCCTTAACCTTCATCTTAACCTTAAAATTAACCTTACTAAACCCTTAACCTTAACCTTAACCTTAACTTTACCATTAACCTTGACCTTACCCTTAACCTTCACCTTCACCTTACCTTAACCTTGACCAAACCCTTAACCTTAAACTTAACCTGACTAAACCCGTAATGTAAGGGTAAATTTAAGGTGAAGGTTAGGGTTAAGGTTAAGGTTAGCTTAAGGTCAACCTTGAACTTGACCTTAACCTTAACCTTAACCTTACCCTTAACCTTTACCTAACCTTAGCCTTAACCTAACCTTGACCCTCACTATAACCTAACCTTAACCTTAACCTAACCTTAACTTTAACCATAACCTTAAAATTTACCCTTAACCTAATCGTAACCTTAACCTTAACCATAGCCTTAACCTTAACCTTAACCTTGAGCTTAACCTTAACCTTGCCCGTAACCTTCACCCTTAAACTTAACCTAACCGTAACCTTGACCAAACCCTTAACCTTAACCTTAACCTGACTAAACCCTTAACCTTGACCTAATCGTAACCTTAACCTTACCTTAACCTAACTTAACAATGATCTTAACCTTAACCTTAACCTTAACCTTACCTTAACCATAACCTTAACCTTAACCTAACCTTACCCTAACCTTAACCTAACCTTACCCTTAACATAACCTTAACCTTAACCTTAAGGTTAGGGTTAGGTTAAGGGTAAAGTTAAGGTTAAGGTTTGGTTAAGGTTAAGGCTAAGGTAAGGTTAAGGTTAAAGTTAGGTTAAGGTTCAGGTAAAGGATAGGGTTAGGTTAAGGTTAAGGGTAAGGTTAAGGTTAAGGTTATGGTAAGGTTAACGTTAAGGGTTTAGTTAAGGTTAACGTTAGGTTAAGGTTAAGGTTACGAGTTTAGTCAAGTTAAGGTTAAGGCTTAACCCCTTAGCCTTAACCTTAACCTAACTATAACCTTACCTTATCGTAACTTAACCTTAACCTTAAGGATGACCTTAACCTTAACTTTAAGGTTAGGTTATATTAGGTTAAGGTAAGGATAAGGTTAAGGTTAGATTAGGTTAGGTTAAAGTAAGGTTAAGGTTAACGTTAAGGTTATGGGAAGGTTAAGGGTTTAATTGTACCATTAACATTAACTTAACATGAACCCTAAGCTTAACCTTGACATTAAATATAACCTAACCCTAACCTTAACCTAACCTTAACCTCAACTTTAACCTTAAACTTACCCTAGCATTAACCAAAACCTTAACCTTAACCTTAACCTTAACCTTACCCCCTTAACCATAACCTTAACCTTAACCTGACTAAATCCGTAACCTTAACCTTAAGTATAACCTAACCCTAAGCTTGACCAAACCCTTAATATTAACCTTAACATTAACCTTTACTTATTCTTAACCTTGACCTTAACCTTAACCTTAACCATAACCTTAACCTTATCTTAACCTAACCTAACCTTAACCTTACCCTTTACCTTAAACTTAACCTTGACCTTAACTATAACCTAATCCTAACCTTGACCAAACACTTAACCTTAACCTTACCCTAATCTTAACCTTAACCTAACCTTAACCTTAACCTGACTAAACTTGTAACCTTAACCTTAAGGTTAAGGTTAAAGTTAAGGTTAGGGTTAAGGTTAGGGGAAGGTTAAGGTTAAGGTTAGGGTTAAGGTTAGGGGAAGGTTAAGGTCAAATTCAAGGTTAAGGGTAAAGTTAAGGGTAAGGTTAGGGTAAGGTTATAGTTAAGGTTAAGATAAGGTTAAGGTTAAGGGTAAGGTTAAGGTTAAGGTTATGGTTAAGGTTAAGGCTAAGGTTAGGTTAAGTTAAGGTTAAGGTTAAGGTTTTTTCAAGGTTAGGGTTAGGTTATATTTAAATTTAATTTTAGGGTTAGGTTATAGTTAAATTTAATTTTAAGGTCAAGGTTAAGGGTAATGTTAATGTTAGGTTAAGGTGAAGATTAGTTTAAGGGTAAAGTTAAGGGTATGGTTAGGGTAAGATTAGGTTTAAGGTTAGGGGAAGGTCAAGGATAAGTTTAGATTATGGGTAAAGTCAAGGTCAAGGTTAAGGTTTTGGTTATGGGAAGGTTAAGGTTAGGTTATAGTTAAGGTTAAGAGTTTGGTCAAGGTTAGGGTTAGGTTATAGTTAAGGTCAAGGTTAAGGTTAGGTTAAGGTAAAGGCTAAGGTTAAGGTTAAGGTTAAGGTTAAGCTAAGGTTAATGTTAAGGGTTTGGTCAAGGTTAGGGATAGGTTATAGTTAAGTTAAGGTTAAGTTCAAGGTTAAGGGTAAGGTTAAGGGTTTGGTCAAGGTTAGGGTTAGGTTATAGTGAAGGTTAAGCTTAATTTAAGGGTAAAGTCAAGGTTAAGGTTAATTTAAGGTTAGTTTAAGGGTAAAGTTAAGGTTAATGTTAAGGTTTTTTCATGGTCAACTCCAAAAACTTGTGAATAAAACTCTGCTTTAATTCATTTGATAAAAATTTTCTTTCCTTCCTTTTTAAATAGATTAATTTCATCTTTTTCATAGAATGATATGAATCAAAATATAAAAAAATCCCAAAAAAATCAACAAAACCTTAAAACAACGAAGTAGGAAAAATGGATACTTAGGCACATATAGTGCATTACACTTCATCAGTTTACTAGCCCTAGTCGATAATTTATGTTAACAATTTAGGACACTAAATTGACTAAACATTTTGGCACTATTGCCAGGGAAGTGTAAGTAGGTAGCCTTATTTCTTGCATCCCAAAAACAATGACATGCGTAGAGAAAGAGACTCTAGGGGTAGATTTATAAGAGGCAGAAGCTTAATTCCCACAACACCACTCACTCCACCGAGACCAAGAAGTAGCTCACCTCCAACTCAAACCCATATTCCATACTATACTGGTCATAGGCTTCCAGAAGTTTCAAGATTAGATATCCAAACAGGAAGATCTCCCACTTCATCTACTGAAGCAATTTTAGAAGAAGAAGAGGATCCACGGACTCCTGCAGGAGGAATAACCTTTTTCACTTCCACAGGAGAATACATTCCAGCAGAAGAATTAGAAATCCCTAGTGAAGAGGAAGAAGAGGAATATTTCTTCAATATACCCTTGATAGAAGAACCAGAAGAACAATTAGTTCTCCATACTGAACCTTATATTAGTTTGAAGGAATATACCATGGTAGGAAGAGGAGAAGAAGGAGGAGAAGGGGAAGGAGAAATATTTAATGGAGAAAACTTGCTATTTGGAGGAGGTAGAGGTAGAGGAGGAGATAGAGGAAGAGGAAGAGAAAATGCAGAAGGAGGTAAAGATAGAGGAAATGTAGAAGGAGATAGAGGTAGAAGGGGAATTGAAAGCTCCTTTGGATTCCCTATAATAGATGAAGAAACAAATGCTACCATGAAAAATATCTCACCCTCTATTCTTCTAATTTTCATGGACTGAAAAGTGAAGACCATGAGACATTTTTATTTGAATTCAAAGTTCTATGCAAAACTTATGAATATCTTCAAGATGGTCAAAAACTTAAACTATTCCCTTCAACACTGAAAGGAGCATCACTAAAATGGTTTATGAGTCTAATCATTGGGTCTATTGGGACATGGAAACATGGAATGATATGAGGAAAAAATTTCTAGAAAGATATCTAGATTACTGTATACCAGTCAACCATAAGGAAGAAGTGTTCAAAATGATGCAAAAAGAGGATGAAAATATAGAAGATTTACTTGGAATATTTAATTGTAACATTAAAAGGGAAAAAATGAAAAATTTAGATCAAGACACCTTGAAAACTCTTTTGTTGAAAATAATTAGGGATGAATGGATATATATCCTTAACCAAACCCTTAACCTTAAACTTATCTCACCCTTAACCTTGACCTAAACGTAACCTTAACCTTACCTTAACCTAACCTAACATTAACCTTAAAATTAGGTTAAGAGTAAAGTCAAGGTTAAGACTGAGGTTAAGGTTAAGGGTAAAGTTAAGGTTAGGTTAAAGGTAAAGATAAGGTTAAGGTTAGGGTAATATTAAGTTTAAGGTTAAAGTTAAGGGTTTGGTCAGGGTTAGGGTTACATTATAGTTAAGGTCAAGGTTAAGGTCAGGTTAAGGTTAAGGTTAAGGGTTTGGTCAAGGTTAAGGTTAAGGTTAGGGTTAGGGTAAAGGTTAAGGTTAAGGTCAAGGTTAAGGTCAAGGTTAAGGTTAAGGATATTGTTAAGGCTAAGGTTATGGTTAGGTAAAGGTTAAGGTAAGCTTAAAGTTAGGTTAAGGTTAACCTTGATCTTGACCTTAACCTTAACCTTAACCTTAACTTAACCTTAATCTTAACCTAACATTAACCTTAAACTTCCCATAACCATAACCTTAACCTTAACTTTAAGCTTAACCTAACCTTAAGCTTAACCTTAACCTTTACCTAACCTTATCCTTAACCTTAACCATAACCTTAACCTTAACCTAACCTTAACCTTGACCTTAACTATAACCTAACCCTAACCTTTACCAAACCCTTAACCTTAGCTATAACCTAATCCTAACCTTAACCAAAACCTTAACCTAAACCTTATCTCACCCTTAACCTTAACTTATCCTTAACGTTAACGTTAACCTTAAGCTTGACCTAATCGTACCTTAACCTTAACTTAACCTAACATAACATTAAGCTTAACGTTAGGTTAAGGGTAAAGTCAAGGTTAAAACTAAGGTTAAGGTTAAGGGTAAATTTAAGGTTAGGTTAAGGGTAAATATAACGTTAAGGTTAGGGTTAAGATTAAGTTTAAGGTTAATGTTAAGGGTTTGATCAAGGTTAGAGTTAGGTTATAGTTAAGGTCAAGGCTAAGGTTAGGTTAAGGTTAAGGTTAAGGGTTTGGTCAAGGTTAAGGTTAAGTTTAAGGTTAGGGTAAAGGTTGAGGTTAAGGTTAAGGTTAAGGTTAGATTGAGTTTAAGGTTAAGGGTAAAGTTAAGGTTAAGGTTAGGTTAAGGTTAAGGTTAGGTAAGGGTAACATTAAGGTTAAGGTTAAGGTTAAGGTTATGGTTAAGTTTAGGTTAAGGGTAAATTTAAGGCTAAGGTTAAGGTTACGGGTTTAGTTAGGTTAAGGTTAAGGTTAAGGTTATGGGTTTAGTTAGGTTAATGTTAAGGCTAAGGTTAAGGTTAAGGTTAAGGGGGTAAGGTTAAGGTTAAGGTTAAAGGTGAAGGTTAATGGTAAGGTTAAGGATAAGGTTATAGGTTTAGTCAGGTTAAGGTAAAGTTAAAGGTTTGGTCAAGGTTAGGGTTAGGTTATAGTTAAGGTTAAGGTTAAGTGTAAGTTTAGCGTAAGGTTAGGGTACAAGTACAGGTTAAGGTTAAGGTTAAGGGTTTCCTTGCCCTTAACCTCAACCTTGACCTTAACTATAACCTAACCATAACCTTACCATTAACCTTAACCTAACCTTAACCTTAACCTTACCCTTAACCTAATCTTAACCTTAACTTGTAACCTGACTAATGTTGGGAAAAATACTGAGAAGGGGGGGTGAAACAGTATTTACTGCATATTCAAAACTTTTTACTTTTTCACTCTCTAAAACCCATACGCTACTTTCCTTTAGTAAACTCGCGTATACACGTGGATATCCTTCATACAACTCGCGTATTATCAAAGATCTAAATATGCAGATATTTATTAACTTAGTTCTTTGCACCATTCATTCATCTGATGTTATGTTAACAGTAAACATGTGTAGTAACAACAGAATAAACCATCACACAAAGCATCACACATGAACACCAGGATTTTTAGGTGGAAACCCAAGTCGGGAGAAAACCACCGCTGCAGTTGCTCGGCCTTCAATATTTTATTATAGAGAAAACATATTACAACATATGTGCTGGCGCAGACTTGACCAGCACGCAGGCACCCACCTGCGCTCGTTTACCAGCCTCTCCTGGAAGGGAGCTCCAACCCCCTGACTCGTTTACTAGCCTCTCCTGGAAGGGAGCTATGACCCCCCGATCTCGTTTACCAGCCTCACCTGGAAGGGAGCTACGACCCCCTGACTGAAGGCTACAACCCTCAGCACCTCTATGGACCACGTTTCATCAATTTTCACACCGGATCCAAGCTTCCTTTAGGACACAACTTGCAGGCCACGTTTCATCATATTTTCAGACTGGACCCTTTCCATACTTTTAAGCACAGTCAACCATGAAACAGATACATATAACTCACTGACAGATATCAGTAAACCAGCAGAACAGATCAAACATTTCTTACCACAGACTTCAGCAAACCCTAGTTTGCATACGCGCTTTCCTTTCACTGATGTCGCGTATATACGCGCTTCTGTTCACATAAACCAGCGTATACTTCTGTACATATTACAGATCTAATTTCATTGCGCATACGCGCTTTCTCTTCAGCGAAGCCGCATATATACGTGCTTCCTCTTCGGCGAACTAGCGTATGGTTCTTCAGACTTTTATGTCATTGCAATTCTTCACAATAGATACATCACTTCAGATTTTACCCTTTACCTCAGACAGATGTTCGCCTCATCACAGATCTAATCATTCCATAAACAGATCTAGCAAATACAAGTACATTTTAGATCTAGATCCCCTTCTTCATCATTGGTGCATCATACATTCAGATCTATCATTCAACTGTAACCCTTTCCATTCAGATATACTTCAGAGAGAAGTATTCATTCAAGCTCAGACATCTTGCACCCACACTCATGATTTGCACAATGAATTTCTTCTCTTTATATAGGTTTACCCTTTTTCAATACCATGAGCCAAAACCATATTACTTCCGATGGTATTCCTGGACGGGGTCATTTAGACGAATCATTACCCAATACAATGGGTCAATACCATGGTGGTTACCCCTGGTTTTGCACTTTTTGAGCGCTTTTTCCCATACGCGACTTGGCACGTACTTTACCGCGTGCATACGCGACTTCTACTAGACAAATCTGCGTATGCCTTGAGACATACTCTTTTCATCATAGATCTAGCACATGTTGAATTCCTTTCTTCATTACCTTCTGTACTCACTGTAGATACATCAGATTTACATCTTTAAACAGGTTCATCAAGACATATTCTATCAAGCACAACTTCATCAAGTAAGTTTCCATTCAAGGACAACACTCAGCATCATATTACTAACAAACATCATTTCATATCAGATTTACATCATTTACCAAACCCATCAGGTCAAGAATAACTTCATCAGGTGGATTGCCATCAAGGACAACACATGTCAACAGTCTCATGTCTTCATCTTCATTTAGTGGGTTTCCATCAAGGACAACACTCTTCATCATATTGCCAACAATATCCCCCTTTGGACTTGATGGCAACCATAATGGCGTTTGGTTACCACAACAGATAAGTACATTAAGAATACAAGGACACCATGTCACATTCCCCATTTTTGACACCATTCTTTCTATTCATTCAAACACCATGTCACTCTCCCCCTTTGACATCAAGGGCAAAGGGTGGATCAAAACCAACATACTCTCCCCCTTTTCTCCACATGTGGAAGAAGCGTTCTGCAGATCTGATATATACTGAAGTGACCAAGCTCCCCCTGAGTTCATGCTTAATCTTCAAACATATTTTCCAATGAAGTACATGACTCTATGAAATTCCTATCACCAATGACTCATACTTACATCAAAGATCCATCCAAGTGGATTTACATATGAGACTTAACTACCCAACCAAGTGGGTTTACAAATTTGACTCAGTTACCCAACCAAGTGGGTTTACAAAATTTAACTCAGCTACCCAACCAAGTGGGTTTACAAATTTATCAAGTCCTTACATGACTGAATATTACAATGACCTTTTCATCAAACTACAAATATAACTTTAAGACCAACGCCAGAAAGTCCTCAAGAAAGAGAACATATTTTAGAAACATCATAATGCCAACAATGCATTATACTCAGCAAAGCTAATGCTCCCCCTGAATTTGTGCATCCAAGCAACCTTTCCATATGACTAAGGTTCCCCCTTAGTTTGTGCATCCTGAACACTTTTACCAACAAATCATCAAGGCATCTTTATCAAAAAATTAGAAATAGAATTATGAGAACTGGAACACCACCAGAGATACCAAACAGTATCAGAGATACCGAAAAGCACTGCAGCTGTGCTGAAGAGAGCTGAATCCAAACAGAAAATTGTCAACAATCAGACATACGCGGTTTTCTGTGCATGAACTCGCGTATATACGCGACTATGTTTCAGGAAACCCGCGTATCCAATACCATCTTCTATATTTTATCCAGATCTGATCCTCTTGTGAGAAAAAGACAGTGTTCATCTTCTTTCTGGGATATTTGAATGCTTCCCTGGACTACAGATAGATAGAACAGTGTAGTTGTGTCTTCAAGCATCATCCAACGGTTGTAGCATAAGCACATTAATAACCAAGCCTTCAGATTCTTTGCTGCATCAATACAATCTTTCCAAGAGAGATTATCATACCAGAACAACATCTTCAAAAATGTGTCAAGCAATCATCCATGTGGTCCAATATCATCAAGATCTTCAAGATTTAACATGAAGTAACATATGTAGGCAAAAGATCTCAACCATAGTAACAAACTTTGCATGATCTATTCTTATTTCTGAATCAAACGACATCCAACTCATCCATGTGTGAGCACAAAAGATACTTATCAGCAACCAGGGCTCAAAATCTCATCATAATAAACCATGTACCAAGTCATCATCATTTGAGCAAGAGTATCACAAAAACCAAAGAATAAGCAATCATATTGCCAACAATGCAATCATTATTATTCAACCTACTGTTCCCCCTGAACCAGTGCTCCTTCTTAACTTGTGCAACCTGAATACGTTCATCAGCAAGTCATCAGCAACAATCTCTGCATGAACTACCCTTATCTCTAAATTATAAGAATTTCATCTCAACAATGAATACTCTTCATCAAAAATGCAAACAGGACTTATCCACAATCTTCAACATAAGAAACCATGTATCATATCATCATTATTTATAACTGAGAAACTAAGCTGATATTGAGTCAATAATACAGTTATTAACAGTCAGACTAATGCTCCCCTTGAACTTCTGCTCCTGATCTTCAGTTGTCATCCCAATTCTCTTATCATAAATGCATACGCGACTGTGTCTGCTGGAACTCGCGTGTATACGCGACTTTTGTTAATAGAACCCGCGTATGGAAAGTGAAGCATAGAAATTTTTCACATTCCTTCATCTCCCCCTGAACTTGTACTTCCTATACCTGTCTTCTTCATATCAGATCCTCTGTCAGAAATACATATAACCAGAATAATCAAATCAATCATGAGAGACATCATACATTGCTCCCCTTGTGACGATACATTACTAAATCTCATAATTTATCCGACATCATTCCTGCAGTCAATGAGAGAAGTAAGCTTCAGAAGTGGATGACTGCAGTAGGGTCAATATTCCCTACCTTTCTGATCGGTCCTCCATCTTTTTCCAGATTTGTTTGATCTTTATATTTGTGTGCTGGAAGTTATCCAATTTCTCATATCTGTTCAACCTGCATTCCTTTTCTACATGTCCATACTTGTTACAAGAATAACATCTCATATCTCCAGAAAAATAAGCATAAGAATCATAATGAGTATTTCTAATCTTCCTCCTTTTACAATCAACTACTTTATGTCCATACTTGTTACATGAAAAACAATATCCCTTGAAGCTACCAGAGTACCTTTCTGAGTAGAATCTGTTTGTTTGTGGCTGAATTGTTCTGCTTCTGCAATTTGCTGCAACATGCCCATAATTATGACATTTAAAACAATCAACGTTCTTGAATAAATTCCTTTGAGAATTCATGATTGTTGGTTGATATTTTGTCTCTTTCAACACTTCAGGTTTTGCATTGACATCCTCTGAATTTTTAGCACTTCCTTGTGAGCTAGATTCTCCTTTAACAGTTTCATGGAAACCAAGACCAATTTTGATAGCAGGAGACCTTTGATTACTCAGAATATTTTCCAAAATATTAGTACTATCTTGAAACTTCAAAAGTTTAATCTTTTCTTCTAATTTACCTTTGAGAATGTTTACCTCAACCTTCAAGGCTTGACATTGCTTTGTCATGCTTTCTTCTTTCCTTCTTCCATCTTCTACTTGATCCTTCAGATTTAGAATCTCTTCTTTCAACCAATTTTCATTTTCTTCACATGTTTGTTGCAGCTCTTCATTCTTTTTATTTGATTTTTCCAGATCTTCTTTGAGAGAGATGATTTATGCTTCAAGTCCTTCCTTTTCAAATGATTGTAGAGGTTCCTCATTCTTCTTACTTGATGCTTCAAGATCGGCTTGCAGAGAGATGATTGCAGCTTCAAGTCCTTCATTCTTCTTGCTTGATTTTTTGAGATCTGCATTTAGATCGTTGATTTCTTCTTCTAGTTCTTTAATTCGATTGGATGCATAAGTATGAAACCTTTGATACTTGTCCACCTGTCCATTCAGCATTTCTATTTGTTTTTCCATTTGAGAGATCATCTCTTTGTTGATAGATTCTTGCTTCTTAGATGAACTTTGTAGTTCTTCAACTTTAACCTTGAGAGCTTCTTCTAGATCCACAACTTTACTTTCACTATCTTCATTATTGTTTGCACAAAGAAGATTATTCAAAGGACCCCAATCACTATCTGATTCATCTTCTTCAATTTTTGCTATACATGTTTTCTGAGATATCTTCTTGTTTCGAGTAGCCTTCTTCTTTTGCTTCTTTGCCATGAGCACTTTCAGATCATAGTCAGAATCTTCTTCATCTTCACTAGACACTTCATCATCATCTTCATTTGCATAATAACTCTTCCTTTTTTCAAATTGTTTCCCTTTACCATGTTTTTCTCTATAAAGACATTTAGCAGCATAGTGACCAACTTTTCCACACTCAAAAAATTTAAAGGGAAGCTTACCTTTGAATCTTCCAGTACCTAGTTGGAGTTTTCTCACAAAATTTGCTTCTTCTTCTTCGGATATATTGCTGGTTTCTTTGAAAACTTCCTTTCCTTTTGCAGACGCCTTAAAAGCATCTTCTCTGATTTGAGAAGGGCCTCCTTGTCTCATTTCAAAAGCGGTCAGGATACCATGTAATTGAACAACAGTAAGAGTTTGCAGATCTTGCCTTTCTTCAATAGCTGAAACTTTGGAGTCAAATTTTGAAGTCAAATATCTTAAGACTTTTTCCACCATAGTAGTATTGGTTATGGTTTCACCCAAATTCCTCATTCGATTTACAATATCATCTAGATGAAGAAAGAAACTGGCAATACTCTCATCACTATGCATCTTCAAATTTTCATATTCAATTCTAAGAGTTTGGAGTTTTGCACTTTTTACCTTTGTATCTCCTTCATAGCTCAGAATGATTTTGTCCCATATTTCTTTTGCTGAATTTAGTTGCATCACTTTAGCAAATTCTGATTCAGAAATGCTTCCCAATAGGACATTGACTTCTTTGGCATTGATTTCATATTTCTTCCTTTCTGCTGCATCAGTAGGAATACTTGCCGGGTATTGATAACCTTCTTCCACGATTGCCCATACATCTGTAACAAGACTTTGCAGATATTCTTTTGTTCGTACTTTCCAGAATATCAGATTGCTTCCATTGAATAGAGGTGGCTTTATAGACATTACTCCCTCTTGACTTCCCATTGTGACGGATCTCCTTCAAGTGATCAAGCTTCTGCAGAAGGACCTGCTCTGATTCCAATTGTTGGGAAAAATACTGAGAAGGGGGGTGAATCAGTATTTACTGCATATTCAAAAAATTTTACTTTTTCACTCTCTAAAACCCATACACTACTTTCCTTTAGTAAACTCGCGTATACACGCGGATATCCTTCATACAACTCACGTATTATCAGAGATATAAATATGCAGATATTTATTAACTTAGTTCTTTGCACTATTCATTCATCTGATGTTATGTTAACAGTAAACATGTGTAGTAACAACAGAATAAACCATCACACAAAGCATCACACATGAACACCAGGATTTTTAGGTGGAAACCCAAGTTGGAAGAAAACCACCGCTGCAGTTGCTCAGCCTTCAATATTTTATTATAGAGAAAACATATTACAACATATGTGCTGGTGCAGACTCCTACCAGCATGCAGGCACCGACCTGCGCTCGTTTACCAGCCTCTCCTGGAAGGGAACTCCAACCCCCTGACTCGTTTACCAGCCTCTCCTGGAAGGGAGCTACGACCCCCTGCTCTCGTTTACCAGCCTCACCTGGAAGGGAGCTAAGACCCCCTGACTGAAGGCTACAACCCTCAGCACCTCTATCAACCACGTTTCATCAATTTTCACACTGGATCCAAAGCTTCCTTTAGGACACAACTTGTAGGCCACGTTTCATCATATTTTCAGACTAGACCCTTTCCATACTTTTAAGCACAGTCAACCATGAAACAAATACATATAACTCACTGACAGATATCAGTAAACCAGCAGAACAGATCAGACATTTCTTACCACAGACTTCAGTAAACCCTAGTTTGCATACACGCTTTCCTTTCTCTGATGTCGCGTATATACGCGCTTCTATTCACATAAACCAGCGTATACTTCTATACATATTACAGAGTTAATTTTATTACGCATACGCGCTTTTTCTTCAGTGAAGCCGCGTATATACGCGCTTCCTCTTCGGTGAACTAGCGTATGGTTCTTTAGACTTTTATGTCATTCCAATTCTCCACAATAGATACATCACTTCAGATTTTACCCTTTACCTCAGACATATGTTCGCCTCATCGCAGATCTAATCATTCCATAAACAGATCTAGCAAATACAAGTACATTTAAGATCTAGATCCCCTTCTTCATCATTGGTGCATCATACGTTCAGATCTATCGTCAAACCTTTACCCTTTCCATATAGATATACTTCACAGAGAAGTATTCATTCAAGCTCAGACATCTTGCTCCCACACTCATGATTTTCACAATGAATTTCTTCTCCTTATATAGGTTTACCCTTTTTCAATACCATGAGCCAAAACCACATTAGTTCCGATGGTATTCCAGGACGGGGTCATTTAGACGAATCATTACCCAATACAATGGGTCAATACCATGGTGGTTACCCCTGGTTTTGCACTTTATGAGCGCTTTTTCCCATACGCGACTTGGCACGTACTTTACCGCGTGCATACACGACTTCTACTAGACAAATCCGCGTATGCCTTGAGACATACTCTTTTCATCATAGATCTAGCACATGTTGAATTCCTTTCTTCATTACCTTCTGTACTCACTGTAGATACATCATATTTACATCTTTAAACAGGTTCATCAAGACATATTCTATCAAGCACAACTTCATCAAGTAAGTTGCCATTCAAGGACAACACTCAGCATCATATTGCTAACAAACATCATTTCATATCATATTTACATCATTTACCAAGCCCATCAGGTCAAGAATAACTTCATCAGGTGGATTTCCATCAAGGACAACACATGTCAACAGTCTCATGTCTTCATCTTCATTCAGTGGGTTGCCATCAAGGACAACACTCTTCATCATATTGCCAACAACTAAACCTATAACCTTAACCTTACCCTTAACCTTATCTTACATTGACCTTAACTATAACCTTAACCTTAACCTAACCTTAACCTTAACTTTATGCTTAACCTAATCCTAACCTTAACCTAACCATAACCTTGACTTTACTCTTAACTTAACCTTAACCTTCACTATAACCTAACCCTAACCTTGACCAAACCCTTAACCTCAACCTTACCCTTAACCTTACCCTTACCCATAACCTTATCTTAAACTTACCCTTAACCTTATTTTAACCTTTACTTAACCTTAACCTTGACCTTGACCTTATCCTTAACCTTAACCTTAACCTTAACTTTACCCTTAACCTTAACCTTACCCTTAGCTATAACTTTAACCTTAATCTTGACCTTAACAATAACGTAATCGTAACCTTGACCAAACGCTTAACCTTAACCTTAAACTTAACCTTAACCTTAACCTTACCCTTAACCTTAGCTTATCTTTAACCTTAACCTTAACCATAATCTTAACCTCAGGTTAAGGTTAAAGTTAAGTGTAAGGTTAGGGTAAGTTTAATATTAGGTTAAGGGTAAAGTTAAGGTTAAGGTTAGGGTTACCTTATAGTTAAGTTAACCTTAACCTTAACCTTAAGTTTACCCTTAACCTAGCCTTAACCTTAACCTTAACCTTGAATTTACCCTTAAAATTAACCTTAACCATAACCTTAACCTTAAACCTAACCTTAACATGACTAAACTCGTAACTTGAACCTAACCCTAACCTTGACGAAACCCTTAACCTTAACCTTAACCTGACTAAACCTTTGACTTTACCCTTAACCTTAAGTTTACCCTTAACCTAACCTTACCCTTAACCTTAACCTTAACCTGAATAAACCCGTAATCTTAACTATAAAATAAGCCTAACCTTGACAAAACCATTAAAATTAACCTTAACCTTAACCTTAACCTTAACCATAACCTTAACCTTAACCTAACCTTAACCTTAACCTTATCTTAACCTTAACCTTCACTATAATCTAACCTTAACCTTGACCTTAACTATAACCTAACCCTAACCTTGGCCAAACCCATAACCTTAACCTTAATGTTATCTTAACCTTAACCTTCACTATAACCTAACCTTAACCTTAACCTTATCTTACACTTAACCTAACCTTAAAATTAACTATAACCTAACCCTAACCTTAACCTTAACCATAACCTTATCTTTACCCTTCACCTTAACCTCAACCTTAACCTCAACCTTACCTTAACCTTAACCTTAACCTTAACCTAACCTAACCTCAACCTTAACCTAACCCTAACCTTACCCTGACCTTAACCCTAACCTTACCCTTAACCTTAACCTTAACCATAATCTTAATCTCAGGTTAAGGTCAAGGTTAAGGTTATGTTAAGGGTAAAGTCAAGGTTAAGGTTAGGTTAAGGTTAAGATTAGGTTAAGGGTAAATTTAAGGTTAAGGTTAAGGTTAAATTTTTTGGTCAAGGTTAAGGTTTAGGTTAAGGTTAAGGTTAGTTTAAGGGTAAAGTCAAGGTTAAGGTAAAGTTAAGGTTAAGGTTAGGTTAAGGGTAAGTTTAATTTTAAAGTCAAGGTTAGCGATATGTTATAGTTAATGACAAGGTTAAGGTTAAGGGTAAGGTTATAGTTAGGTTAAGGTTAAGGTTAAGGTTAGGTTAACGTTAGGGTTATGGTTAAGGTTAACATTAAGGTTAAGGTTAAGGTTAAGTTTTTGGTTAAGTTTAGGGTTAGGTTTTAGTTAAGGTTAAGATTAGGTTAATATTAAGGTTAAGGGGGCAAGGTTAAGGTTACGGATTTAGTCAGGTTAAGGTTAAGGTTAAGGGTTTGGTCAAGGTTAGGGTTAGGTTATAGTTAAGGTCAAGGCAAAGGTTAAGGGTAAGGTTATAGTTAGGTTAAGGTTAAGGTTAAGGTAACGATAAGGTTAAGATAAGTTTAAGGTTAAGGTTAAGTTAAGTTAAGGTTAAGGTCAATGTTAAGGGTAAGGTTAAGCTTAGGTTAAGGTTAATATTAGGTTAAGGATATAGTTAAGGTTAAGGTTAGGTTAAGTGTAAAGTTAACGTTAAGGTTAGAGATAGGGTTACGGTTAAGGTTAGGGTTTTCTCAAGGTTAGAGTAAGGTTATAGTTAAGGTTAATGTTAAGATTAAGGTTACGGGGTTAGTAAGGTTAAGGTTAAGTTTAAGAGTAAGGGTAAGGTCAAGGATAAGGTTACAAGTCTTAACCTTAACTTTCACTATAACCTAACCTTAACCTTAACCTTAACCTGAAACCTTAACCTAAAATTAACCATAACCATAACCTTAACCTTGAACTTAACCGTCACCCTTAACCTTAACCTAACCTTAAACTTAACCTTGAACTTGACCTTAAACTAACCTTAACCTTAACCTCGACTTTAAATATAACCTAACCCTAACCTTGACCAAACCCTTAAACTTAACCTTGACCTGACTAAACCTGTAACCTTAAACTTAAACTTTACCCTTAACCCTAACCTTAACCTGGGGTTAAGGTTATGGTTAATGTTAAGGATAAGTTAAGGTTAAGGTTAAGGTTAAAGTTACAGGTCTAGTCAGGTTAAGGTTAAGTTTAAGGGTTTGGTCAAGGTTAGGGTTAGGTTATAGTTAAGGTCAAGGTTAAGGTTGGGTTAAGGTTAAGGTTAGGGCTAAGGTTATGGTTAAGGTTAAGGTTAGGTAAAGGTTAAGGTAAGGTTAAGGTTAGGAATGGTAAAGTCAAGGTTAAGGTTAGGTTAAGGTTAATATTAGGTTAAGGGTAAAGTTAAGCTTATGGTTAGGGTAAGGTTAAGATTAGTTTAAGGGTAAAGTTAAGGTTAAGGTTATGGTTAAGGTTAGGTTAAGGTTAAGGTTCAGGTTCATGTTAGGGTTAAGGTTAGGGCAAGGTTAAGGTTAAACATAACGTTAAGGTTAAGGTTTCACTTTACCCTTAACCTAATCTTAAGCTTAACCTTAACCTTAACATCAACCTTGACCTAGCCATAACCTTCACCTTCACCTAACCTTAACCTTAACATTAACCTTACCCCCTTAACCTTAACCTTAACCTTAGCGTTATCTTACCCTTAACCTTAACCATAAACTTAAACTTGACTTTACGCTTAACCTAACCTTAACCTTAACCTTAACCTAACCTTAACCTTGACCAAACCCTTAACCTTAACCTTAAGCTAACTAAACCTGTATCCTTAACCTTAACCTTACCCTTAACCTTCACCTTAACGTTGACTCTACCCTTAACCTAACCTTAACTATAACCTAACCCTAACCTTGACCAAAACCTTAACCTTAAACCAACCATAACCTTAACCTTAACCCAACCTTAACCTTAAATTAACCTAACCTTAACTTTACCCTTAACCTAACCTTAAGATTAACATTAAACTGATCCTTAACCTTATCTTAACCTTAACCTAACCTTAACCTTAACATTAATCCTAACTAAAACCTTCCCCTAGCCTTAACCTTAACTTTACCCTTAACCTAATCTCAACCTTAACTATAACCTACCCATAACCTTAACCTTAACCATAACATTATATTTACCCTTACCCTTAACCTTAACTATAACCTAATCCTAACATTGACCAAACCCTTAAACTTAACCTTAACATGACCTTAACTATAGCCTAACCTAAAGCTTGACCAAACCCTTACCCTTATCCTAACCTTAACCCTGACTTTACCCTTAACCTAACCTTAACCCTGACCTTAACCTAACCTTAACCTTAACTTTAACCTTAACCTTATTTTAACCTTAACCTAACTTTAACCTTAACCTTAACCTAACCTTAACCTTAACCAAACTGTAACCTTAACCTTACGTTAACCTAACTTAACCTTAACCTTAACCTGACTAAACCCTTAAGGTTAGGGTAAAGTTAAGGTTAAGGTTAATTTCAAGGTCAAGGTTAAGGTTAAGTTAGGTTAAGGTAAGGTTAAGGTTATAGTTAAGGTTAAGGTTAAGGTTAAGTTAAGGATAAAGTCAAGGTTAAGGTTAAGGGTTTGGTTAAGGTTAAGGCTAGGTTATAGCTAAGGTTAAGGGTTTGGTCAAGGTTAGGGTTAGGTTATATTTAAAGTCAAGGTTAAGGTTACGGGTTAACCTAACCTTAATCTTTGCCTTAACCTTAACCTTTGCCCTAACCTTATCCTTATCTTAACCTTAACCTAACCCTAACCTTAACCTTTGTTGGGGTTCCTGTGTTTTGGCAGATTGGAAAACCCAAAAGACATGACAACATCAAACCACTTTGGGATTCTAGGATCTAGCCCTCCTGAATCCAAAGAGGGATCTCTCTATAAGTGTGTTTAAAGATTTGATGGCTTGAAATGTGATCTTAGGCTAGTTATTGAGAACAAGGGTTTTTGTTTGTTTGGTTGGTTGGTTATGATCTTTAAGTGGATGGAATATCACAAAATGAAAGAGTTTCAAAGGTTGAATATGCAAGTATATTGAGAAGTGTTCAGTAGATAGGATTAATGTGAAGTAGCTTTAATCCATTGGGCAATGGAGTCACAAAAGGGTTTAATTGTACAACAATTTCAAGAGTGTTCCAACGGGAAAGTCATCTATATCAAAAGATCATTTAGATTAATGGATGGAGTGGAACATTAAAAGTGTTGTGAAAGTGGAAAAATCCAATAATTTCAACAAGGATTTATCAACTTTCCATACAAGAAAAGCCTTTTTAAGCAACTGTTTGAAACCAACCAAAGGACAGGGCTAACCATAGACTTATTTGGACAAGCTTGTGTTAAAGCTAACTTATCAGACAACAATCCAATAATCTCACTAGACTACTTTTAGAAGGGATTAAAACAGATAAGAAAACAAAGTGCATCTTAAGATCAGGTCAGATGTATTACAATCATGGTCTGCTATTAGCATACTCTTAGGGAAACTTTTAAACAACCTTTGGAGAAAGAACTAGAAGACAAGGAAAACCATAAACTTTCCTAGTTTAAATCTACTTAGAATGTAATGAAAATATCATTCAAGAACTTCTTTTCAAGTTTTCAAAATCAAGACATGGACTAACCAACATTCCTTGATAATTTTTACACTTAATTTAATTCATTCCCAAATATTACAATTAGCAGAAAACATATAGATAAAGCTTATCAGTGAGAGTAGGGTACTTTTAACAGTAAATCCTAGCTCTATGCTTGCTACTCTTTATCAGAGAAAAGTGAAAAAAATGGCATACATGAAAGGAAAACAATAACAGTAAGAGGTACTTCACCAATGATATAGACCAGGATCCCAAAAATAAGCTTGTATATTGATTGTCAATCCAGTTACAAACTACATGTCCAATGTTTCATCACAACTTCAAACATCTCTTCTTAGCCTATCTTCTTCAATAACTTAACAGAGCTTCAGAGCTTCATAACTTATTTACATTCAACAATGATTCGATACAACAACTATTACATCAAATTCCAACACCCAAACACATCTCATCTTCTTCAGAAGTATTTATAAAAGAAACAGGAGGTGGAATGAAAGGAAGAATAATTTGGAAATTAATACAAGTCTTAATGCTTCTCTATCTGTGAGGGGTTCAATAGAGATTTTTTTTGATATTTTCTCTGTATTAATTGGTTTTAATTAAGTATTTAAGATACTCGGCAAATCCTGTTTACTTTAAAACTCTTTAGGCAAGCTGGCAGTAACTCTGGCTATATTTAAAAAAAATATCACTGAATAGGCAATAACTATGCCTTCTTTTAATTTATTGAAGCTGCAAGTGGCACTTTTGGTAGCTAAAGAAGATGAATGGTCTTTGATGTGGTAGTGGAGACCTATTTTACTAATATTTTCGTCTGTTTATCTTTAAACACTTCTAATTTTCTTTTGGTCTGTGTTTAGGCTTAATTAGCTTTGATCTTCGTCTTTGAGTCTTCATTATTTGACATTGTCTTAATGTTAGTATGAATCTTTTGTTGAAGTGTACGAAAAAATACCACTTTAGTTACGCATAACTAATAGCCCTAACATCAAATATGGCTGCCAATATCTTCAGATCTGCAGTAAGTTGGTCAATATAAAAGCTGCAAAAATCCAGATCTATACATAGAAAGATATTAAGCAGTAAAAATAAGGTTTTGCTCCATACATGCAATAGACAAGACAAGAACAATATTTTTGAAATAATTTTGTATTAAGGGCACCTGGGAGGAAAAAAAAAAGGTGTTTCCAATTCTCCTCAATGGGATGGGTTCTTGAAAGTCCTCAGCACTTCAAATCTAGAATTTCTCTCTCTTGTTGGTGTAGAAAACCTAGACAAACATAGAACTCAAAGGTAGCTCACAAAGTGAAATAATGGAAAATTTGACAATGATAATGGCTCAAAGTCAGACCAAGAGCATAGATGCAGAGAGATCTAATAGGCAAAAAAATGTGACAAATGAATGGGAAAACCCTTCTATTTATAACAAAATATTGGGTCATTCTAGATTTTGGTGCATGATTAAAATAATATTAACCAAATCTAGATCCACCTTTTATGGAATATTTTATTATATTTGTTGGAAGGAAAAGGTATTTGACTTGGGTCAAATCCATTTATTTGTAAATAATAAATAAATAAATGATTTATTTATTATTTTAAGGAAGTGGTTGAATGATAATTAAATAAATAATGGTTTATTTAATTATTTATAAATGATTTAGTCATATTTAACAAGGAATATTATTTAAATAAGATTTAAATAATTATTCCTAGAAAATAATAAGACAAATAAAGATTTATCTAATTAATTTCCTTGTTTGGGTTAAATATGACCAGGAGTAATAATTAAATTATTGTTTAATTAATTATTCCATGAGGAAAATCAAACAAATATAGATTTTTTTAATATTTCCCTTTGGGGTTTCCTGTTTAGACCATAAACAACCTAATATATGTGTTTTATTAAGTTATTTTACATAGTGAAAGCAATTTTACTTAGGGTAAAATTGGTCTTACATGGTTTACTTGGGTCCATCTAATGATAATAGGTTAGATGACCAAAAAATGGTATAACACTTAATCTCTTTAACCTATGGATTAAAAACCCTAATCTTCAGGCTTTGGCCTTAATCCCTTTATCGTTAATCTCTTCACTCTGATACACTTTGTTTTGATGTCTTCACTGGCACAAATAGTTTATGAAGTTGGAGGGTTTATGTTAAATGGATCGATAATCATGATCTATCGACCGAGACTGTGGAATTGAAAACTCCTTGGATCCCTTCCTATACTGAAGGTTTGTAATCGTCACTCCTGGCCTTCGCGTTATCTTTATAACTATGGGAAAATTCCATAGAACCTACACAAAACAAAAAAAAATTATATAAATTCTGTGAATATAGGTTTAAAACTGCTTTGGAGGTTTGGGCGCAATGATGAACAGGAGCTGTTGGATTAGGAAAATCAACACTCGAGATTACTCGGTGAAATTGTTAGCTCCCCGTAATTCTAGCAGATTGGTGCGACCGAAACTGTGGAGAGAACACTTGAACCACTTTGGGATTCAAGGATCTAGCCCTCCTGAATCCAGAGAGGGATCTCTCTATAAGTGCAAAGATTGATTTATCTTTAAAGCTTTTATGTGTGATATTACGCTAGTTATTAAGAGCAAGGGCCTTTTTTTTGGTCTTGGATGGTTGAGCATGATTTTTAGTTGAGTGGAAAGTCCTAAAATGAAAGAGTTTCAAAGGTGTGAAGTTGAAAGCAATCAAAACAAGATTTGGCTAATATGATAGATATAACGCTAGTTTTTAGTCCATTGGGCTATGGAGTCATAAAAGGGTTTAATTGTGCAACAATTTCAAGAGTGGTCCAAGGGGCAAGTCATCTATATCACAAGATCTCTTAGATAAAATAATGGAATGGAACAATAAAAGTGTTGAAGGGGTGGAAAAAGACCATAATTTAAACTAGGATTTATGAGTATTTTCGAACAAGAAAAGTCTTTTAAGTAACTGTTTAAAACTAACCAAAAGACAGGGCTAACCATAGAATTCTTTGGACAAGTTCGTATTAAAGCTAACTCATCAGACAAACAATCCAGTAATCCACATAATTACTTTCAGAAGGGATGAAAACAGATAAGAAAAAAAAAGTGTAGCCTAAGATTAGATAAGATACTTTTAAATCTAAACTGCTTTCAGCATACTCTTGGGGAAACTTTCATAATTACCTTTGAAGAAAGAACTAAAAGACAGGGCAAACCATAAACTTTCCTAGTCTAACTCTACTGAGTAGATAATGAAAATATCATTCAAGAAATTCCTTGTCAAGCTTCGCACATCAAGACAGGGATAAACCAATATTCCTTGATAATGTTTATACTTTAATTTAAGAGATTCTTAAACACAAAATTTGGAGGAAAACATTGAGATAAAGCTTATCAGTCAGATAAGGGTACTGTAAAAAGTAAATCCTAACTCTATGCTTGTTGTTCTTTATCAGAGAATAAATGGACAAAATGGCACACATGAAAGGAAAACAATAACACAGAATGAAGCGCTTCACCAGTGATATAGACCAGGATCTGAAGAATCAGCTTGTATATTGATGTCAATCTAGTTGCATTCTTCAAGTCCAATGTTTCAGTTCAGCAATCATCTTCTCTTCGTAGCCTAACTTATTTGATTACAAACAGAGCTTCAAGAGCCTCTGAACACTATTTACATATAGAAAGTTTCGAGCACAAGTATATTTCAAAGTTCTGCAGCCAACCCTTTACAATGAGCTCCTCAAAAAGATTTTATAGGAAAATGAGGACGTGGAATGAGAGAAAAGATCTATAGGCTCAATTAATACAGTTTAATGCTTCTCGGCCTTCGAGGGGCTCAATGGAGAAGATTTCAGATATTTCTCTGTATTAATTGGCTTACATTAAGTATTAAGCTCGCTGGGAAGATTTTGTTGACTTTAAGGCTCTGTGTCATCTTTGTAATAAATCTGCAAATATTTTGCAATAAGTCTCTTTGGCCTGGAATAACTGTTCAGCTATATTAAGGCAGATATCCTCTGTTCTGGTAATAACTATGCCATCTTTTGAATGCTTTGAGGATACAAGTGGCCTCTGGTAGATGAGAGGATTCAACTAGCCTATGATGTGGCAGTGGAGGCTTTCTCGGTCTGGTAGATTTTTTTTTTTTGACCTAAAACAGGATTGATTTGCTTTTGATCTGTGTGTTAGGCATAATTAGGCCTAAATCTTGTCTTTTGTTCTTCAACTGTGTTTAATTTAGTGGATTAGGATTTTAATTGTCGATTTTAGCCGTAATCCACCCAAACTGTGTAAACCATCTTTAATTCTTCATCTTTGGTTTGATTTCAGGCTATCCAACTGATACTCTTTGTTTTTTTAAGCTTTTCTATGTCTTGTTGATGTTCAAGCGTGTAGAGGTCTTATAACGGTATCATTTCTCATGAGGCACCGATAAACTTTGATGGGAACCCTGCAAAAGATCTCTTTGATGAAGAAAGGCTTGGAGGGTCGTCACCCTCGACCTTCATTTTTCCTTTAAAATATTTGAAAAACCTTTAAATCCTGCATAAACCAAGAAATATTAAGAAAATACTGTGGGATAAGGTAAGATTGCTTCAGAGGTTTTGGTCAGATCATGGCCATTGGATGAAAGCATCCAACGACGGAGATTGCGAGTAGAGGTTAAAAGGAGAGGCGGTTGGATGAATGTTGCAAGAGATTAATTCCAGGCAGTTGATCTATGCTTATCAGTGGTTGAGATCAACCGAAGATATATAAAGAGAATGGGTCACTTTTATAATGAAATGGTGGAAAATACGAAGAAAAATGGGCAAAAACCTTAATCGACAGTGAAAAAGGAAAAGAGGAAATTTGGGGTTTCTTGGAGGATTGTGGTTCGTCGGATTAGATTGGCCAAGGAGATCAACGATAGGGGTTGATCTATAAAGTGCCTTGGAGAATGGCAGACGGAGATAGTTCAATGGTCAGATTGAATGTGAGTCGTTGATCTGCAGAGATCAATGATGGGGAACGAACACGATGAAATGTAATATAAAAGGGGTAAAGCGGTTTCAGACAAAGAAACCAAAGGTTTCACGCAGAAAAAAGGTGGATAGGTTGTTTAACCTTTTTTAACGCGATATGCGTTAGAGCCCGACACGTGGCATTTCAAAACCACCTATATTGCACAGATTTCAGGAATTAACTGTCGGGCTTAAATTTACGCGAAACTGCGCGTCTGCCGTCACATCTGGGGTCTTAGATCAGATGGTCGGGGAGAGAGCGCGATGGAGGATAGATGCGCAGGTGATAAGATGTGGGGAATTTTTAATCTAGATCGTCAGATCAAGAATGGATGGCAGATATCTGATCTGAGAGGGGTAGTACCCAAAAATAGTTTGGCCTATCAGGATGATTCTAGACCATTGGATCTTCAATATGGACGATCAAGATCGATCTTTGGGGCTAATGAAATAATATATGAGGCGGAGAAAGGGTCAGTGTGGGTCGTTGATCTACAGAGATCAACGACAGATATTTACTGAAAAACATTACACAGTGGAGTTTGTATAAAATTTAAACAAAGGTTGAGGGCTCATCTGGACCGTCGGATTTAGAAGAATGGATGACCCAGATGCAATCAGAGGATTTGTGATAGGAGGAGGAGAGAGGAAAGGTGCAATGGAAATCTCCAATGTGATTAGATGTGGACCGTTGATATGATGGCCAGATCAACGGTGGGGAATGAATCAGAGGAGGTCACAAGTGGGGGAATGGGCTTTGGGATGCAGCGATGCGGGCCATCGGATCTAGGCCTGGCGGGGGAGATCAATGGCTGAGGATCCATCGGGAGATTGCCAATCAGGGGGGGAAATAAAATAATTAAACGCACCCAATGGAAATCTCCGATGCGAGATTCCGAAGGCCGTTGATTGGTTTTTGAATCAATGGTTGGAATGGCTTTGACCAATGAACCGATGGGTCTCTTTACAATATAAAAAATGGAGTTTTAAATAAAATACAAAGGGAAATGGCTTTGAGGAGGTTTTTATTTATAGTGCTTAGTGCCTGATTGTGGCGCCTTTGGTTTTGCGAAGAGGCAAAGGGATTGTGGGTTTATAACGAGGAGCCCATCGCATCGAGACTTTTCGTTAAAACAAAGAAATGCGCCCATCGAAAGTTTCCAATACGATAAGTGCCATATGGGTTTAGTGCTTGGTTCCAGTGCCAAGTCACATGGTGGGGAAGTGGTTTTAGGGCTTAGCCTTAACGGGATTAGGCCTATAATGAAAATATGGATTTTTTATGAATTTTTTAATATTTTCAAAGGATTTTGAGGGTTTCGGTAGAGTTTAAAAAGGAGTTTTAAACCTTACAAAAGGGGATTTATGGATGGAAGAAGGGAGATAATGGAAAAATAGGGTAAATTTATGGGGAAAAAGGGGATGAAATGGAGGTTAATCTTGAGTGAAAGTAGGGGTAAAATGAGGTGAAAATGGAGTTTTTTTTAGCAGTCTTTTCATCATGAAAACAACAGATTTTTAGAATTAAGAAGGAAACAACAGTGAAGATTAATCAAAGAATAATATGTCTTCAGAAGAGTTCAAGAACTAACAATTTTTCAATAAAACTTGTTTCTTGAATGCTTCAAAAATGATTTAGCCATCATTTGATATGACAAATTTTATAGGTGGCTAACAATGGCTCCATATGGGGATGGTGCCTTCTTTGAAGGCATCAAGAACTTTAGACTTGTATTCTCTGGGGACTGATCAATGCCTCATCCATTGGGCTACAACTTTCTTCACTTGGATGATCTTCTTTTTCTCTGAAAATGTTAGCAGCCATGAAAGACAATGGAATACTATCAAACCAAGCTTTCTACCTACCCAATCCTACTGATCTAACATTTTTTCTTCTTTCAGAGTGCACTTGGATTGGAAAACTCTTTTACAAAAATTTTATTCTTTTGAAAGAAAAAAACTAGTCTAAGTCTACTTCTTATTTCTCCATGAACTCATATTAAACATTTGAGTTCATAAGCTTCTCTACCTAATCTACTATCTCTTGGGATTAAATAGTCTAACAGATTTTTATTCTCTAACTTCTAAAAAAGAAATTCAAAAGCATACAAGTTAGGATTAAACGGTCTAACTTGTTGCTGATCTATGGCATAAAACAAGCTGCACATAGACAATAATTTGTAGAAAAATAAATTAAAATGTTGAAGGCTTAGGATCTGAAAGTTCTAAGCATGACCTTCTCTTTTCTTCAGCTTTGTTTTTAGGCTTTTCTGAGCTGTTTTTTCTTTGTTCTCTGGTTCAAGTTTTGGGCTTATCAGAACCAGTTTACTTCTATCTTTGACTCATGGTTTAAAAAAATTGGAGTCATTCTTCTTTTGGAATCTTAGGTTCGGATTTTTAGCTTGTTTGAACCTTTATTTTTTATCCTAATCTACCTAACTGATAATACAAGACTAAGCTGTTTGGAAAATATGATTCACTAACCTATCAACAGTAATTTTAAAGCCAATTGGTCATGATTAGGATGTATGACTAACTAGGAGTGTGTTTCTTAGGAGTGGCATTTGAGCTTGCACACTTTCAGATTTTGTTTCTCTTTTTCGGTATGGGGCTATACCTTTCTTGTTTTTACAATCTGCCCTCTTTTCTCTTTCTATTGTTTTGTATTTTTTCATTTTTCTAACTTTGAATGCAATGGTGGATGAAATATTTGTAATGAGAAAAAAGATAAAAAGGCTTCCAAACATGATAGGATCAAGAGAAATAATGTTTGAGCATCCTGCCATTGACAGGACCCCCAAACAGTTTAGCTCCATTCAACTCCCGCAAAAAATAAGCATTGTTACCAACAGTAGAATGAATGAGATAAGGGCCAAGCCATAAGTTATCAAATTTCCCTTGCTTTCCCTTGTCTTCTCTTCTTGAATCCCACTTTAACACTTTGTCCCCAACATTGAAATTGTTGGCTTTTGTCCTTCTATCAAAAAGCTTCTTGATGTTGTCTTACTTTCGTAATGCTTTGTTATAAACCTCCTCTCTGGTTTGCTGAAAATGTATAGTTTGATTTATTCTTCTGGTCATGTCATTGTCTTCAAACTGTACTTCTTGAATGAACTTCATAACTGGTACACCAAGGCTGGTTGGAAAAATTGCATCTATACCATACACAAGCTGGTAGGGTGACATTCCAATAGATTTCTTAAGTGTCAATTTGTCAGCCCAGAGTGCATGTACTAGCTTTGTGTGCCAAGACTTCTTGTTGTCCTCCAGCAACTTCTTGATTATGTTCACCAAAATTTTGTTTGAAGATTTTGCCAACCCATTACCTTGAGGGTAATAAGTAGTAAAATGACCCATTGTTATCTGATATTTGTGACAGAATTCAACCATCTTCTTGGATCCAAATGCAGCCGCATTATCAGTGATGATCTTCCTAGGACAACCAAATCTAGAGAGGATATGAGTCTCAATGAATTTTATGTTGACAGAGTCATTGGCTTGGCTAGAAGGGATGGCTTCTATCCATTTGATAAAGTAGTTTGTTGCAGTGAGAATCCATCTATGCTGGGTAGATGAAGGTGGATGGATTTATCCTATGAATTCAAGTCCCCACTGTTGAAAAGGAGCTTCAACAGTGATTGGATGCAAAGGTAAGGGAAGAAATTTTCTTTTGCCTTCAAAAAGTTGGCATTTATGACGGAAAATTATCATCTTGTGTACATCTAGAAATAGGGTGGGCCAATAGTAACTAGCTCTAAGCATTTTGTTGGCTGTAGCTTTCCAATAGAGGTGGCCTCCACATTCTCCTTCATGGAATTCGTGCTTAACCTTCTCTGCATCATTCTCAGGCAAACATTTAAGCAATAACCCACTTGCATTTTTCCAATAAAGACATTTATCTATAATGTTGTAGTTTACAAATTTTAACTTTAAAAACCTTGCCTTTGTTTTTGATAAACCAGGAGGTGTATTAAGATTGAAAAAAACATATAAAATATCAGCATACCAAGAGGAATTCATAAAATGGTCTTCAACAATGGGATTTGACAAATCCTCTTGTTCATCTAAAGCATTTATCATATTTATATCAAGAACTTCAAAATTTGATTCAGCCATTAATCTCGCTAGACCTTGGCCTTTAATGAGTTTAGTGGGCTTGATTTCTAAATCATATTTGAGTATCGCAGCTATCCACCTACCTCTCTTACCATTTGGGTCCTCTGTTAGAATTTCTTTTACAACTGAATTTGGGACAAAGGCAATGATGTGGGAGTGCAAAATGTAAACTCTGAAGTCTTTTAAATCTTTGACCAAAGCAAAAGCTTTCTTTTCCATGATGTTGTACATCAGAGGAGCATCTCTCAATGCCTTGCTAAAGAATGCAATAGGCTGCTCTTATCCCTGTGGGTTTTTCTGCAATAGGACAACAAATATTGTATGTTCTGATGCAAATGAAAAAATATAAAAATCTTTTGAAAAATCAGGACTTATTAGAACTGGTGTTTTGGTTAATGCTTCTTTTACCAGCTCAAAAGATTTCTTTGCTTCCAAGGTCCATTTAACTCCTTGTTCCTTTTTCAGCATGTTGGTAATGTTTCTAAGGAGTTCAGCTAAGTTGGGTATGAACCTTCTCAAGAAATTTATCTTTCCAATGAAAGATTGGAGTTCCTTGATGTTACGAAGATGAATGATTTGCAATATAGCCTCAATCCTCTTTGGGTCTGTCTTTATTCCCTGTTCTGATATTATGTGTCCAAGTAGTTTACCTTTTTGGAGACCAAATAGTGTTTTCTTTGGATTTAAAGATATCACAAACTTTCTGCATTTCTCAAATACTTTTCTCAAATGTTCTAAGTGCTCTTCATCTGTATTTGAAAAAACAGTGACATCATCAAGGTAAATAATGATGAAGTAGCCCAATTTTTATGAGAATGCAATGTCCATGGCTCTTTGAAAAGTAGCACTGGCATTCATTAGACCAAAGAGAATTTTCACATACATGAAAGTGCCCCAAGGTGTAGTGAAAGCTATCTTTAATTGATCATCAGGATGAACTAATATTTTATTGTATCCTATGTAGCCATCAAGCAAAGAAATTCTTTTAGAACCAACTACCCTTTGTAAAATATTATCCATCTTGGGTAAAGGGTAGTTTTCCTTCAATGAAGCTTTGTTTAAATCTATAAAGTCAATACAAAGCCTAATCTCTCCTATTTTATTCCTGACCGAAACCAAATTAGACACCCACTTTGAATATCTAATAGGGACAATAATACCAGCTTCATACATTTTCTTGATTTCCTTCTCAACCAAAGGTAACTGAACAGGGTTTATTCTGCGCAGTTTTTGTTTAAATGGATTTTGGTTTTCCTTGAGAGGTATCTTGTGCTGAATTATTTCAGTGTGATAGGATTTCAGATCCTCATAAATCCACGCAAAATCATCAGAAAATTCTTTAAACAACTCTATGTATTTTAGTTTTATGTGAGCTGGAAAAGTCTTAGATAGTTTGATCATCATTGGTTTCAGTTTACTACCTATATTACACTCTTCAACTTCAGTTTCTACAGGCTCCAGTTTTGGCTTCTTGGAAACATCGTTGAAATGAAAGAACTCTTCTAAAGGGGCCAGACCTTTTGGAAAACTTTGATTGTTAGACTGTGGAGTTTCTATGTCTTCTGTTTCTAACTCTGCAACCATTTCTGTTGCATTTTCAAGTTTTTTAGATAGCAAATTTATATCAGCTATCTCTAGAGACTCTTCTTCTTCATCAAGTATATTTTCTTCACTAGGATAGTCTGTTTCATAGTTTGAATCCGAACTTGGTAGTTTGAATTCATTTCTGGACTTCAGGAAGTCTTCTACTTGTTTGTCTCCATCAAACACTTTCCAATATTTCTCGTCATCAGGAACAGTTGGTCTAAATTTGATCTGAGTTGTACACTGTCTGGTTTCATATGGCGTTAAACATGTTCTAGCAGCAAAAGCTAAATTGTGGGCCATGATATTCTTTTCTCTTGGGACAAAAATAAGTTGGGATTCATCAAAAGTTTTCAATAAATCCATGATGTCATTCCTGTAGGCTATAATTCTAGGGTTGTTGGCACAATATTCCCCATTCACTTGCCTAATGATTAACTCTGAATCCCCATGAACTTTAATTCTCTTGGCTCCTAATTTCTTCAATAAATGTAAGCCTAAATGAAAGGATTCATACTATGCTATGTTATTCGAACACTAAAAATTTAATCTGTAGGAATGACCTTTTGTGTGGTTGTTCTTAGCGTTACGTATCCAGACGTCTACACCAACATTTCTCCTAGTGCAAGACCTTTCGAAGTTCATACTCCAAAGAGGACTAGTTTCAGGTCCATCGGTTTGGTTACTATCCTCTTCAACTCATGTGCTTTCGGATTGTTCTTGAAGGTCAACACTTGGTTGAATTTGTTTTAATTCCTTGGGTTTTTCATTATGTTGAGGAATGTTTTCTTGACTCTCAAGGTTTAAAAGCAATGGATGAATGATTTGTAGCTCTAGACCTGTGTGTTGTTTGCTGTAGTTTTTGAGTTGAGCAAACTGTTTTGACACTCTTGTGTTGTCTTTCTCCTCCTCTCTATCGGCCATTAATTCAGTTAAAGTCACTTTTTCATTGAATGTTTGATTATTGAAAAGGATGAATGAGTCAAGGCATGTGTTTACAGAATAAAGAGGAGAGTTTTGTGGTCTCTCTTGGCTAGTGACCATGTACTGCATATGAGACTCCCTGTAAAGTCTTCTAGTCTGATTGAAAACATGGATGGTCGCGTATGTCATGTCCATCTGCATAGTTTCTTGTAACTTAGCCCCCCAAGATCTTGATAATAGCATACCATACTTTGGGGGTACATCAGCCACTACAATATCCATTACTAAAAATTTGGCTGGAATTTGTGCTAAGTTAACACAGAGGTCTTTGATTAGTCCTAAACATTTCACTCTGCTTGAGTCAAAGGAGTAAATATCCTTGTAAGATCAGGTGATCTCAAGGCCTAGGCTCTCCATTACATCTTTGGGCATTAAATTGTGAGAGGCCCCTAAATCATGCATAGCGTTATGTAAAATATTTTCATGAACATTTAAACTAACATAAAAAGGAGGAACAGGTCCCTCTTTATATCTACCCTCAATCTTAGGACCAAATATAAGCTCTGGTTGGTCATCATTAAGATTGACAGTATCATTATTCTCTTCTATGTTAAAAGCCTTCAAAATTTGGGATCTGTACACATTTTGGGCAGCTAATTCAGTGAGAGGAACATAGATTTTGATTCTGGAAATTTCCTGCTCCAAACTATAAGGCATCTGATTCTTTGAAGTGTTTGTTTCAGCCCTATTAACTGTCACTCTATGAGCAAAATTAGTTTGTTGATTAGCTCTATTTACATTTGTCAAAAAAAATTTAACAGGAGCATTAGCTGAGGTGCTAACACTACTAAGGTCTGCACTCTATTTTTCATTGTTGTGAGTGCCTTTCTCTTTTTTTTTATCAGAATTCACAACTACTGTTTTGTCCTTCTACTTTGTAATCTTGGGTTTATTTATAGTGTTTTTTTGTGCAGATTTGTCAGAGGTTTTAGTCTTGAGAGTTTCCTGATTTCTTTTACTCCTAAGGTCATATTCCTTTTGAGACTCTATGATTACATTTTCCATTTCCTGATAGTAATATTCATCCTCTGCTCTCTTGTCATCATAGGGTGTATATAGACCTTGCTTCCTATTGTAATGTACTTCAAAGTCATCATTATCTACTCCCAAGATATTTATATTATCTTCCTCTGTTTGATCTATAGTTTCTTCAGCCTCACTTACATAGTTTTGATGAAAAGGAGGAGTGATCTATTGATCATCCTCCCTTGGTCTATTCTAAGGCTGGTTTCTCCTAAAATTCTAATTTTGGTTTTGATTTCTGTTTTGAGGAGCTGTTTGGTTTTGAATTTCTTGCACTCTCTCAAGTATTCTCATCTTTTTCATCATCTCCTCCGTCATTCTCTCCATCTTTGAGCTAGATGTGGAAGGTGTATATTCCTCTCTAAAGGTCACTTTCTTCTCATTCCTCATTCTTGCTCTTTTCTCCATTAAATTAACTTCCAGAGCAAGATATCTTTTTTGCATATCTTCAAGGGTTAAAGGATCTCTCTCTCTCAGCTGATAGGCCATCTCAGGATCAAATCCTTCAGGAAACGTGTTTAAAGCTAAGCCTTGTGGAGGTTTTAAGTCTGGGGGAAGTGTATTATACACACTATTAAACCTAGTGCAATAAGCATGTACACTTTCCCTAGTGTTTCTGTGGAGATTCTTGTAATCAGAAAGTATTTGAAGAGGGTTTTTCCTTACTTCCCATTTGTTTAAGAACAACTGATGGAAGGCTTGGATATCATTAATACTGTGAGGGGTTGATCCTTTGAACCATTTTCTCACTTCTCCCCCTAAACTTTGAGAAAATAATCTAAGTTTGACAGTTTCATCATCAATTTCATTTCTGTCAAAGTAGTCATTCATCTTATCCACATGTTGTGAAGAAGTAGTAGCATTACTGGCATCATAAAATGGTATCTTGGACTGATAGTCCTGTGGAAGATTGACTAAGGTCAAAGGAAGGACTAAGGGAGCATACCATATTGCCATGATAGGAGGTTGTGGAAAAAATGGGGGGTTTACAAGTGGTGGGTTGACAAGAGGGAAAGTGGGCTAGAATGAAGTGGTTTGGATAGTGGATGTATGAAGAACAAATGTGGATGGAGCAACAATAGATTGTTGAGCTAATTTTGGATGAGAGACACCTAAATTGTGAAGGAAATGTAAATCAGGTGGTGTGGTTTCTCTACTACCAGGATGTTCACTTCTTTCTGGGGATGAAAGTGAAGACTCTGAATCTAGATGATCTAAATCATCAAGCGACCTAGTTATAAATGGATTTCTTAAGTCAACTTGTGATTCTTATAGAGCTGCAAGGTTTTTAGGAACTGAATTAGCTCTAAAGGGTGATCTGAAAATAGTTGAAGATTTAACCTCAGGAGACTTCCTAAGGATTCTTTCAGGGTTGTCAACTATCTTAGGAGGGTTTGGGTCAGGAAAGGCTCTTGTATAAATCTTTCTAGGAGCCACTATGCTGTGTTCTTCAGACCCAACTAAACAAGAAAATTTTAACCAAATATGACAATCTTTAAGAGGCTAAATGATATTTTAAACAAGAAAACTTTAATCCTAAAGTCCTCTAAACTAAGTTTAAATGATGTTATAGTGATAATGGGTCTTCCCAGTGGAGTCTTAAGGTTTGTTTAGGATAGTGGAGTCACCAGGTGGAAATTTTTAGCTCTTTTGGAGGTACAAAGTTTTATGGTCCACCACCATGTTTATTGAATACCAATCTGAAATATTTTTGGGTTTTCTGAGTTTATTTCAGTCTTATGGATTCTAAGAGCGCTCTAAATTGGTTTCAACACTTAGCTATGGTGATGAGACAAAGAAAGTTTATTCTTATGGCTAAGCCAGCTATTCCTTCAAGGTTTGATAAGTTTTTATGAGAATCTTAAGGTTTCCTTAGTTTGTCACTGATCCAAACAAGTTTTATCATAATTATAATTTGATTGGTAGTGCTTGAAGAAGGCTACTTATACTCACTGAACAATGTTCTTGAATCAAGGGTTTCCTGAGGTCCTAAGGTGTAGTTAGAGTGTCACTAACTCAGAAATCCCAAATGGAGTCACCAGAAATGTTAGCTCCTCGTAATTCCAGTAGTTGGTGAAACCGAAACTATAGAGAGAACACTTGAACCACTTTGGGATTCAAGGATCTAGCCCTCCTGAATCCAGAGAGGGATCTCTCTATAAATGCAAAGATTGATTTATCTTTAAAGATTTTATGTGTGATATTAGGCTAGTTATTAAGAGCAAGGGTTTTTGTATGGTTTTGGATGCTTGGGCATGATTTTTAGTTGAGTGGAAAGTCCTAAAATGAAAGAGTTTCAAAGGTGTGAAGTTGCAAGCAATCAGAACAAGATTTGGCTGATAGGATAGATATAACGTTGGTTTTTAGTCCATTGGGCTATGGAGTCATAAAAGGGTTTGATTGTGCAACAATTTCAAGAGTGGTCCAAGGGGAAAGTCATCTATATCACAAGATCTCTTAGATAAAATGATGGAATGGAACAATAAAAGTGTTGAAGGGGTGGAAAAAGACCATAGTTTCAACTAGGATTTATGAGTCTTTCTGAACAAGAAAATCCTTTTAAGTAACTGTTTAAAACTTACCAAAGGACAATGCTAACCATAGAATTCTTTGGAAAAGTTTGTATTAAAGCTAACTCATCAGACAAACAATCCAGTAATCCATATAATTACTTTCAGAAGGGATGAAAACAGATAAGAAAAACAAAGTGTAGCCTAAGATCAGATAAGATACTTTTAAATGTAAAATGCTTTCAGCATACTCTTAGGGAAACTTTCAGAATTACCTTTGAAGAAAGAACTAGAAGACAGGGCAAACCATAAACTTTCCTAGTCTAACTCTACTGAGTAGATAATGAAAATATCATTCAAGAAATTCCTTGTCAAGCTTCGCACATCAAGACAGGGACAAACCAACATTCCTTGATAATGTTTATACTTTAATTTAAGAGATTCTTAAACACACAATTTGGAGGAAAACATTGAGATAAAGCTTATTAGTCAGAGAAGGGTACTGTAAACTGTAAATCCTAACTCTATGCTTGTTGTTCTTTATCAGAGAATAAATGGACAAAATGGAATACATGAAAGGAAAAAAATAACACAGAAATAAGCACTTCACCAGTGATATAGACCAGTATCTGAAGAATCAGCTTGTATATTGACGTCAATCCAGTTACATTCTTCAAGTCCAATGTTTCAGTTCAGCAATCATGTTCTCTTCTCAGCCTAAATTATTTGATTACAAACATAGCTTCAAGAGCCTATGAACACTATTTACATATAGAAAGTTTTGAGCACAAGTATATTTCAAAGTTATGCAACCAACCCTTCACAATGAGCTCCTCAAGAAGATTTTATAGGAAAATGATGAGGTGGAATGAGAGAAAAGATCTATAGGCTCAATTAATACAATTTAATGCTTCTCGGCCTTTGAGGGGCTCAATGGAGAAATTTTTTGATATTTCTCTATATTAATTGGCTTACATTAAGTATTAAGCTTGATGGGAAGATTGTGTTGACTTTAAGGCTCTGTGTCATCTTTATAATAACTTTGTTGATATTTTGCAATAAGTATCTTTGGCCTGGAATAACTGTTCAGCTGTATTAAGGCAAATATCCTCTGTTCTAGTAATAACTATGCCATATTTTGAATTCTTTGAGGATACAGGTGGCCTCTGGTAGCTGAGAGGATTCAATTAGCCTCTGATGTGGCAGTGGAGGCTTTCTCGGTCTAGTAGATATTTTTGCTTTGACCTAAAACAAGATTGATTTTCTTCTGATCTGTGTGTTGGGCATAATTAGGCCTAAATCTTGTCTTATGTTCTTCAACTGTGTTTAATTTAGTGGATTAGGCTTTTAATTTTCGATTTTAGCTGTAATCCACCCAAACTGTGTAAACCATCTTTAATTCTTCATCTCTGGTTTGATTTCAGGCTATCCAACTGATACTCTTTGTTTGTTTAAGATTTGTTGTGTCTTGTTGATGTTCAGGTGTTCAAAGGGCTTATAACGGTATCAGTGCTCATGAGGCACTGATAAAATTTGATGGGAACCCTGCAAAAGATCTCTTTGATGAAGAAAGAATTGGAGGGTCGTCACCCTCAGCCTTCATTTTTCCTTTAAAATATTTGAAAAACCTTTAAAACCTGCATAAACCAAGAAATATTAAGAAAATCCTGCGGTATAAGGTAAGACTGCTTCAGAGGTTTTGGTCAGATCGTGGTCGTTGGATGAAAGCATCCAATGGTGGAGATTGCATGCAGAGGTTAAATCGAGAGGCAATTGGATGAATGTTGCAAGAGATTAAGTCTAGGCCGTTGATCTGTGTTGATCAACGGTCGAAATCAACCGAAGATATATAAAGTGAATGGGTCACTTTTATAATGAAATGGTAGAAAATACGAAGAAAAATGGGCAAAAACCTTAATCGACAGCGAAAAAGGAAAAGAGGAAATTTGGGGTTTCTTGGAGGATTATGGGCCATTGGATTAGATCGGCCAAGGAGATCAACGATGGGGGTTCATCTATGAAGTCCCTTGGAGAATGGCGGAGGGCGATAGTTCAATGGTCAGATTGAATGTGAGCCATTGATCTGCAGAGATCAACAGTGGGGAACGAACACGATGAAATGTAATAGAAAAGGGGTAAAGCGGTTTCGGACAAAGAAACCACGGGTTTCATGCAAAAAGGCGGATAGGTGGTTTAACCTTTTTGAACATGATATGCGTTAGAGCCCAACACATGGCATTTCAAAACCGCCTATGTCGTACAGATTTTAGGAATTAACTGTTGGGCTTAAATTTACGCGAAACTATGCGTCTACTGTCAGATTTCGGGTCTTAGATCAGATGGTCGGGGAGAGAGCGTGATGGAGGATAGATGCACTGGTGATAAGATGTGGGGTAGTTTTAATCTGAACCGTCAGATCATGAATGGACAGCGGAGATCTGATTTGGGAGGGGTAGGACCCAAAAAGAGTTGGGCCTAATGGGATGATTCTAGATCGTTGGATCTTCAATATGGATGGTTGAGATCGATCTTTGGGGCTAATGAAATAATATATGAGGCAGAGAAAGGGTCAGTGTGGGATGTTGATCTGCAGAGATCAACAACAGAGATTGGCCAAAAAACATTACACAGCGGATTTTGTATAAAATTTAAACAAAGGTTGAGGTCTCATCTAGACCATTGGATTTAGAAGAATGGACGGCCTAGATGCAATCGGAGGATTTATGATCGGAGGAGGGGAGAGGAAAGGCGCAATGGAAATCTTCGATGCAATTAGATGTGGACCATTGATCTGAGGGCCAGATCAACAACGAGGAATGAATCAGAGGAGGTCACATGCGGGGGAATGGGCTTTGGGATGGAGCGATGGAGGCCATCGGTTCTAAGCCTAGCGAGGGAGATCAACGGCAGAGGATCCATCGGGAGATTTCCAATTGGGGGGGGGGGGGGAATAAAATAATTAAACCCGCCCAATGGAAATCTTTGATGCAAGATTTCGAAGGCCGTTGATTGGTTTTTGAATCAACGGTTGGAATGGCTTCGACCAATTAACCAGCGGGTCTCTTTATAATATAAAAAACGGAGTTTTAAATAAAATACAAAGGGAAATGGCTTTGGGGAGGGTTTTATTTATAGTTCTTAGCACCCAATTCCGGGGCCTTTGGTTTTGCGAAAAGGCAAAGGGATCAAGGATTTATAACGAGGATCCTATCGCATTGGTACTTTTCGTTAAAACAAAGAAACGCGCCCATCGAAAGTTTCCGATGCAATAAGCGCCATATGGGTTTAGCGCTTGGTTCTAGCGCCAAGTCGCATGGTGGGGAAGTGGTTTTAGGGCTTAGCCCAAAGGGGCTTAGGCCTAAAATAAAAATATGGGTTTTTTATGAATTTTCAAATATTTTCAAAGGATTTTGAGGGTTTCGGTAGGGTTTAAAAAGGAGTTTTAAACCTTAGAAAAGGTGATTTATGGATGGAAGAAGGGAAATAATGGAAAAATAGAGGAAATTTATGGGGAAAAAGGGGATGAAATGGAGGTTAATCTCAAGTGAAAGTAGGGGTAATATGAGGGGAAAATGGATTTTTTTGCAGCAGTCATTTCATCATGAAAACAACAAGTTTTCAGAATTAAGAGGGAAACAATAGTGAAGATTAATCAAAGAATAATATGTCTTCATAAGACTTCCATAACTAACAATTTTGCAATAAAACGTGTTTCTTGAAGGCTTCAAAAATGATTTAGCCACCATTTGATATGAAAAATTTTATAGGTGGCTAACAGAAATATTTCGGGAGCAATTTAGGTGGGACATGGATGGGGGTGAGATTAAAATAGGACCATCCGATCTTAGAGATCGACGACTAGGATTAAAAATGAAAGTGACGTTGCGGAGGGCGGCAATATGGCAGAAAATCGGGAATTGTTTTCGCAAAATAAAATGAGGGGTAGGTGGTATTGCCTGAAAAAAATGTGATTTAATACATTACTTGACACGTGTCCCTTCCAATACCGCCCATTTCGCAAAATTTTCTAGCGTTAACTCTTTGGCGCAAAAATTTTGCGATATGGAGTGTCAGCCTTCGGATCGGAGGCCCCAGATCCAACGACACGAAAAGAATGCGATAATGAAAGTTGCGTAGAGGAGGAATGTAGTGGGGCCCCACGATGATGTTTTTTTTGTCGCGTAGCGAGAAAGTGTTGGTTCAAAGAAAAAGGATTGGGTTTATTTTTTTCCGTTAGATCTTATGATCGAGCGGCGGGGATATAAAAGGAAAATGGATCGGAGGTATATAGGCAGGTGAACAGGCAGACGGAAGGTGTCCAGATGGCCGTTGATCAATTTATATCAATGGTCCAAATTCACTCAAGACCATAACGTTGGGAAAAGAAAAATAGAGGAAAAGTAAGGTTATGATAGGGTTTTTAGGCCTTTTAGCACCCGATTGCGGGGATTTAGGACGCATGGAGGAAGGGGTTTTTTTAAGAGCTATAAGCCCTTGGGGGCTAAATAACTTATAGTGCAAAAGAGTGTTTTTTAGGCCGAAAAAAAAGGTTTTTTAAAGCCAAGACAAAGTTCCGATAGGCTAAAGAGAGGACTTTTAAACCAAATGAAAGGGGAACATAAGGTTATTTTAAGCACCTGGTTATAGCACTTGGGTTTTATGGAGAACAGGGGTTGAGTTTAAGCTCTCAGGGGCTTAATGCCTTAATAGCTGAAAAATGGGTTTTTAGGCCAAAATGAATTTTTTTCAAGGCTTTTTTGGCTTTCCGTAGAAGGGGAAAAATGGGTGTTTTAAAACTATAAAATGGATTTTCAGAGGTTTAAAGGGATTTTGGAGGCCTTTAAAGGGTAATGGAGGGTTAAAGGATGAAAATAAAGCTTTATGAAAGTGGATAAAAATGAGTGAAAGCGGGAGTGAAATGATGGAAAGTGAAGTTTTATAAGCAGTTTTCTCTTGGTGAATAGTAGGTACTTTAGGACTAATAGTGAAACAGCAGTGAAGATTAATACCAAGGATAAAGGACATCATAAGACTTCATGAACTCACAATTTGGACACGAAATTGTTTCTCAAAGGCCTAAAAAAGATTTAGGCACCATTCGGTATGACAAATTTTTATAGGTGGCTAACAGTGGCTCCACATGGGGATGGCATCTTCTTGAAGGTGTCAAGAAATTCAGAAAATTTTCTCTGGAAGCTGATCAGTGCCTTGCACTTTGATAATATTATTATCAGTTGCTAACAAAAATGACTTAGAACTTGATATATTAGCAGAAAAGTATTTCCCAAACACCTACCTACATAACCTACTTCCTAAAATAATTTCTTCAAAAGGTGCACTTGGAATTGCAAACCTTTTCATCAATCATTTTATTCTTTTTTAAAACATAAAACTAGTCTAAGTATACTCTTATTTCTCCATGAGTTCAGATTAAGCAGTTGAACTCATAAAATTTCTCTAGCTAACTATTATCTGTCAGGATTAGACTGTCTGATAGACTTTTATTCTCTATTTTCTAAAATAGAAAATTTAAAAGCAGCCAAGCCAGGATTAAGGAGTCTGGTTTGCTGCACATCTATGGCATAAAACCAAGTTGCACATAGACTTTTATTTGCAGAAAAGTAAAACAAAATTGTGAAGGCTTAAGATCTGAAAACTAAAACATCTTTCATTATTATTCATCTCTGTTTTGAATTTGTTTGAGTTGTGTTTTATCTCTTATCTAGTTCAAGTTTTGAGCATATTGGAACCAGTTTTTTTTCTATCTTTGGCTCAAGATTTAATCTAATTAGAGCCATTCTTATTTTGAGATTCATAGGTTTAGATATTGGATTTGTTTGAACCTTTGTTTCCTCTATCCTAATCTACCTTACTGATAAGCCAAGACTATGTTGTTTGGCTGATCTAATTCACTAACCTATCAGCAGTAAATTGTAAAGATAATTAGTCATGATTAGGTTGTATGACTAACTAGAAGTGTGTTTTTAGGAGTGGCATTTGAGCTTGAACACTTTCAGACCTTGTCTCTATTTTTTGGTATGGGGATGTACCATTCTTGTTTTCATTTTCCCTCTTTTCTATTTTTACTATTTTTGCATTTTTCTTTTTCTAACTTTGAAAGCAGTGATAGATATGATATTTACAATGAGGGAAAAATAAAAAAAACTTTGAACTGGTATAATTAAGAAAAATAATGTTTGAGCATCCTTCCATTGACAAGACTTCCAAAAAGTTCAGTTCCATTTTCTTCCTGCAAGAAATAAGCATTTTTACCAGCAGTAGAATGAATGAGATAAGGGCCTATCAATAATTTATCAAATTTTCCATGTTTGCCTTTATCTTCTCTCCTGGAATCCCACTTTAAAACATTGTCACCAATGCTAAAATCGCTTGCTTTGGTTATTTTATCAAACAACTTCTTGATGTTTTCTTGCTTGTGTAGTACTCTGTTGTAGACTTCTTCTCTAGTTTGTTGAAGATGTATAGTCTGATTGATTCTTCTTGTCATATCATTATCCTCAGACTGCAATTCTTGGATCAGCTTCATGACTGGCACTCCTAGAATGATTGGAAAAATTGCATCTGCTCCATAAACTAGTTGGTAGGGAGACATTCCAATTGTTTTCTTAAGTGTTAATATGTCAGCCCATAGTGCATGTACTAGCTTTGAGTGCCATGATTTATTATTGTCTTCCAACAAATTTTTGATTATATTCATCAAACTCTTGTTTGAGGATTCTGCCAACCCATTACCTTGAGGGTAATAAGTAGTAGAATGGCCCAATGTAATCTGATATTTATGACAAAATTAAACCATATTTTTGGATCCAAATGCAGCAGCATTTTCAGTGATAATCTTCCTAGGACAACCAAATCTAGATATGATATGATTTTCAAGGAATTTTATGATGACAGATTCAATGGCTTATCTAGAAGGGATGGCTTCTATCCATTTGGTAAAATAGTCTATTGCAGTGAGGATCCATCTATGTTGGGTACATAAGGCTGGATGGATTTCCCCAATGAAGTCTAGACCCCACTGTTGAAAAGGAGCTTGAACAGTGATTGGTTGCAGAGGTAAGGGAAGCAATTTTCTTTTTCCTTCAAAGAGTTGGCATTTGTGATAGGAAATAATCATTTTGTGGACATCTTGAAAGATGGTGGGCCAGTAGTAACTAGCTCTAAGGATTTTTTTGGCAGTTGTCTTCCAATAGAGATGGCCTTCACATTCTGATTCATGTAATTCTTGCTTGATCTTATCTGCATCATTCTCAGGCAAACATTTAAGCAATAATCTGCTAGCATTTTTCCAATATAGACTTTTATCTAAAATGCAGTAATTAACAGCTTTCAACTTCAAAAATCTTGCCTTCATTTTAGAAAAACCAGGAGGTGTATTTAAATTTAGCAAAACATATAAAATATCAACATACCAAGATGAATTCAGAAAATGATCTTCAATAGTTGGAGTTGACAACTCCTCCTGTTCATCTAAAGCATCTAACATGTTTATATCAAGAGCTTCAAAATTAGACTCAGCCATTAATCTTGCTAGTCCTTGGCATTTTATGAGTTTAGCGGGCTTGATTTCTAAATCATATTCAAGTATTACAACAATCCACTTTCCTCTTTTGCCATCTGGATCTTTGGTTAAAATGTCTTTTACAACTGAATTATTCACAAATGCAATTATCTGGGGATGTAAAATGTAAACTCTGAAGTCTTCCAAGGCTTTGACTAAGGCAAAGGATTATTTTTCCATGATATTGTACTTTAGAGGTGCATCTCTTAATGCCTTACTAAAGAATTAAATTGGCTACTCTTGTCCCTTCAAGTTTTTCTGTAATAGGACAACAGCCACGATGTGTTCTGATGTAAATGAAAAAATGAAAGAATCCTTTGTAAAATCAAGACTAATGAGAACTGGTGTTTTTGTGAGTGCTTGTTTTACTAGTTCAAATGATTTGTTTGCTTCTAAGTTCCATTTAACTCCTTCTTCTCTTTTAATCATATTGGTCATATTTCTAAGGAGTTTAGCTAAATTAGGTATGAACCTTCTCAAGAAATTAATCTTCCCAGTGAAAGATTGAAGTTCCTTGATGTTTCTAGGATGGTTGATTTACAATATACCATCAATCCTCTTTGGGTTTATCTTTATCCCTTCTTCTGATATGATGTGTCCAATTAGTTTTCCTTCTTGGAGACCAAACATTGTTTTCTTTGGATTTAAAGATAACCCATATTTTCTGCACTTATCAAAGACTTTTCTGAAGTGTTATAGGTGTTTTTCATCTGTTTTGGAAAAACTAGTGATATCATCAAGGTGAATAATGATGAATAATCCTAATTCTTCTGATAATGAAATATCCATGGCTCTTTGAAATGTAGCACCAGCATTCATTAAACCAAAGGGAATTTTCACGTACATGAAAGTACCCCAAGGTGTAGTAAAGGTTGTTTTGAGTTGATCATCAGGATGTACTAATATCAGATTGTAACTTGAGAAGCCATCTAACAAACAAATCCTTTTAGAACCAACTACCTTTTGTAAAATGTGATCCATCTTGGGTAAAGGGTAGTTTTCCTTTAATGAGGCTCTGTTTAAGTTCCTAAAATCAATACAAGCCTTATTTCTCTTGTTTTCTTCCGAACTGACACAATATTAGATACCCAATATGAAAATTTAATAGGGACTATAATTCCAGTATCATACATTTTCTTAATTTATTTCTCAACCAGGGGTAATTGAACAGGGTTTATTCTACGCAATTTTTTGTCTATAAGGCTTCTGGTTTTCTTTGAGGGGTATCTTATGCTGAACTATCTCTGTGTCATATGATTTTAGATCTTCGTAACTTCATGTAAATACATCAGAAAATTCTCTAGACAGCTCAATATATTTCAGTTTGATGTGAGTTGGAAATGTTTTAGATAGTTTGATCATTTTTTGTTTTTGTTCACTGCCTATGTTACATTCTTCTACTTTAGTTTCAATAGGTTCCAATTTTGGTTTTTTGGAAACATCATTGAAATCAAACAATTCTTCTAATGGGACTAGTCCTTTTGGCATGCTTTGAGTGTTAGATTGCAGCATTTCTAAGTCTTCTTTTTCTAAGTCTGCACTAACTTCTGTTGTATGTTCAAGATTATTAGATAACAGATTTATCTCAGCAATCTTTGGAGACTTTACTTCTTCATCAAGTATATTTTATTCAATAAGAAAATCATTTTCATAATCTGAATCTGAACTTGGTATCTGAAATCCATTTCTAGACTGTAAGAAGTCTTCTATTTTTTTATCTCCCTCAAAAAATTGCCAGTATTTTTCATTGTTTGGGATAGCTGGTCTAAATTTGACTTGGGTGGTGCATTGCTTGGTTTCATAAGGTGTTAGACAAGTTCTAGCAGCAAAGGCTAAACCATTGGCAAGGATATTTTGGTTTCTTGGGACAAAGATAAGTTGGAATTCATCAAATTTTTTTAATAAGTCCATGACATCATTTCTATAGGCTCTAAGTCTGGGGTGTTTGTCACTATATTCCCCATTCACTTGCCTAATAATCAACTCTGAATCCCCATGAACTTTTATCCTTTTGGCCCCTAATTTCTTCAATAAGTGTAGGCCTAAAAGGAGGGCTTCGTACTTAGCTATGTTATTTGTACATTGGAAACTTAACCTGTAGGAATGCCCTTCAACATGATTGTTTTCTGCATTTTGTATCCATATGCCTGCTCCGGAATTATTCTTAGTGCAAGACCCATCAAAATTCATTTTCTAGAGAGGATTGTTTTCAGAATTACTAGTTTGGCTACTATCCTCTTTATCTTGTGTGCTTTTGGATTGTTCTTGAAAACCATTACTATGTTGAATTTGGTTTAGTTCCTCATGATCTTCATTATGTTGAGGATTCTTCTCTTAATTCTCAATATTGACAAAAAATGGATGACTGTTTTGTAGCCTAGACCTGTGATTAGTTTGCTGTGATTTTCTAATTTGGAAAATTGTTTTGATAATTTTGTCTTATATTCCTCCTTTTCTGTATCTGCCACTATGTTATAGTGAGGGGTGGTCACTAGGTTAGTTAATGTTTCTTGCTCATTGAATGTTTCATTATTGAAGAGAATAAATGAGTCAAGGCCTGTATGCACAGAATAAAGAGGAGAGTTGTCCGGTCTCTCTTGGCTATTGACCATGTATTGCATGTGAGATTCCTTATAAAGTCTTCTACTTTGATTAAAAACATGGATGGTAGCATATGCCATATCCATATGCATTGTTACTTGTAACTTAGCTCCCCATGATCTTGATAACAACATACCATGTTTGGGGGTAACATCAGCCACTACAATATCCATCACTAAACACTTGGCTGGAATTTGAGCTAAGTTTACACAAAGGTCTTTGATCAAACCTAAACATTTCACTCTACTGGAGTCAAAGGAATATATATTTTTGTATGGTCTAGTAATTTCAAGGCCTAGACTCTCCATTACTGCTTTTGGCATTAAGTTGTGAGAGGCCCCTAAGTCATGCATAGTGTTGTGTAAAATTTTGTCATGAATTTTCAAACTGACATAAAATTGAGGAACTAGCCCTTCTTGGTATCTTCCTTTAATCTTAGGACCAAATACGAGCTCTGGTTGGTCATCATTGAGGTTTACAATGTCATTATTTTCTGCTATGTTGAAAGCTTTCCAAATTTGTGATCTATATACATCCTGGGTGACTAATTTAGTGAGGGGAACAGAGATTTTAATCTTGGCAAATTCCTGTTCCAAACTGAAAGGCGGTTGATTTTTTACATTGTTTGTTTCAGCCTTGTTAATCACCACTTTATCAGAAAAATAAGCTTTCAGATTTCCTCTATTTACATTGGTCAAATTTTTTTTAATAGGAGCACTAGCTGAGGTGCTAACGCTGTTAAGGTTTGCATTTTGTTTTTCATTAAGTTGAGTGCCTTTCTCTTTGTTTTGATTAGAATTTACAGCCACTGTTTTGTCATTTTTTTTAATGTTCTTGGGTTTGCTGACACGGCTATTCTTTGTAGAATTGTCAGAGGTTTTGTTGTTGGGAGCTTCCTGATTCTTTTTACTCCTAACGTCATATTCTTTTGGGGTCTCTATGATGACATTTTCTAGCTCTTGATAATAATTTTCATCCTCTGTTCTTTTATCATCATAGGGTGTGTATAGAACTTGTTTTCTATTAATAGGAATATCAAAGTGGTCACTACCTACTCCCAACATATTTATGTCATCTTCCTCTGTTTGTTCAATTGTTTCTTCCACTTCACTTACATAGTTTTCTTGGAAAGGAGGTCTAATCTGTTGATCATCCTCTCTTTGTCTATTTTGAGGTTGATTTCTCCTAAAGTTCTAATTTTGATTTTGAGATTGATTTTGATTTCTGTTTTGGGGAGCCGATTGATTTTCTCTAGCTTGTGCTCTCTCAAGTATGCTCATTTTCTTCATCATTTCCTCCGTCATTATTTCCATTTTAGAGCTAGATGTGGAGGGTGCAGATTCTTCTCTAAATGATACTTTCTTTTCATTCATCATCCTAGCTCTTTTCTCAATCAGATTTACTTCCACAGCTAGAGCTCCCTTCTGCATATCTTCCAAAGTCAAGGGGTCTCTTTCTCTTAGTTTATAGGCCATTTCAGGATCAAATCCTTCAGGAAATTTGGCCAAGGCTGAACCTTGTAGAGGTTTCAAGTCTCGGGGCAGTGCATTATAAACACTATTGAATCTAGTGCAATAATTTTGAACACTTTCCCCAGTGTTTCTTTTGAGGTTGTTGTAGTCTGAAAGTATTTGGAGAGGATTTTTTCTAACTTCCCATTTGTTTAGAAATAACTGGTGGAGAGCTTGGAGATCATTAATACTATTAGGGGTTAAGCTTTTGAACCATTTTCTTGCTTCTCCCCCTAGACTTTAACCAAACAATCTAAGTTTAACTGTATCATCATCTATCTCATTTCTATCAAAATAGTTATTCATCTTGTCTACATGTTGTGAAGCAGTAATAGTACCACTGGTATCATATAATGGTATCTTGGACTGATAGTCCTGTGGTAGATTGACTAGAGGTAAAGGAAGGACTAGGGGAGCATACCATGTTGCCATGATAGGAGGTCGTGGAAAAAGTGGGGGGTTTATAGGTGGGGGATGTAAGATAGGAAGGGGTTGATGGAATGGTGTAGTTTGAATAGTGAGTGTATAGATAACAGAAGTGGATGGACCAGCAAGAGATTTTTGAGCAGATCTAGGATGAGAGAAACCAAAATTATGAAGGAAATGAAAATCAGTGGGGTAGTTTCTCTACTACCAGGATGTTCACCTCTTTCTTGGGATGAAGTTGGAGACTCAAAATATATCTGATCTGTATCATCAAGTGACCTAGTTCTGAATGGGTTTCTTAAGTCAACTTGTGAATCTTGTAGAGCTGTAAGGTTTTCAGAAACAGAATTAGCTCTTTGGACTGGTCTGACAACAGTTGAAGCTTGAGCCTTAGGAGACTTCCTAAGTATTCTTTCTAGATTATCAACTATCTCAAGAGGGCTTGGGTCAGGATATGCTCTAGTATGAACTCTTCTAGAAGCCACTATGCTATGTTTTTAGACCTAATAATAAGAAAAGTTTAACCAAATATGACAATCTTTAGTAGGCTAACTGATATTTAGCAAGGAAACTTTAATCCTCAAATTTTTCTTAACTGAGTTTGTATGATGTTATGATAGTAATGGGTTTCCCAATGGAGTATTTAGGTCTATTTAGGATTGTGGAGTCGCCAGGTGGAAATTTTTAGCTTTAGAAGCTAAAATGTTTTATGGTCCACCACCATTAACAGGTTTGAATACCAATCTGAAATATTTTTGGGTTTTATGAGTCTTTTCAGTCCTATAGGTTATGAGAGTGTCCTAAATCTATTTCAACACTTAGCTATGGTGATGAGACAAACAAATTTTACTCTTATGGCTTAGCTAGCTGATTCCTTCAAGGTTTGATAAGGCTCTATGAGAATCCTAAGGGTTACTTAGTTTGTCACTGATTCAAATAAGTCTTATCATGATTACCAACATGCTTGGTAGTGCTTGAAGAGAGCTACTTATACTGCACTGAATACTGAGTGTTTTGTTCTAAGGATTTTACTTAGATAGTCCCCAGTGGAGTTGCCATTATGGAGTTGCCATTATGTTGGGGTTCCTGTGTTTTGGAAAATTGGCAAATCCAAAAGACAAGACAACATCAAACCACTTTGGGATTCTAGGATCTATCCCTCCTAAATCTAGAGAGGGATCTCTCTATAAGTGTGTTTAAAGATGTGCTCTTTAAGGCTTGAAATGTGATCTTAGGCTAGTTATTAAGAACAAGGGTTTTTGTCTGTTTGGTTGGTTGGGCATGATCTTTAAGTGGATGGAATATCACAAAATGAAAGAGTTTCAAAGGTTGAAGATGAAAGTATATTGAGAAGTGTTCAGCAGATAGGATTAGTGTGAAGCAGATTTAACCCATTGGGCAATGGAGTCACAAAAGGGTTTAATTGTACAAAAATTTCAAGAGTGGTCCAAGGGGCAAGTAATCTATATCAAAAGATCCTTTAGATTAAGTGATGGAGTGGAACATTAAAAGTGTTGTGAAAGTGGAAAAATCCAATAATTTCAACAAGGATTTATCAACTTTCCATACAAGAAAAGCCTTTTTAAGCAACTATTTGAAACCAACCAAAGGACAGGGCTAACCATATACTTCTTTGGACAAGCTTGTATTAAAGCTAACTTATCAGACAACAATCGAGTAATATCACTAGAATACTTTCAGAAGGGATGAAAACAGATAAGAAAACAAAGTTCAGCTTAAGATCAGGTCAGATGTATTACAATCATGGTCTGCTTTTAGCATACTCTTAGGGAAAATTTCAAACAACCTTTGGAGAAAGAACTAGAAGACATGGCAAACCATAAAATTTCCTAGTTTAACTCTACTTAGCATGTAATGAAAATATCATTCAAGAACTTCCTTCAAGTTTTTCACATCAAGACATGGACTAACCAAAATTCCTTGATAATGTTTACACTTAATTTAAGTCATTCCCAAATATTACAATTAGCAGAAAACATATAGATAAATCTTATCAGTGAGAGTAGGGTACTTTTAACAGTAAATCCTAGCTCTATGCTTGCCACTCTTTATTAGAGAAAAGTGAACAAAATGGCATACATGAAAGGAAAATAATAAAAATAAGAGGTACTTCACCAATGATATAGACCAGGATCCCAAAATCAGCTTGTATATTGATTGTCAATCTAGTTACAAACTACATGTCCAATGTTTCATCACAACTTCAAATATCTCTTCTTAGCCTATCTTCTTCAATAACTTAACAGAGCTTTAGAGCTTCAGAACTTATTTACATTCAATAATGATTCGATACAACAACTATTACATCAAATTCAAACAACCAACCACATCTCATCTTCTTCAGAAGTATTTATAGAAGAAAGAGGAGGTGTAATGAAAGGAAGAATAATTTGTCAATTAATACAAGTTTTAATGCTTCTCCATCTTTGAGGGGTTTAATAGAGAAGTTTTCTGATATTTTCTCTGTATTAATTGGTTTTAATTAAGTATTTAAGCTACTCAACAGATTTTTTTGACTTTAAAACTCTTTAGGTAGGCTGGAAATAACTCTGGCTGTCTTTAAAAAAAATATCACTGACTAGGCAATAAATATGCCTTCTTTTGACTTATTGAAGCTACAGGTAGCACTTTTGGTAGCTGAAGAATATGAATGGTCTCTGATGTGGCAGTGGAGACCTCTTTTACTAATATTTTCCTATGTTTACCTTTAAACACTTCTAATTTTCTTTTGGTCTGTGTTTAGGCTTAATTAGCTTTGATCTTCGTCTTTGAGTCTTCATTCTTTGAAATTGTATTAATATCTTTAACCTATGGATTAAAAACCCTGATCTTCAGGCTCTTGCCTCAATCCCTTTATCGTTAATTTCTTCACACTTATACACTTTTTGTTCTGTCTTCACTGGCACAAATAGTTTATGTAGTTGGAGGGTTTCTATTAAATGGATCGATAATCATGATCTATCGACCGATATTGTGGAATTGAAAACTCCTTGGATCCCTTACTGTACTGAAGGTTTGGAATCGTCATTCCTGGCCTTCACGTTATCTTTATAATTGTGGGAAAACTCCATAGAACCTGCACAAAAACTCCATAGAACCTGCACAAAACTCTTTTGGTTAAGGTTAAGGTTAAGGTTAAGGTTAGGGTTAGGTTATAGTTAAGGTCAATGTTAAGGTTAGGTTAAGGTGAAGGTTAAGGATAAGGTTAAGGTTAAGGTCAGGGTTAAAGCTAAGTTAGGATAAGATTATAGGTTTAGTCAGGTTAAGGTTTAGGGTTTAGTCAAGGTTAGGGTTAGGTTATAGTTAAGGTTAAGGTTAAGTAAAGATAAAGGTTAAGGTTAAGGTTACAGGTCTTAACCTTAACCTTCACTATAACCTAAAATTAACCTTGACCTTAACTATAACATAACCCTAACCTTGACCAAACCCTTATCATTAACCTTAACCTTAAACTAACCTTAACCTTAACTAAACCCTTAACCTTAACCTTAACTTTAACCTTAACCTAACCTTAACGTAAGCTTAACCTTAACTTAACCTTAACCTTACCAAACCCTTAACCTTAACCTTAATCTTAACTTAACCTTAACCTTAACCTAACCTTAACCTTACCCTTAACCTAATCTTAACCTTAACCTTAACCTTTCCCTTAAAATTAAACTTAACCTTGACCTTAACTATAACCTAACCCTAACCTTAACCAAACCCTTAACCTTAAATTTAACCATAACCTTAACCTTCCCAGAACCATAACCTTAACCTTAACCTTGACCTTACCCTTAACCTTAACCTTAAGCTTACCCCCTTAACGTTAACCTTAACCTTAACTTGACTAAACCCGTAACCTTAACCTTAACCTTAACCTAACCTTAACCTTAACTTTAACCTTAACCTAACCTTAACCATAACCATAACCTTAACCTTACCCTTACCTAACCTTAACCTTAACCTAACCTTAACCTTAACCTTAACCTAACCTTAACCTTAACTTTAACCTTAACCTAACCTTAACCATAACCATAACCTTAACCTTACCCTTACCTAACCTTAACCTTAACCTAACCTTAACCTTAACCTTAACCTTTACCTAACCTTATCCTAAAGCTAACCCTAACCTTACCTTAACCTTAACCCTAACCATAATCTTAACTTTACCCTTAACCTAACCTTAACCTTAATCTAACCTTAACCTTAACTTAACCTAAACTTAACCTTAACTATAACCTTACCCTTAACTTAACCATAACCTTAACCTTAACCTAACCTATCCTTAACCTAACCATAACCTTAACCTTAACCTAACCCTAACCTTGACCAAACCCTTCACCTTGACATTAAGCTTAACCGTAACCTTAACCCGGCTAAACCCGTAACCTTAACCTTAACCTAACCTTGACCTTGACCTTAACGATAACCTAACCCTAACCTTGACCAAACACTTAACATTAACCCATAAACTTAACCTTATATTTAAGGTTACGGTTAAGGTTAAGGTTAAGGTTAAGGTTATGGTTATGGTTAAGGTAAAGGTCAACGTTAAGGTTAGTTTAAGTTTAAGGTTAGGGTAAGGTTAGGGTAAAGGTTCAGGTTAAGGTTAAGGGTAAGGTTAAGGTGAAGGTTAAGGTTATGTTAAGGATAAATTTAAGGTTAAGGTTAAGGTTAAGGTTAGGTTAAGGGTAAATTCAAGGTTAAGGTTAGGTTAAGGTTCACGTTACGAGTTTAGTAAGGCTAAGGTTAGGTTAAGCTTAAGCTTAAGCTTAAGCTTAAGGTTAATATAAGGTTTGGTTAACCTTAACCTTACCCTTAACCTTATCTTAACCTTACCCTAACCTTAACTCTTATCTTACCCTTAACCTTAACTATAACCTAACCCATAACCTTAACCTTCCAAAACCCTTAACCTTAGAACTAACCTAAACCTAACCTTAACCTTATCCTTAAGCTTCACCTTACCCATAACCTTCACCTTAACCTTAACCTTAACTTGACCAAACCTCAACCTTAACTTTACCCTTAACGTAACCTTAACCTTAACCTTAACTATAACCTAACCCTAACCTTAGCCTTACCCATAACCTTATGTTTACCCTTAATCTTAACCTTAACCTAACCTTAACCATAACCTAATCTTAACCTTAAGCTTAATGTTACCTTAACTATATATAACGTAACCCTAACCTTGACCAAACCCCTAACCTTAACCTTAACATGAACCTTTACCCTAACCTTACACTAACCTTAAACTTAACCTTAACCTAAGGTTAAGGTTAAGGTTAAGATTAAGGTAAGGTTATAGTTAGGTTAAGGTTAAGGTTAAGTTTAATGTTAGGTTAAGTTTAAGGTTTAAGGTTATGGGTCTTAACCTTAACCTTCACTATAACCTACCCTTAACATTAACCTTTACCTAACCTTAACCTTAACCTTGAACTTAACTATAACCTAAACCTTAACCTTAACCTTCCCATAACCATAACCTTAACCTTAACCCAACCTTAACCTTGGCTTTACCTTAACCTAACCTTAAACCCTTAACCTTAACCTTAACCTTCCCATAACCATAACCATAACCTTGACTTTACCCTTAACCTTAACCTAACCTTAACCTGACTAAACCCATAACCTTAACCTTAACCTTGACCTTAACCATAACCTTGACCAAACCTTAACCTTAACCTTAATTTAACCTTAAGCTTAAGCTTAACCTTCCCATAACCTTCACTATAATCTAACCTTAACCTTAACCTTAACCTTAACCTTAACCTTAAGTTTACCCTTAACCTAACCTTGACCTAAACCTAAGGTTACGGTTAGGTTATAGTTAAGGTAAAGGTTAAGTTTAAGGTTAAGATTAAGGTTAAGGTTAAGGTTAAGGTCAAGGTTAAGGTTAATGTTAAGGGTTTGGTCAAGGTTAATGTTAAGTTAAGGTTAAAGTTTAGGTTAAGGTTAGGTTAAGGTTAAGGTTAGGTTAAGGTAAAGGTAAGGTTAGGGTAAAGGTTAAGGTTAAGGTTAAGGGTTTGGTTATAGTTAAGGTCAAGGTAAGGTTAAGGTTGTGGGTTTAGTTAGGTTAAGGTTAAGGTTAAGGGTAAGGTTAGGATAAGGGTAAAGTTAAGGTTAAGGTTAAGGTTATAGGTTTAGTATGGTTAGGGTAAGGTGAAGGTTAGGTTAAGGGTAAAGTGAAGGTTAAGGTTATGGTTAAGGTTAGGTTCAGGTTCAGGTTTAGGTTTAGGTTAGGGGAATGTTAAGGTTAAAATTAATGTTAAGGTTAAGGTTAAGGGTTTAGTCAGTTTAAGGTTAAGGTTAAGGTTAAGGTTAGGTAAAGGTTAAGGTTATGGGAAGGTTAAGGTTAATTTAATGTTAAGTTTAAGGTTAGGGTTAAGGTTAGGGTTAGGTTATATTTAAGGTTAAGGTTAAGGTTAATGGTAAAGTTAAAGTCAATATTAAAGTTAAGGCTTTGGTCAAGGTTAGGGTTAGGTTATAGTTAAGGTCAAGGTTAAGGTCAAGGTTAAGGTAAGGTTAAGATAAGGTAAAGGGTAAGGTTAAGGTTAAGGTTAGGTTAAGGTTATGGTTAAGGTAATGTTAAGGGTAAAGTTAAGGTTAAGGTTAGGTTAAGGTTAAGGTAAGGTTAAGGTCAAGGTCAAGGTCAAGGTTAAGGTTAAGGTAAGGGTAAGGTTAACCTTAACCTAACCTTAACCTTAACCTTGACCTTAGCTATAACCTTAACCTGACTAAACTTGTAACCTTAACCTTAACCATAACCTTGACCAAACCCTTAAGGTTAGGTTAAGTGTAAATTCAAGGTTAAGGTTATGGTTATGGGAAGGTTAAGGTTAAGGTTAAGGTTAGGGGAAGGTTAAGGTTAAAGTCAAAGTTAAGGGGAAGGTTAGGTTAAGGTTAAGGTTAGGTTAAGGGTAAAGTTAATTTTAAGGTCAGGTTACAGTTAACCTTAAACTTAAATTTTCCCTTAACCTTACCTTAACCTTAACCTAACCTTAACCTTAACCTTAAATTTAACCTTAACCTTTAACCTTAACTTAACCTTAACCTTGACATAACCCTTAACCCTAACCTTGACATAACCATTAACCTTAACCTTAACATAACCTTAACCTTGACTTTAACCTTAACCTTCTCCTAACCTTAACTTTAACCTTCTCCTAACCTTAACCTTAACCTTAACCTTCCCCTAACCTTAACCTTAACCTTTACCTTGACTTTAAATTTAACCTAACCTTAACCTTAACCTATCCTTAACCTCAACCTTCACCTTAACCTTAAAATTTTCCTTAAGGTTAAGGTTATGGTAAGGTTAAGGTTAAGGTTACGAGTTTAGTCAGGTTAAGGTTATAGTTAAGTTCAAGTTTAATGTTAAGGTTAGGTTAAGGTTAACCTTACCCTTAACCTTAGCCTTAACCTTAACCTTGACCTTACCCTTAGGTTAAGGTTAGGTTAACCTAAGGGTAATGTTAAAATTAAGGTTAAGGCTAAGGTTAAGTGTAAGTTAAGGTTAAGGTGAAGGTTAAGGGTAAATTTAAAGTTAAGGTTAAGGTTAGGGTTAGGTTATAGTTAAGGTCAAGGTTAAGTTTAAGGTTAACGTTATGGTTAAGGGTTAATTTAAGGTCAAGGTTAAGGTTAATGTTACGGGTTTAGTTAAGGTCAAGATTAAGGTTAAGGTTACCCATCACCTTCACCTTAACCTTGACCTTGACTTTACCCTTAACTTAATCTTAACCTTAACCTTGACTTTACCCTTAACGTAACCTTAACCTTGAGTTTATCCTTAACCTTAACCTTAAATTTACCTTTAACTTTACCCTCAACCCTTAACCTAACCATAACCGTACCCTTAACCTAATCTTAACCTTAACCTTGACCTTAACCTTTTCCCTTAACCTTAACCTTAACTATAACCTTAACCTTAACCTTCCCCTTGACCTTAACCTTAACCTTAACCTTGACTTTACCATAACCTAAACTTAATGTTACCCATAACCTAACCCTAACCTTGAGGTTAGGTTGACCTTGACCAAACCCTTAACCTTAACCTTAAGCTAACTGTTGAGCCCTAAAATTGTCTTCTCTGTTGCAAACCTTCACTTCATTTCATCATTTATTTATCACTTCGTAAGCCTAAAAAGCAATGAATAATGATTAAGATTGCTTAAATATTACATAAAAATAATTAACATGTTGTATTTTCGTGATTTTTGCTGTCTGAATAATTTTGAATAGTTTAGCCACAGAATACAGGAATTCTGTAGCCAATCAAGCGTTCCGTAGCTGTGTTTCTGTTTAAGTATGATGCAAGTGTCAATCGGAGAAAAGGCGCACATGGGCAGTTCTCAAATCTTCCCTACATGATTCCTTCCTATCCACGAGGACTGAATCGACAACTGGAGGTGTCTAATCCAATGGTCAAAGCGAGAGTCAAAGAGACTATTTTCTACAGGAATTAGAACTCCTGATTTGCTTTGCAGCAAATCACGAGTCTCAAAAGAGTCTCAATTAAATTTTGATTAGAATATTACACATGTACCTATTTTTGTTCAAAAATTATTTATAAATTTTCATATAAATTAAACTCTACAAAACCGAGAGAGGACGATTAATAACTCATTTAGAATCACAGTGATACTCTATTTTTCAAGCACTATTTTAGTAAAAGGAGATTGGCCTTGATGCTATTCTAATTACAATTTTAAGGAGCTAAAGGATTACACCGAATTGATAGCAAAGGGCCCCTGCTATTTGAGGAGGTTTCATGCATTTTATAGATAATTTCGTTCTAGTTTTTGTTTAGCATTTCTCTGTATTTTTTTTTATTTCTTTCATAATTTGCAATTATTGTATCCAAATGAGTAAAGTCTGTTAATGAATGGATAGTGACTCATAGGTGCAGTAGTTTCTTAGGTTTCATTTCTTGTCTTTCATGGTTAAGCAATTACTGTGCTCAACCAAGTAAAGACCATTTAAATCTTAAATTGAAATGGTTAGTGACTTATAGATACAATAATTGTCTAGGAGATCCTCATACACTACACTTAATATTTTTTAAAAGCTCTTCCAATAAATTTCACTTATATGAATTTGATTTAGTTGTAAGGTTTGAGTTATTAATTGTTTTAGTATTTCATTTCATGTTATAGGAGATCCTCATTACACTACACTTAATATTTTTCACAAGCTCTTCCAATAAATCTCAATTATATGAATTGGATTCAGTTGTAAGGTTTTGAGTTATTAATTGTTTCAGTATTTCATTTCATGTTATAGGAGATTCTCATTACACTACACTTAATCTTTTTCAAAAGCTCTTCCAATAAATCTCAATTAAATGAATTGGATTCAATTGTAATGTTTGAGCTATTAGTTGCTGTCATTTCTTGAATTCTCAATTGAGTTGCAATATCCATGGATTAGGATTTTTAATTTTCACCATTTCTTAATTAGAAAATAAACTCCAAAAACTTGTGAATAAAACTCTGCTTTAATTCATTTTATAAACATTTTCTTTCCTTCCTTTTTAAATAGATTAATTTCATCTTTTTTCATAAAATGCTAAGAATCAAAATATAAAAACTCCCAAAAACATCAACAAAACCTTAAAACAAAAAAGTAGGAAAAATGGATACTTAGGCACATATAGTGCATTACACTTCATCAGTTTACTAGCCCTAGTCGATAATTTATGTTAACAATTTAGGACAATAAATTAACTAAACATTTTGGCGCTGTTGCCGGGGAAGTGTAACTAGGTAGCCTTATTTATTGCATCCCAAAAACAATGACATGTGTAGAGAAAGAGACTCTAGGGTTAGATTTATAAGAGGTAGAAGATCAATTCCCACAACACCACTCATTCCACCGAGACCAAGAAGTGCACACCTCCAACTCAAACCTATATTCCATACTATACTGGTCATAGGCTTCTAGAAGTTTCAAGATCAGATATCCAATCAGGAAGATCTACCACTTCATCTACTGAAGCAATTTTAGAAGAAGAAGAAGAGAATCTAAGGACTCTTGTAGGAGGAATAACCTTTTTCACTTCCACAGGAGAATACATTCCAACAGAAGAATTATAAATCCCTAGTGAAGAGGAAGAAGAGGAATCTTTCTTCAATATACCCTTGATAGAAGAACCAAAAGAACAATTAGTTCTCCATACTGAACCTTATATTAGTTCAGAGGAATATATCATGGAAGGAAGAGGAGAATAAGGAGGAGAAGGGGAAGGAGAAATATTTAATGGAGAAAACTTGCTATTTGGAGGAGGTAGAGGTAGAGGAGGAGACAAAGGAAGAGGAAGAGAAAATGAAGAAGGAGGTAGAGATAGAGGAAATGTAGAAGGAGATAGAGGTAGAAGTGAAATTGAAAGCTCCTTTGGATTCCCTATAATAGATGAAGAAACAAACACTACCATGAAAAATATCTCACCCTCTATTCTTCCAATTTTCATGGACTGAAAAGTGAAGACCCTGAGACATTTTTATTTGAATTCAAAGTTATATGCATAACTTATGAATATTGTTAGTATGAATCTTTTGTCAAAGTGTACGAAAAAAGACCACTTTAGCTATGCATAACTAATAGCCCTAACATCAAATATGGCTGCCAATATCTTCAGATTTGCATTTAGTTGATGAAGACAAGTGCTGCAAAAACCAGATCTATGCATAAAAAGACATTAAGCAGTAAAAAAAACTTTTTGCTCCATATATCCAATAGACAAGACAAGAACAATATTTTTGAAAGAATTTTTGTATTAAGGGCACCTGGGAGGAAAACAAGGAGTTTCCAATTCTCCTCAATGGGATGGGTTCTTGGAAGTCCTCAACACTTCAGATCTAGCATTTCTCTCTCGCTGGTGAAAACCCAGACAAAGATAGAATTCAAAGGGAGCTCACACAACAAATAATGGAAAATATGACAATGATAATGGCTCAAAGTCAGACCAAGAGTTTAGATCCAGAGTGATCTAATAGGCAAAAAAAGGTGAAGAATGGTAGGAAAAACCATCCTATTTATAACAAAATAATGGGTCATTTTAGATCTTGGTGCATGATTAAAATAACATTAACCAAATCTAGATCCACCTTTTATGGAATATTTTATTATATTTTTTGGAGGGAAAAAGTATTTGACTTGGGTCAAATCCCTTTATTTGTGAATAATAAATAAATAAATGATTTATTTATAATTTTAAGGAAGTGGTTGAAAGATAATCAAATAAATAATGATTTATTTAATTATTTATGGGTGATTTAGTCATATTTAACAAGGAATATTATTTAAATAAGATTTAAATAATTATTCCTAGAAAATAATAAGATAAATAAAGATTTATCTAATTAATTTATTTGTTTTGGTTTAAACATGACCAGGAAAATCAAACAAATATAGGTTTGTTTAATATTTCCTTTTGGGGTTTCCTGTTTAGACCATAAACAACCTAATAAATGTGTTTTATTAAGTTATTTTACATAGTGAAAGCAATTTTACTTAGGGTAAAATTGGTCTTACGTGGTGTACTTGGGTCCATCTAATGACAGTAGGTTAGATGACCAAAAAATGGTGTAACATATTGCCCCCCAGCATGCGAGTGTTAGGAGCAAATCGTATGACCGAAGTACGTTGTAAGAACTCAATCACCAGACATCAAAAGGGAAGTCAGAGAGAGAAATGTGAGGTAGACTAATGTGCTGAAGGACTAGACCCTGAGGAGACGAGACTTATAGGTGCAACAAGTCTCTTTTTATGAGAGGGTACCTGTGCTAAAGGCTGCGAGGAAGGCATATCTATGCCCGTCGAGACAAAGTAAAAAAGAATAGTGTGTCCAGTAAACAAGGGACCGAACCATAAAGTACAACCGGCATAGACATGAGATAGATAGAAATATAATGAGGGATCCCACATACATGCGGTGCCTGGGATAATAGCCAGGACTTATACAATAATATCTGAGTACATGAGATACAAATACAACCCAAATGCCCCCTACAAGTGGGGAAGGGCTCACAAAATCTGACTGATACATGCAAATAAAAAGAGGCACTGCAAGCGGCGAAGGCCTACATCATCAAATATATGGAGCTGCATCGAAGGCTGCAATGAAGAGGTCATCTGGGCATGTGGGGGGCTACCTGCAGGGCCACCCCCTCATGAGGGATGAGACATCTCACACACACTCGGGAATCACCAAAAGCTACTGCTACATCACTGAACCATCAAGCATACGAATCTCGATCATGCTGAAAGGAGCTGGAGTGGAGAAACAATCCAATCAAAGGGAAATGAGAGATCCCTTTTCCTAATCCGAGGCACCGAACAAGAGTGGAAGCTGGAACCAAGGTACACCGCCTTCTAGACCTGTCTTCTGGAATGAAGGAGCTGATTTCGACAGAAGGAGGTCCGCCATAGGTGAGGCAATGAGAGATCCTCAACTAAGGCACGAGGGAAAATAGTAGAGCGACTGACAGACGAATACCAATGATGATGATGGAATGGAGGGGACTGAGTAGAAAATGGATGACTTCCCTTGCTAGAGCATAAAGGACATGAATGACATGGAAGCAACTGACACAGTATCATAAGGGATAGGGGACAGTGGGACTGGCGGTCATAATGTACGACACAAGAGAGAGACCAAGCAATGAAGGATAGAGGAATATAGCGGGGTACAAAGGGACTCGGGATAGACTCCATGAATGCGATGATGACTCAACTTGGATGCTCTAAACAAGGGTGACTCGATGGTGCTGCCACACAGAAAAGGTCCGATGGGGGACCATAAAAACATGAGTACAAGATGGTATCTCATGACGAAAATCAACACGAACAAAGACAAGTATGGAGGCAAAGTGATGCCCCAAGTACAAGTGTTTCAAGTGAAGAATTTCGATTGTGAGGAGATTTATGGTTGAGGGGCATAGGTGTTCCCAAGCATGGTGTGGTCATGCAAAAATGTATTTAGAAAAAGGGGAATCTAAACACATTGTAATGATGTGGTGAGCCATTTGTTTTCATTATGGTTATGCAGTTTGAGAAAGGGAATGGAGGATTACCAATATCTTTTGGTACTTCGTATAGGAATCAAATGGACTTTAAGTTTCCGGGTTGGCATATCTGGTGTCACTATCCCAAAGAGAGGATTTGGAGATAATGAACTGATGCTCTCCTAGAAAACCCATAGGTTGGTCAACAACAATTTCTAAGATATTTGGTTGCTGATGGAAGATGAGGGAACGATAAGGGGTATCATCCCTAGAGTGATCAAACTGATACGGGACTCTAGAGGTTCTTCTAAATGTGGAATAATAATGGTACTAAAGTCAACACGACCCGATACACTAGGAGAGTTGTGGAGAATTGCTTCTCTTGGTCTCTCAAATGTGGGTGCCCCCTTACCCAAACATTAGGTTTCAATGTAATGGCCACCAGGTGTATGTGGTGTGAACGCATGGGTTCGATGTAAGGGGGAATAGATAAATTCAGGGGTGGGGATTTTTTCCATAATGTAGTCATCGTGATAGAAGATGGGTGGACTGGTGGAAGAAAGACCACCTGACGTGGCGAAGCTACCTGAATCATCATGATGAGAAGAGAGGTTCACATGCACATCGTCACAAGGGGTGACAGAAGAGTAAGTAGATAAAGGATCTACCGATGTGGAGCCCAAGGTGATCGCTGAAGGAAGGTCAAGCGAAACAACAGGGGAGGATTCAGATCGAATGTTCCCTAAGATTCTCATGGATGATGATAGGTAGAAAATGCTGGACGAAGGCTCTGTCATCTCGACATCAGGAGGGGGAATGTCAATGGGAGCAGTCATTTCTAGTAGTTTTGCTAAATAAAAACGCACAAATAGGGGAGCGGTGGACTCATTGCGCTTGGCCTCGAATTGGTGGACCGCGGCTAGAGAGGTGCAGAAGTCCTCGAGGCGGGGACAAAAATGGGTGTAATGGCCATGGAGATCACACAAAGCACAGGGGTGGTTGGTGTGAATATTCTTGGGGTTCTTGATTGCGGTCGTGGAACGAATAGAGGCTTCCGAGACCGTGGACTCAGGGAACGCGACATTAACCATGGGATTGAGATGAGGCAAGTCAGGATAGGAATGGGTGGTGTGATTGAAAAAATCACACAAAACACACTGGATGGTATGCTTTGGAGGCTGAGGAGGGGCAGGGTTTATTGGGGTGGCATTGTCCTTTGATGCCCCCTTGCGAGCTTTTCCCTTCTTACCCAAAGTGGTCGCAATAGGAGGTGGTTCTTGTTGAGGTGACTAAGGCACTGTTGCAGCGGGAGAAGTCCTGGGGACCGATTGAACTGGGGTCAAAGCAAGATAAGGTTTGGGTTGAATAGGCAAGGTTGGGGCTGGAGGATCAAGGTACCAGACGGGAATCCCAAGGGCCAGGTTAGGAAGAGAGAGGGTGGCCATGACAGGTACCATGTACACTCCTGGTGGGGGAGCTAGGAACGGTATCTGACCAGAGGGGTAATGGCCAGGTGGGACGGCTCCTAAATGGCTAATTCTTGGAGGAACCATTCTAGGAGGATAAAGAGGCTCAGGACTACCAGCTACAGGTGAAGGGATAGCAGCAGGTTGCAGAGAGTGTGGTTGCTGACTAGCCGAAGCAGGTTGCTTGAGAGCAGCCCGAGACGATTGCATCATGCAAACATTCGATGAGCTGGGGTGAGAGATAGGAGGAGGAAGAATACCAGGGAAGGTTCCAAGCAAATAGGAGTCTTTGTAGACGCCAAGAGAGACACTGCTCAAAGAATCGACAGTTTTTTGGTTGGCTACAGAAGAGATGGTTGACTCAGGGGAGGCCTAAGATTTAGGCTCATGATACGTCAAATGGTCAATGGTGACTATCTTTCCATTATGAGGGAAAACATCTTGCGGTGGACCGCGGATGGGACAACAGACATAGCATAAGTGTAGCTACGCCCCAAAAGAATGTTATAATCAAGAGGGGCGTCGATGACTTCAATGTCAATGCAAACAGTCTTGTTCGCAAGAGTGATAGGAAAATTACGGAATAAGCCAATGGGCTGGGAGGCATGGCCATCCCACGCACGAAGGGTGATTGTGGAAGGGGCCAATTCAGGAGATACAATTTGTTTCCAAACCGAAGCGGAAATCACACAGGTGGATGCCCCCTCATCAATGATGCATCGAGAAACATTAGCGTTCCGGATTTTGACGGGGATTTGGAAGGCTACGGAAGCAGGAAGAGGAGGATGTTCGGATTGATGGGTGTCGAAAACAATCAATTGGTCATCAGCAGGATCTACAGTGCCCATGGCAGATAGTAGAGCCTTCTTTTGGGAAGGGCATGACTGGAGGAGTTCCAATGTAGAAATGGTGGCAGGAGACTGCGCCAAATCATCTACTATGCTATACGAATGAGCAACTCGACCAGAAGCAGTATTTCAGCATAATGGTCCCTTAGGAATCTGGGTATGAACCTCAACTTTGGGCTGAGGGATATGCAAGAGACCTTTGGATGTCAAAAGAGGCTCTGTAGAACCTGAAGAAGGAGACTCAGGGATAGACGGAGTGGGGGGCTTGGGGTACTGAGGGGCCCGAGTTTGAAGGTTAAGGTCGACGGTTGGAGGTGGATCAGAGTTCATCATGAGGATCTAGTAATTGGAGGAACCAGAGGGTGAAGGTTGAGTGGCCACCTGTCCGTTAGGTGGTTGGGTAGCCACGAATCCCTGTTGTGCATCCACCTGCTCTTGAGGGGGCGGTGACTGCTGTTGCAGGGGTTGAGAAGGCCATGGAGGCGGAGGTGCTGATGCTGGAGGAGCTGGAGCACTAAACTGTGGATACGAATAATAAGGGGGTTGGGTAACAGTATGGTGACCAGGAGGTTGGGCCAAAAGAGGAGGTATGTTGTATCCTGGATACGTGCTACCAGGAGGGGGACAAGTGTGGGAGGTGCTGCCCCCTCCCCCAGGAAAACCATAACCCATTGGAGGTTGGGCATATGGATGAGAGAGAGCTCCAAGGATACCGTCGGTGGCATGAGGTTCCCCCTGTGCGTCGACACCACCGGGTCTGGGGAGATCAGGTAGAACGGTATAAACATATCTGTCTGAGCATAGATCAAGTCATATTTTAATGCCAATTGGAGGGCAGCTTCTTCGGTTTGGGGAAAATGCGATGTGACATCTTTCCTGATAGGAGGAAAGAGAGATCTAAGGAACTAGTCCATGTAGACATGGTATTCGAAAGTAGGGGATTGACATAGGCTCTTTCTTCTCCGCCATTCCTGGACATGATCGGATAGGCGGGTCACAGATGATTGACAGAAAGAATTCAAAAGTTCGATACCGGTGTTACAACGAAGGGGAAGCTGGAAGTAAGATAAAAAAGCTTGGGCAAGAGTCACAAAGGTGGTATGAGAGGAAGGGGCCTGATCAACATACCACTTAGAAGCCGCACCTGTAAGCGTTCATTGGAACAACCGAAGATAGACAGAGTCATTGGTAATGGAGGTAGATGAACACCACATGTGGAAAGATCGGACATGATTTGAAGGATCTTCTCTAGCAAGGCCTTCAAACTTTGGGATGTCAGAAGGGAGCTTTGTCGGCATGGCAGGCCAACTAGCGTCATGGTGTATAGGTTCATTTGTCAACCGGTCCAAATCGGGGAGGCTGAGGCCTGCCATGAAGGGGAGCAAGGGCGCAGCCGAGGTAGTTCCTATGGCGGTTCCGCTAGTAGCATTCCTGGCATTAGGGCCGGGATTACCGCTAACGTTAGGTCCTGGACCAGACATAGTGAAGGTGACAGGGGGAGAACCAGAAGTAAAAGGAGAACCCAATGAACCAAAAGAGGAGTCAGAGTGCGGACTTGGAGGAGGACTAACTCGACGACGGTGGGAAGGAGTAGGTTGACCAACCGGAAACTGAGGGTGAAGGCCAAGAAATCTTCGGGATGTGCACCTTGGGGGCACGATGATGAAAACAAAAACATGGCACAAGGGGAAGAAGAACAACCAAAAAAGGCAGGGAGGTGCAAACCAAGAGATTACAATGTCGAAACAAGGGTAGATAGGTGCAGGGTCAATTGATTTTAAAGTCTTTGCCTGGCAGTGTTAACCAGGCTCTTCTTCGCTTAGGGTGAGTGTGTGGTGTGCGTTAATTTTAATTTTTAAACCCTTTTCATTTTGAGAGAAAAAGAAAAAGTGTGCTGCGTAACTGAAAATAATTCTGCAGAAAACAGTATATAATGCTGAAATAACAAAAAATTAACAGCGATTAATGCATCGATCTAACCCAAGAAGGCAGGTCTCTCAAAACTAATCTAAAAGAGGGAAAAAATATATTCAAAACACACGAAAAAGTGGCCAATAGATCTAAGGTCGGGAGGGACAGGGATCTAAAGGGGAAAACTACTGAAAAGAGGTGCAGAACATAGCCAAGAGGCAGAGGCAAGGTGGCTGTAAAAAAGGAGGAAATCAGCAAAAATCAGAAGGGACAAGGAGGAGGCCCTAAAGGTAGATCCAAAAAAAACTTCAGGAGGTGATTTGAAAGGGAGAGGAGCTGATTTAAAGGGATCTGAAAAGGAGGGATCAGATCTGAAAAAGAAATGGCTGAAAACTCTGAAAATTTAGACACTTACAACAGCTAAAACTCTTCCACAAAAAGTGGAGGACACTGAGGCCCTAGGGGGCTAGATTCCCTCTTATTTGAGTAAAAAATAGCAAGAATAGGTCTAAACGGGCAGAGACGGAGGTTAGACAACCCTGACAAAGGTTCAGACAAAACCTTGTATACCCCTAAATTCAGAAAAAGTCTGCATTGTTAGCTTTTTGACTCCGTTTTTCGCCTGTGTGTGCTGGGTCGTCGCCACCAAGCCGCGCTACCGGCTGTGGCAGATCAAGTCCGGGCGTCGCGGCTTCGGGCTGAAAAGTGCGACCTCGTTCGGTGTCCCGCGGCGCATTTCCGAAAAGCGTTGTCGTCTCGCTTGCGCCGATGTCCCGTCACCTCGCACAATAGGGCCGTTAAACATGTGGGAAGTTAGAAAAAATGTTTTAGGGTTTATAGTGAAAACATAAAAATAGGAAAAAAAAAGCCGAAAAGAAACTAGGGTCCCAAGTAAATGGATATGTGAATATGAAAACGCACAAGGGTCGACTCGAAAAACCCGTGTGAGTCGCCAATTGTGCCAGTATGACCTTGTCGAAGTGTACGAAAAAAGACCACTTTAGCTACGCATAAATAATAGCCCTAACATCAAATATGGCTGCCAATATCTTCAGATCTGTAGTTAGTTGATCAAGACAAGTGCTGCAAAAACCAGATCTATGCATAAAAAGACATTAAGCAGTGAAAACAAGGTTTTGCTCCATATATCCAATAGACAAGACAAGAATAATATTTTTGAAAGAATTTTTGTATTAAGTGCACCTGGGAGGAAAACAAGAAGGAGTTTCCAATTCTCCTCAATGGGATGGGTTCTTGGAAGTCCTCAGCACTTCAGATCTAGCATTTCTCTCTCTTGTTGGTGTAGAAAACCCAGACAAAGATAGAACTCAAAGGGAGCTCACACAGCAGATAATGGAAAATATGACAACGATAATGGCTCAAAGTCAGACCAAGAGTTTAGATCTAGAGTGATCTAATAGGCAACAAAAGGTGAAGAATGGTATGAGAAACCCTCCTATTTATAACAAAACATTGGGTCATTCTAGATCTTGGTGCATGATTAAAATAACATTAACCAAATCTAGATCCACCTTTTATGGAATATTTTATTATATTTGTTGGAGGGAAAAAGTATTTGACTTGGGTCAAATCCCTTTATTTGTGAATAATAAATAAATAAGTGATTTATTTATCATTTTAAGGAAGTGGTTGAAAGATAATCAAATAAATAATGATTTATTTAATTATTTATGGGTGATTTTGTCATATTTAACAAGGAATATTATTTAAATAAGATTTAAATAATTATTCCTAGAAAATAATAAGATAAATAAGGATTTATCTAATTAATTTCTTTGTTTTGGGTTAAACATGACCAGGAAAATCAAACAAATATAAGTTTGTTTAATATTTCCTTTTGGGGTTTCTTATTTAGACCATAAACAACCTAATAAATGTGTTTTATTAAGTTATTTTACATAGTGAAAGAAATTTTACTTAGGGTAAAATTGGTCTTACGTGGTGTACTTGGGTCCATCTAATGACAGTAGGTTAGATGACCAAAAAATGGTGTAACAAATATCTTCAAGATGCTCAAAAACTTAAACTATTCCCTTCAACACTAAAAGGAGCAGCACTAAAATGGTTTATGAGTCTAATCACTGGGTCTATTGGGACATGGAATGATATGAGAAAAGAATTTCTAGAAAGATATATGGATTAATGTATACCAGTCAACCATAAGGAAGAAGTGTTTAAAATGATGCAAAAAGAGGATGAAAAACTGGAAGATTTACTTGAAAGATTTAATTATAACATTAAAAGGGAAAAAATGAAAAATTTAGATCAAGGCACCTTGAAAAATCTTTTGTTGAAAAAAATTAGGGATGAATGGATAGATATCCTTAACATGATGGGGAAAGGAGATATATCTCAGCTTTCATTACCTGATATAGAAGAATTTTGTATTAATCTCTCAAGAGGAAAATCTAAAACCTTTAAAGGACCAAGAGACCCTGCTCTTGCAAGGGCAAACAAATCTGCAACTAGAACAATAAGTAGGGCAGAAATAGGAAATATGCTTGATGAATTCAAAACTAATATTCTAGGGAGTCTTAGTGAAGAAATAGATACCCTTAAGCTGCAAAACAAGTAGAAATCCAAAACTGATGCCTTAGCAATCTTTTGTCTCAAATGTAGAAAGAAACATGCCTTAAGAGAGTGTCCTCTTGATGCAAAAGTAATAGAAACTTGTGCAATTTGTTCAGAAAAACATGAGACCAAGAATTGTCCTTCAATCCCTGGCCTTAAAGATGTCTTTAAAGAAGAAACAACCACAAATTCCACAGAATCTCTTAATTTTGTCTCTAGAAGACCTTGGCAGGGACCTCAAACACAAGGGTTTAATAATCAGATGTATAATCAACCCCCACCAAATTGGAATTCTTAGCAGCAACCTTGGCCCCAATTTCAAAATCAATCTCAATCTTGGGCTTAAGGAGCACAAAATCCTTATGTTAGGTTCTCTCAGTATTATCAATATCCACCATCTTATCCATCTTATCCATCATATCCAAATCTTCCTCCTCAACAAAATCCTCAGCAGAATCCACAACCTCAAAATCAGAATCAAAATTCACTACTTCTATTTCCATTTCCTTAGAAATCAAATCAATTACCTGCCCAGCCAATACCAAACCCCAATAATAAAAATCCTCAGAATACATATATGATATAAGGACAAAAGTTTCCAACTTATTTGATTACTCCTTTAGACCTTAATGATTTCCAACTTAAGTCTGGAAGAATAATTGGGAAAAAGAAGCTTTCTGTAGTTATACAAGAACAAAAGAATTCTGAGGAAGATTCTCTACGGGTGAATAAATTTTTTGAAGAAATCACGTCTCTTCAAAAACAAAATATTGAAAAAGAAAAACAAAAAGAACCAGTGATTTCAACTCCTATGTTAGAGCAACCATCAACATCTACTACTACACCTCCTTTTCCTTCAAGATTACAAATTGATATAGGTGTAGAGAAACAAATTATGATGCCTAAATATGATTACCTAGATGAATTGAGAAATGTTTGTATTAAGATTCCATTATTACAAGCCATCAAGGAAATCCCAATCCTCGCAAAAATAATAAAGGAGTTGAGTATGAAAAAACCAGGAAGAAAAATCAAAGAGATAAAAATAATACAACTGGTAGGGAAAATAGCAGATATAATGATGGGAAATATTGCTATTCCAAAATATCTAGATCCCGGAAGTCTAGTTGTCAAAACATATATCAATGGAATTGAGATACCAAACACATTAACTGATCTAGGAGCAGAAATAAATATCATGAGTAAGCAAACTATGGAAAAACTAAATCTTCCTAATCTTCTTTATACACCTACATTACTACAGTTAGCAAATAGATCTGTAATCAAACCAGATGGGGTATTAGAAGATATTTTAGTGTCCTTAGATTCTTGGGAGTACCCTGTGGATTTTATGATCCTAAATCCTAAAAATGATCTAGGAGGACATCCTATTATACTAAGAAGACCTTGGCTAGATACAACTAATGCCTTCATTAGCTGTAGATCCAGTGATATGTACATCTCTGATGGTAGTTCAACCAAGAAATTCACTTTGTATCTTCTAGCAAGAACAATCATAGAAATAGATGATAATTAATGGATTGATGATGAAGAAGATATACAACCTCTCTTCATTATTTCAAAAATCAGTGAAGATAATCATATTCTAAATGTCCTAGAAAATCATGAATCTTCTTCAGAATACAAACATGAACAATTTCAAGAAGAATCAAATATTGAATTTTTGTCATCAAGACAAATGTCTCTTTACTCCATGGAAGAATTTGGCAGTTCTAAAATTGAAATATTTCTGGGAAAAACCTTAAACATAAATAAAAACCTGGAAAATATCTCAACAAGAGAAGCTAGTGAAAATATTACAGAGACATTCCTCTACATATGCATGGGAATACACTGATATGAAAGGGATTAACCCTAAGACTTGCACTCATCATATCAACATAGAGGAAAATTATAAACCAATTAGACAGCCTCAGAGAAGGATGAATCCAAACCTTAGGGAGATCATTAAAGAAGAGTTACAAAAATTGTTAAATGTCAACTTTATTTATCCCATTTCAGATAGTCAGTGGGTTTCTCCTTTGGTGATTGTACCTAAAAAAAATGGTAAATGGAGGGTATGCATTGACTACTGAGAATTAAACAAAGCTACTCTTAAAGATCATTTTCCTTTACCTTTTATGGATCAAGTATTGGATACATTAGCAGGCAAAAAGTACTTTTCATTTCTAGATGGTTTCAGTGGTTATCATCAAATTCAGGTTGCACTTGAAGATCAAGACAAAACCACATTTACCTATCCTTGGGGAACTCATGCCTGCCGAGTATTACCTTTTGTATTTTGAAATGCACATGCAACATTCCAAAGGGCAGTATTGGGAATATTTTAAGATCTAATACATGATTGTGTAGAAGTATACATGGATTATTTCACAGTCTATGGTAATACATTTGAAGAATCCTCAAAATTTTTGGAAAAGGTTCTAAAAAGGTCTAAAGAAGAAAACCTTTCATTGAGTCATGAAAGATGTTTCATGATGTTTACTGAAGGGATTTTCCTAGGACATCATATCTCAGGAGATGGGATTAGAGTTGATGAGTCAAAAGTTGAAGTCATCTCTAGACTATTAGTTCCAAGTTGTCAAAAAGATGTTAGGAGTTTTCTAGGATTTATAGGATACTATAGAAGATTTATAGAAAACTTCACTAAGATAGCATCTCCACTTTTCAAACTACTCACTAAGGACTGTGAATTCAAATGGAATTCTGACTTCCAGTTAGCATTAGAAACCCTGAAAAAAAAAATATCGGAAGCACCTATTTTAAGGGGACCTAACTGGAAATTACCTTTTCATATCTCAACAGATGCCTTAGATATAGCCCTAGGAGATGTGTTGGGACAAAGATACTTGATCCATTATGCCATCTACTATACAAGTAAAAATTTGACTCCTTTATAGTTGAATTATACTGTAACTGAAAAATAATTCTTAGCTATTGTTCATGCTATAAATAAATTCATAAATTATATAACAGGCTATGAAACCTTTGTTCACACATATCACTATGCAATTAGGTATTTAATGAATAAATTAATCACTAATGGCAGAGTCATAAGATGGTTATTTATTTTACAAGAATTTAATATCATCATTCTAGATAGGCCTGGAAAACAAAATACAGTGGCTGATTTCCTATCTAGACTCCAAAATATTAAAGACAATACTCCAGTTGAAGATAAATTCCCTGAGGAATATCTCTTCGCAATAACCACTCAAACTCCCTGGTTTGCAGACATTGCCAATTATTTGGTTTCAAGAAAATTTCCTTCAATTATGAATGTAAGAGATAAAATAAAAATCATTTATGAAAGTGCAAAATTTTCATGGATTGCTAATGAATTCTACAAGACAGGTCTAGATCTTATTATCAGAAGGTGTGTTCGGGAAGATGAGATGCCTGAGATTCTTAAGGCATGTCATGATGAACCTTGTGGTGGAAATTTTGCTAAAAAGAGGGCAACTTATAAAATCTTTCATCTAGGATATTATTGGCCATCCATATTTAAGGATGCTAAGGAATATGTCAAAAGGTGTGACGGTTTCCAAAGGGTAGGGAAACCTTCTCCTTCAAGTGAAATGCCATTTCAACCTCAGGTACATATTGAACCTTTTGAGAAATGGGCTATGGATTTTGTAGGACCTATTAATCCTCCATCAAAACAAAAGAAGCATATCCTAGTTTGCACTAATTATGTCACTAAATGGGCAGAAGCCAAGGCATTACCTTCTGCTAATGAAGTATCTGTAGTTAATTTTCTTTTTGAGGATATTTTTACTCGTTTTGGTGTCCCAAGAGAAATTTTCACAGATCAAGGAGCTCAATTCACATCAAATTTGGTGGAGTAAATGGTATAAAAGTACAAAATCAGGCATAGGAAATCTACTCCCTACCATCCACAAGAAAATTGCCAAGTGGAATATACTAATAAGGTGATTGAAGGGATTCTTACAAAGACTGTTCATTTACATAGAAGAGATTGGGTAGAAAGGCTTCCTGAAGCCCTATTAGCCTACAGAACTACATGGAGAAACAAAACAGGGCACACTCCTTATGAACTTGTTTATGGAAAACAAGTCTTGTTTCCCATAGAGTTTTAGATCCAAACTTTCAAGATGGCAGTCCAACTGGGACTTGATTTGATTGAAGCACATAAGCACAGGCTGGAGAAAATTAATGAATTGGATGAGATTAGACAAGATATAGTCCAAAGAGCAAGCATAGTCCAACAAAAAAGGGCTAGATGGCATGATAAATATATCAAAGAAAATAAATTTAAAGAAGGTGACTGGGCACTCTTGTTTGACTCAAAATTCAAGGATTTTCAAGGTAAATTTCAAATCCATTGGCTTGGGCCATTGAAATTGAGAAAATATTTGAAAATTGAGCAATAAAGATCAGAACAATAGATGAAGGAAAGTTATCATTTCTTGTAAATGGACACAGGATGAAATTGTATCATAAACCACTTTCAAGAGAAGAGTTTGTCAGAAAATTCGAAGAGAACATTGATATGAATTTAGTGAAGAAGAATCCTTCTTCTTCACTAACTTAGTTTGTATTTTTCTTCAACAACTTAAAATAATAATAATAATAATAATAATAAATAAATGTATAAATATGAAAACCAATCAGTGATTGGCATGTTTATGCAGAAAGTACAAGGTGAAATCAGAATTTTTCTAACACCCTATACTTTCAATTTTTCTTTTTCTGCAACTAAATATTCATAAAACCACAAGTTGCAGGTTCATTTTTGACTCCGTGCTTCACTTCATTCATATTTCATTCCATTCCATACTTACATTTCATTTCATTTCATGCTTCCATTACATTCCATTCCACATTCATGTTCCATCTCATTCCATTCCATATCCATATTTCATAATCTTCTGATAGGCAAATTCTACAACTGTCTGTTCTGTAGCCAATTTGACTCTGTAGCCTAATTCAATAAAAATAATAATGATAATCAAAGGAGACTATGTATTTTAGAAGATAAACATTCCACAAATGAAGGACAAACACAACAAGCAACAAAATAAAAAAGGTATGAGGTAAATTGTGCAAAGTTATTTTGATAGAAAAAATATAAAAACATGAAAAAGATACAATATGCTTAATCATATGCCTCCTAAGTAAATATATCATTCAAATTGATCTTATTTCATAATAAAACACCTCAACCATATCCCTTACCCTACGCTCCATAGCAGATCATCATTAATTAAATGACTAACGGTCAGAATCTTAGATGTGACCTATTAGGCCACGTTTTTAAAAGATCGTATCATTTAGTTATGATTCTGAAGATTGTCATAAATCTCTTCGCAACTATTTCATTCTATATCAAACCTTAAACATTCTTCATCATATTCCCATCAATTTTTTTGTTCACCACCTCATTCACTCACTACCATTATATTATGCAGTCAGTTCATCTGCAGAAACAGAGAAGTCATTTTAAGGGCGAAACATCATTCAACAACTACTCTTTCTTAAGAAACATGATCAGAAGCAGAGCATCAAACCCTATAGCTCAGAGAAGGAAGTAATCTGTACAAAAAAGAAATGGGGTTAATTTTGAGAGAAGAACCAATTGGAGTCAAATACTTAGAAGGAGACCCACAAGTTAAAGGGCTATTACAGTAAGTTGGGTGGTTGAGTTTTGTAGAAAAATTCAATTGGTTCCATAAATAAATTACAAAATCATTTGCTAAATAATTTTATTGATCAGAAGTATAAATTGGAGACATAAATTTTACCATAACAAAGTCATTAAGTTTACCATAACGAAATTTCCAAGACAAGAAGAACGCTGGTTCAAGAATAAGGAGTTTCATAATGAGTCTTGGAAACAAATGTTGAAGAACCCAGGTATGGACATTACAGTGATTAGAAAAGGAATTCTGAGCACAAATTTAAAAAGTAAAAGGAGAAACATGTTATTAATTTTGTAAAAAATTATAACATGTGAAGGTAGATTTGGTACAATGTATGTTTATCATATCAAGCCGTTGATGAATTTCTTAAATGATGGAGAAATAAATATACCTTTCTTCATGCTTAATAGCTTTAAAATAATGGCTTCCAATGTTCAGAAAAGGGTACAATTTCTAGAAACTACTTTATACCACCATGGTTTAGTTAAAGTTCTGATTGAATTCCATTTGAAGAAAATAGGAGATAACTAGGAAGAGTTTCTTTTAAGAAATCATTTTCAAGAACTAGAGGAAACATCATCTAAAGAAGAGACTGTTAGAAGAAGCAAGAGAATAAAATGTGATAAGGTTGTTGAAAATAAACATGATACATTATCACAAGAAGAGAGTGAAGAATTGATTTCAGAAAAGTTGGCAAAAATTAGGAAATAGGTTAGGGTCAAGAGAAAAGAGAAGATAACAAGTAAATATACTGATGAAGAAAATGAAAATCCACCAAAATTAAGGAGAATTTCTAGACTCAAAGGAATAATGAAAAAGACATTGGTTAAAAACACAGGAATTGTAAATATTGAAGATGAAGAAACTCTAGTTCAAACACCAGTTGATAGATCTCCTTTACATCAGTTTGAAGAAGACCCTCATAAAAGAACTCCTGATATAGACCCAACTCAACAACAAATCTATGATTATGCGGAATATCTAGAAAGAAAGGCCTCATAAAATCAAGGAAGATCCCTCAGTCCACAAGAACCTCCAATAGAAACCGTAAGAAAAGATAACTATGAATTGGAGATACTGAACGGACATATCAAAAATGAGAATGGAATCTTGAGAGAAAAAATTAAATTGAAGAATGCTATGAATGATACTCTCACTCTGCAATTGGGTACACTGAATAAAGAAAACATGAAGCTAAAGAAGAGAAAAAAGAAACTGAACAGGACCCTCATAAATCTTAAGTTCAAATTATTCATGAGAAAACCTAGAGTGACACTAACCACCAAAAGAAGCAGAAAGATAAGGCTAGATGTTCTATTAGAGGTTTCAGAGCACATTGAATAAAGTTTTGATGGAATTTCATGAGGACATGCAAGAGTTTTGTAGTGGGGTTATGTTGAGCCCTAAAAATGCATTTTTTGTTGCAAACCTTCACTTCATTTCATCATTTTTTTATCACTTCATAAGCCTAAAAATCAATGAAGAATGAATAAGATTGCTTAAAGATTACATACAAATTATTAACATGTTGTATGTTTGGGATTTTTGCTATCTTAATAGTTTTGAACAGTTTAGCCACAAAATACAGGCATTCTATAGCCAGTCAAGTGTTCCGCAGTTATTTTTGTGTTTAAGTATGATGCAGGCGTCAATTGGAGAAAAGGCGCACATGGGCAGTTCTCAAATCTTCCCTACATGATTCCTTCCTATCCATGAGGACTGAATCGACAACTGGAGGTGTCTAATCCAATGGTCAAAGCGAGAGTCAAAGAGACTGTTTTCTACAGGAATTAGGACTCCTGATTTGCTTTGCAGCAAATCACGAGTCTCAAAAGATTCTCAATTCAATTTTGATTAGAAGATTACACCTGTACCTATTTTTTTTCAAACATTAGTTATGAATTTGCATATAAATTAAGCTCTGTAGAACCGAGAGAGGACGATTAATAACTCATTCAGAATCACAGTGATACTCTGTTTTTCAAGCATTGTTTTAATAAAAGGAGATTAGCCTTGATGTTGTTCTGATTACAATTTTAAGGAGCTAAGGATTACACCGAATTGATAGAAAAGGGCCCCTGCTATTCGAGGAGGTTTCATGAATTTTCTAGCTAAGCTCATTCTAGTTTCTGTTTAGCATTTCTCTATATTTTTTTACTACTTTCATGGTTAAAAAATTATTGTGCTTGACCAAGTAAAGACCATTTAAATCTTAAATTGAAATGGGTAGTGACTTATAGATACAGTAATTGTCTAGGAGATCCTCATACACTACACTTAATATTTTTCAAAAGCTCTTCCAATAAATCTCAATTATATGAATTCGATTCAGTTGTGAGGTCTGAGTTATTAATTGTTTTAGTATTTCATTTCATGTTATAGGAGATCCTTATTACACTACACTTAATATTTTTCACAAGATCTTCCAATAAATCTCAATTATATGAATTATATTCAGTTGTAAGGTTTTGAGTTATTAATTGTTTCAGTATTCATTTCATGTTATAGGAGATCCTCATTAAACTACACTTAATCTTTTTCACAAGCTCTTCCAATAAATCTCAATTAAATGAATTGGATTCAGTTGTAATGTTTGAGTTATTAGTTGCTTTCATTTCTTTAATTCTCAATTGAGTTGCAATATCCATGGATTAAGATTTTTAGTTTTCACCATTTCTTAATTAGAAAATAAACTCCAAAAACTTGTGAATAAAACTCTGCTTTAATTCATTTGATAAAAATTTTATTTCCTTCCTTTTTAAATAGATTGATTTCATATTTTTCGTAGAATGCTAAGAATCAAAATATAAAAACTCCCAAAAACATCAACAAAACCTTAAAACAATGAAGTAGGAAAAAGGGATACTTAGGCACATATAGTGCATTACACTTAACTAGTTTACTAGCCCTGGTCGATAATTTATGTTAACAATTTAGGACACTAAATTGACTAAACACTAACCTTAAACTAACCTTAACCTTAACCCTAACCCTAACCTTAACATAGACCTTAAACTAACCTTAACCTTATCTTAACCTTAACCTAACCTTAACCTTAACCTTAACCTAACCATAACCTTACCATTAACCTTAACCTTAACCTTAACCTTAACTTAACCTAACCCTAACCTTGAACTTAACCTTAACCTTAACCTTACCCTAACCTTGACTTAACCTTGACTTTAAATTTACCCTAACCTTAACCTTACCATCAACCTTAACCTTAACCTTATCTTAACCTTAACCTAACCCTAACCTTAACCTTGAATTTAACTTAACCTAACCCTAACCTTGACCTTGAATTTACCTTAACCCCTTAACCTTAACCTTCACCTTAACCTTAACTTAATCCTAACCTAACCTTAACTATAACCTAACCCTAACCTTGACCAAAACCTGAACCTGAACCTTAACCTAACCTTAACCTTGACTTTACCCTTAACCCTAACCTTAACCATAACCTTTACCTTAACGTAACCTTAACCTTAACCTTTACCTTAACATAACCTTAACCTGAGTAAACCCGTAACTTGAACCTTAACCTAAAATTAACCTTGATTTTACCCTTAGCCCTAACCTTAACTATAACCTTTACCTTAACGTAACCTTAACCTTACCCTTATCTTAACCTTACCCTTAACCTTAACCTTTAACTTAACCTTGACTTTATCCTTAACCTAACCTTAACCTTAGGTTATGGGAAGGTTAATGGGTTAAGGTTATGTTAAGGTAAATTCAAGGTTAGGGTTAGGTTATATTTAAGGTTAAGGTTAGGTTAAGGGTAAGATAAGGTTAAGGTTAAGGTTAAGTTAAGGTTAGGTCAAGGTCAAGGTTAAGGTCAAGGTTAAGGGTAAAGTTGTTACACAACATTTTGTCACCGTCCCTGCAATCCCTCGTCCTGTACATTGGAGGACTATTCCCGTGACCTATGAATAGTAAAATGTCCTGAAACCACCTTCATGGCATCCACTTGCATAAAGAAAAACATTCTCTTGAAGAACATTTCCTCTGAAAAACCCTAAAAATAGATGTTTTAGCCTTGGCGCAACTAGCCAGTTCATCCCTCGTGCCAATGGGAGAAATCCACACTAGAGGGCACGCCAACTGATGCTCTGTCCCTGTGTTTCACTCATGCCAAGCTTATTAAGGGATGTTTTAAAAAAAACAAATGGTATAAGTTTGATTCTAACAAACTCCTAAATGAATCATCAAAAGGATTTTGGTGGTTTGGCTCTAGATCTCCATGTATAGGAAGTGGTTTTCCACCTATCATGAAACCTTCCTAAGAGATAGGGCCTATCCCATGATTATAGGGATCCCAATTTCCTTTCCTCCATCTATAAAAGCTTTCCCTCTCCATTAGAAAGCTAGCTAAACTTGTAGGAAGGAAACTATAGCCGGGTAACTATTGAGAGCCAAGCCAAGAGAATCATGTAAGAGAGAGAGCTTCGTCTAGATTCCCGATAGGCGTTTTTGAGACATGCTCCACTGCAAGCCCGGCCAAAGGAAGATCATAGCGTCAGAGAATTTGGTTGTAATATCCCTTTTTTCATTCATAATATAAGCGACTCTGATTATGGTTCCATTCATGTGTTCATTTCTTTATGTAATGCAATGAATTATATCCTCTCTGACTGATATATGGTTACATGCTTTAGATTTTACGTTGTATGTCATCATTTCCTTGCATGTGTGCAAGTGTTCGGACGTGTCGAATGGAAGGATTGTGATCTCTCAAGCGAGGGATAAGAAACATCATCTTTTCTTCAACGACAACTGCACGAGATTTGAGGTAGGCCACTTATTGCGATCTTTGTCTTTTTGTAACTAGGAACCAACATCATTGTGTGACTTGATTGTTGCTAGACCCGATATGGGCTAGTGGGATCGCCTTTTTCCACAGAGAGGATTTACCTCTTCAACAAAATGGCGACTCCACTGGGGAGTCAGTTGGAGTTAGTCTTTCCTCTTTTGGTTGTTTTTGGATTTTGATTGATTTATTTTCTCTTCTGGTTCAACTCCTTTGGTGTCAAACCCCTATTCAGCCCCTAGAAGACCTAATCTAGTCTCTGTTTGTCCTTTTTCATTTTTTCCCATAGTAAAATTGATTGGCGTGGTTTAGCTCTTGACAGTCATGCCAAATAGCGCTAGTTTCTAGTTAGGTCCCCGTGCCAACGCTTTTTTAGCGTAGATTACAGCCAAATAGGTGCGCCAACTCTTTTTGGTGTTAGGGTTTTCTTGCTTTTGGGCTCTCTAAGCTTAATTTCTAGTCCTGGTGTCATTTTTCTGATTGATTGAGTGCCTTGAAGTCTTTGTTGACTGTGTTTGGCCCTTGTCCTCTAGTTGTTTGCCCTTTTACTATCAGTTTTTCATTCTAGCCATAGGGTTTCTAGGTGCTTCAGTGTGTTGAGCCTTCCGTGGGAGTTTTGGGTCCTTGATTTCCCGGTCGACTGCATTTTCACTTCTTTGAATTCGTTTTGCTGGATTCCATTGTATCATTGTGTTAGTTGAGTTATTTTTATCTCTTTCATTCAAGTTTTTCTTTGTCTCATTCCAAGCCTACATTACACGGTTTGTGTGAGTCTTTTTCGAGATTCTTCTTCGATTTGGGGGATTTCTTCATCAATTTGGCTATTGATTGCGTGCGTTTGTATTGAGTGAAATTGTTTGTTTCATCTCTCTCACTGTCATTTCTCGAATTGGTTTCCTCATTAGTTTTTTCATTAATTTAGTGCATTTTCTCTAAAATACTGAAAAATACAAAAACAAATTTCTTTGCATTTTGATTAGCCTAGTGAAAATTGAAAGTTCTTTCACATTACTAGTGTTATATAACTCTAAGAGAGAAGTTTTCTAGTTTCATTAGCTTGCATTGGAAACAATAGTGGATGTTTTTGTGCCTTTCGTTTTGTTGTCATTTGAAAAGCTCTCAACTCTCCCATAGATAGATCTTCATTGAACATAATGATGTTTTGTGGCATGTAGTTTGCATTTAGAGTTTTTATTGAGATCCAAAATTTGATAGGGCCTAGAAATTGAAACGTAAATTGAAGATTAACTCTAAAATTTACTGAATTAACCTAAGGAAACATTGAAACATTAATAGAATATCTAGAGGTCTAGGCTAGTGACGTGTTCTGGCATCGTTAAACCTAGCAGCTGTCGTTCACCATCTGGCTTTAGACAGTGCTAGTACAGACTTGTGCTCCCCGTACCATCGCATATATAAAGGGAGACCCCATTAGGTTGCAATCCTTTATCTGTAGGAAGCAGATTCTGCCGCCTTTTACCCGTGATACACCAAACACAACATTTGGGGAGATTACCTGCACGTACATTAAGCCCTTGGTTGACTTCTCTTTCATTTTTACCAAGGTGCATATGGAAGTTCACGCATATTTGGTACACCCATTTTCCTAGATAACCAGAGCAGTCATTTTGATCTTTACTGACTCACTAAATTTGAAAATATCATCAAGCGCTTGTCCTTTCACACTTGTTTCCAAATTGAAAGTGATAGAGTCGCCTTTTACTCGTTTCTAGACTCTTAAAACATGAAATGGTAAAATTTCCAGTTTCAATGTGGTAAAATTAATCACCTACGATCACACGCCCATTTAGGGATTGATTTTTTGGCCTCTTGTTGTTTGCCTTGGTTTTGACCGTGTGTCTTTGTTTTGATCTCTTCCTCTTTTCATTACAGTCACAATGGCAGAACCCTCAGTTTCGTCTACTAGTATCCCTTACACAGACAATTCATCAGAGGTCTCCCAGTCCTCTGCTAAGTATCAGCAGCCTATTATATCTAAGTTTCCCGACAGGGACCTGTTATATCTGAACTTCCCTTTGGAGGACCAGTTGACTTCAATTGGCCCTTGTCCAATGCTTGGTTTGGATTTGGAGTAGGGGAACACTTCCCTCCTCTTACATTGGGATCGCCTTTCTTGGCTGCTATTATACCTCCTAGTCGTCATCGTCTTTTAGAAGATCTTACGGTAGGATCAGATATGGACTCACCCAGTCCTTCTCCTAGCGAGGGAATTCCTACCTCTGGTGAAGATTACCAAATTTTTCCCGAAGACATCCCCGAAACCTCTGTTATGTATTCACCTGGTCCTTTGCTCCCAACTGGATATAGGTATTTAATTCAGGTCATGGCCGTTGTTACCTCTATGGGAATACCGACTCCGTCCATGAGGCTGACTATTCCCTCATTAGGGATGTTGCCATCAACACCTCTCACGACATATCCTTTCATCACATCGGTACCTGTTATACCTACTGTCTGCGTGGCTACGTCTACGCCTGTTGTCACTACTCAGTCAACTAGGACCTCGTCAGTTCTTGAAGACGTTTATCTACCTTCTGCTATTCCTAAGAATATTTCTCCTGAGGAGTATCAGTTGTCTTTACAGCTGTCGAACTCCGAGATTGGTTAGTCCTCTCAAGATCTCAACCGTCCTTAATTTTCCCATTATGGACCGGATGGTGCCCAAATTTACATATTTCCATATCAATATCATAATATCCCAAATAGGGAAATTTCTGCAATGCCTGGAATATCTTGAGATATCCCTATTTTCCACCTCCGGGAGTATTAACAATCAACACTGAAATATTTCAGAGATTGAATGTTGGGGAATTTACTGGATATTTAATATTCATAAGGAAGAATGAGATCCAGAGGCTACCTAGCCCACTAGCAGACTCTGCCAATAGAACTTGTCAAGAGCTAATAATTCCCTTCAAGGAATTTCTGCAACAGTTGTCCATGAGGATGCTGTATAAGGAAGCCCATGTGAAAATAAGGAAATATAGTGCTGGGATGCCTTAGAATATATCTAATACCAACTCCCTGTAGAATATAATCCCAAAGAAATAACCCTAAGGGCGTTTTTAGATCTCCCACCAACAAGTGTACCGAAATAGTGCTCAATGAGAGAATCTTCAGCAGCATGAAAACTTCAATATGAACAACAATGAAAGAATGCATCATATCATGTAAGAAGAGATAAAATATGATATATAATGTGTAGCAGCAAATATTATACAAAATACTTGAGGAAAATACCTCTCAAGGTGAGTGCAAATCAACCTCAAAGGAAATGTACATGCAATGAAGGAAATACACTGCTACATGACCCAGCTACACTGTAACTGCGCAGTCTCTAAGGGAAAATGACTGAAAAATGAAATATACAAGATGATCTGACAATATGAGCTCAAATAAAGAGAGGGGAGGAAGATATCAACCCTAGAAAACAATACAATCACAATCCTCCAAGGGATTGGCTAAAATACATAAAAAGAGGAAAATGTCGGAGTTGCAGTGTAGCTGCTGCAACTCAAATATAATACAACGTAGGAGAAGGAAGTAGATGCTCCAATAAAAAATGATACCTCCTCCAATGATCTCCAAAGTGAAGGGGTTGATCCCCTTACTGAAGATTGCACTCTCTAGTGCACAAAATGAACCCTTGTGCATGCCACCTCCGAATGATAATGCTGTAAGGGAAGGAGACTACGCTGGGCATGAGAGAAGATGTGGTCCAATGCCAAAATATGCAATATCAGCTCTGGGGTTTCCTTTTCTTATCTCCTAGAGAAAGAGATGGCTCCTCCTCTACAAAACAAGCTCCGGAAATTAGATGATGAAGATCCCTCACTGCAACACCAGTAACTCCAATGTTCTCTTGCTGCAAGAATAAAATAGTAGCTATAAATGATTGCTTTGGCCTCAAGCCATGATGTGAGGAAGATGAAGAAAAATCTATCCATGGCCTCCCATGGAAGAGAAGGGCATTCCTAAGCAGGAATCCCTCTTGTGCTATGCAGCACAAGCTCCTTCAGTTGAAGGCACCTTCAACTACGAATTCTATCTCCAAAGATTATCCCCCACAATGGCTCTCCTTCATATTTTATGCAAAGCATGCATGGACCCCACTCACATTATGTTTTCTCTCATTTCAATTTTCCCTCCACTCCAACTACAGAATCCTCTTGTGCAAGCTTCCCCTCTTAGGGTACGTTGTTGACTTTGGTCAACCATGGTCTAGCTCACTTGCCTTTCACCCTTTTCACACTTGGGGCTACTATAAAAAGTCACTTAAGTGAATTTTTGCACCTTAGGAGTGTTTATTAAATTTCTACATGGGTTCCCTCACCCATTTTATTCCTTTTATTAAAATAAAATCAAGATTAATGTTCCAAATACTTTATTGCAAAATTTTGAACATTACAGTCCTCCCCTCCCAAAACTTGCTTGTCCTCAAGCAAGAGCAAGGATGAACTGCAAAAATTCCTCCACTCAAGGCATGGAGTCTGAAATGTCCTCATGTAGATCCTCCATCCTCAAGCAATCAACAAAGAAAAATGAGTCACCCTCCAACTAGGCAACTTCTGAAAGTACTCCTCCACCTTGTGCTCATGAGAAATAGGTGGGCTGAATTTCTGAATTTGGTAAACTTCATAGCCTACCCCACACTGTCCTCTTCTCCACTTATGATGAATGTGGAGTGAAATCTGAACTTGGGCTGCAATAGTGTTGCCTTCAAGAGGCAGGATGAAGTCTAGATCCCCAAAGATCTCTCCTCCAACCCTGCAGATAAAGTTGGCCCAAATCATCTCATATGTGACGAGTTGGATTTCATCATCATATGGTATCCAACAATCATATGGTTCACCTCATGGAAAAACACATGGCTGAACATGGTGACCATATCATCTCTCATACTTCTCTTGGAGCATGTGCTACAAAAGAAATGGAGGTCTTCTCACCCAAAGGGCACATCCACCCAATGAGTCTCTCCCTCCTCATGATACATATGGGGATGCTGACGATATATGGCTGAAATAAAAAGTATTCATGAGAGAGCCAAGCCACCCCATCAATCATACAAACCATGAAATGCCTCCTCCAAAATTTTGAACTCTCCAAATAACTCCTCCCACATGAAGGAAAGAGATGAAGCTTGGCAATCATGGGCTGCCCATTTCCTCTCCTGAAACATAAAAAATGAAAATTAGGGAGAATAATTCTCCCAATGGGCATATTCAATTTATTTCCCTCCTCCAAAACAGTGCTTCCTGTGAACAGCATTTTTTTTGTAACCAGCTCCAAAAATATAAGAAAAGAGATATCAATGCCTTAGAAATAGGCCACTTCGAGGGGGAAACCTCCAATACATTACATAATAATATAGGGACCTAACATGCCCCTCTCCTTAAAAAAAGTGTTGTCCTCAATGCTTGAGTAGCTCTGGGTGCTTCTGTATAAACTTCTCATCCTCCCATGTAGAATCTTCAGTGGGTAAGTTCTTCCACTTGACGAGATACTCTAAAATTGATCGATTCCGTAGCTGTCGAGTTCTTGTTTTCGTGACTGCTTCAAGTTCGAATATGATTTTTCCTTCCTCATCAAGTTTTGGCAATATTATTTGAACTGGAAGATTTTCACCTATAACCTTCTTTAAGCATGAAACATGGAAAACTGGATGCACTCGCGAAGAAGCAGGAAGCTCCAATTTGTATGCCATAGTACCAATCCTTTGCAACACCTTGTAAGGACCATAGTACTTTGGCGATAATTTATTATCCTTCTTAGCTTGCTTGAGGGACATTTGTTTGTATGGTTGTAGCCTTAAAAATACCCAATCTCCTACATCAAAACTTCTCTCCTTGCGATGTTGATTTTCCTGTTGTTTCATTCGATTTTGTGCCAAATTCAGGTTATCCTTTAAGAGTTGGAGAACTTCTTGCTGATGCTCGATGTGATCTTCCACTACTTGAACCTTTGAATTTTCCCTTAAATATGATGTGATGGATGGTGGATGATATCCATAAAGTGCCATAAATGGGGTCATTTTTGCTGCAGTATGGAAGGAAGTGTTATACCACCATTCGGCGAGAGGTAACCACTTGACCCATTGTGTTTGTTTATCAGATACAAAACAACGAAGATATCCTTCCAAACATTTATTTACTATCTCAGTTTGACCATCAGATTGAGGATGATAATATGAGCTATGAGCTAATTGAGTACCCAAACAAGAAAATAACTCCGTCCAAAAATTTCCAGTAAAAATGGGATCTCTGTTGCTCACAATAACCCTTGGGCTTCCATGTAGCTTTTGAATTCTATCCATAAATGTAGTAGCTACTGTACTTGCTTTAAATGGATGAGATAATGCACAAAAGTGTGCATACTTGGTAATTCTATCAACTACCACCATGATGACACTCTTTCCTTCAAACTTAGGTAAACCTGTGATAAAATCCATTGACATCTCCTCCCAACTTTGACTTGGAATGGATAAAGGTTGTAGAAGTCCCGGGGTCTTAATTGTCTCAACTTTATTCTATTGGCAAACCAAACATTCCACCACAAAATTTTGAATATCAGATTTAAGGCCATCCCAAAAAAATTCTTTCTTCACCCTGTGGTAAGTTTTTAAAAATCCTGAGTGTCCTCCTAAAGGAGAAGTGTGCAATTCCAGAAGAATATTTTGTTTTAGTTGGGAATTCTTACAAAGATATAAGCGATCTTTGTACCATAAATAATCATTTTTCCAACTAAATGTATCGGATGTACTAGGATCTTGCTGCAACTTTTGAATGAGTGTCCATACATCTTTGTCCTTCTTCCATTCATCTCTTGCTTCGGTTATCCAATCTGGTTGGATAATAGAAATGGCACAAAGCAATGCTTCCACCTCTTCATTCTTTCTTGAGAGTGCATCTACAACAACATTAAGCTTTCCTTTTTGTAGATTATTTCAAAGTCATAACTCAACATCTTTGTGACCCATTTTTGCTGCTCTTCTGAAGATAGTCTTTGTTCCAAAAAGTGTTTAAGACTATCATGATCAGTTTTTACCTTAAAGTGTCTTCCCATTAGGTAAGTTCTCCTTTTCTTTAGTGCATGCAATATTGCTAACATTTCCTTCTCATAAATAGGTTTATGTAAATACTTTTCGTTTGATTGGACAACTTTCAAAAGCAATGGGTCTTCCTTCTTGCATTAAAACAACACCAATTCCATTTCCTGAGGTATCACATTCCACAATAAAGGTTTTTGTGAAGTTTTGCGTAGCTAAGACCGGTGCTAGGCACATTGCCTCTTTAAGATGTTCAAAGGCCTTAGTTGCTTCAGGAGTCCATGAAAATGCATCTTTCTTCGATAATGTTGTTAAAGGTGCTTCTATTCTCCCATAATTCTTAACAAACTTGCGATAATACCTTGTTAACCCGAGAAATCCTCGCAATTTCTTTATGGTTGTTGGGACTTTCCATTCCTTAATGTCTTTAATTTTGTTAGGGTCTACTTTAACACCCTCGTGAGATACAATATGACCTAGATATTCCACCTCTTGTACTCCAAAGAAACATTTGGATGCTTTTGCATATAATTTTTTCTCCTGCAATAGTTTGAGCACCCTGTCAACATGTTCAACATGATCCTTCCAAGACCTGCTATAGATTAGTATATCATCAAAAAATAAGAGCACAAATTTTCTAAGGAAGGGTTTGAAAATGGAATTCATCAACCCTTGAAATGTAGAAGGTGCATTGGTAAGGCCAAAAGGCATGACCAAAAATTAATAATGACCCTCATGAGTTCGAAATGTTGTTTTTGGAATATCTTCAGTCTTCATTCTAATTTGATGATATCTTGAACTAAGATCCAACTTGGTAAAAAAATTTCTGCATGTAATTCATCCAATAATTCATCAATCACGGGAATGGGAAATTTATCTTTAATGGTAAGCTTATTGAGCTCCCTATAATCCGGACACATTCGCCATGATCCATCCTTCTTGTGTACCAATACTACAGGAGTGAAGAAAGAACTTTGACTAGGTTGAATTATACCCGCCTCCAACATTTTTGCAATCATACGTTCAATTTCGCTCTTTTGGATGTAAGGATATCTATAAGGCCTGATGTTTGGAGGAACACTTCTTAGAATCAACTGAATAGCATGATCATGATCAAAAATAGGTGGGAGTCCTTTGGGAGTTTCAAACACCTTGGAATGAATGTCCAAGACTTGTTGGAGATCTGCAAAAATAGATGATTTTGATGTTGGAACTTCTAGTGAGCATAATTGTGCAATTATGCCTCGTTGTTATTTATTTAGAAGCTTTGTCATGAAATTAGAGCTTATTATCTTTCCCGGCTTCCCTGCAATACCCCGTAATTCGACTTCCTTTCCTTCTAAAAAAAATTTCAAGAAAAGTTCTTGAAAATTAAAAGCTACCGTCCCCAAAGATTGTAACCATTGTACTCCTAGTACCACATTAGCACCTCCCATAGGAATGGAAAGCATTGGACTAGTCAATACATATTCCCCCATGGTTAGCTTGATATTATGGAATTTTCCAGAGAAATTTATAGTTCCTCCATTTGCAACCATCACTTGAAATTCTGGTGTTGGGTATAGGAAACAATTTAATTCCTTGGCTACCTTACAATGAATAAAATTATGGGTGCTACCTTAATCAATCAACATTATTACATTTTTCTTCTTGATTTTTCCTTCTATCTTGAGAGTTTGAGGAGTGGTAATTCCTGCCAATGAATTACACGATATGGTCAGATTCATTTCTTCCTCTTCTAGGGCTGGTTCCTAGTGTATATCCTCTTCTTGTTCATTTTCTTCTTCCTCTTCACAATCTATGTAAAATAATTTCTTCTCAGCACACTTATGACCTTTAGTGTATTTGCTATCACAACTATAGAAAAGCCATTTTTCTCTTTTTTCTTCCAATTTTTGTGGTGTCAACCTTGTAGGTTGTGGAAATCTAGGCATAGAAACACTTCCTTCTTTATAGAATTTAGTGGTAGGCTTCCTTGTCGCCATTATTTTACATTCAACTTTTCTTGCTAACCTGGATGCCTTCTCCAATGAATACGGTTCCAAAACACGAACTTCATGTTGGATGTTATCCTTTAAAGTGCCTATGAAGAGATCGATCCTATGTTCCTCTGGAATATCAGTTACCCTTATATTCAATTTTTGGAAGTCCTCAATGTGCTGCCCCACTAAAACCTTTTGTTTGAGATTTATCAATTGGCTAAAGAATGTGTTGCTCTTTGTATCCTCATAAAGTGCTATCATTTCTTCCGTAAAAATTGACCAAGTGACAATTTTTTTACGGGAGCAAAGCCATCGATACCATACAAATATATTTTGTTCTAAATGTAAAGTTGCAATGCATACCTTTTGTGTGTTTTGCACGTTATGGAGATCAAAATATTGCTCCATCTGTAGTATCCATGTTACAAGATCATTTCCATCAAACTTCCTCATATCCATTATGGAATATGGTGGTTCTTCCCACCAACATTAGAGTTTATGAAATCACGATTAACATTTATTTTGTTCTCATCATGAGGTTCTTCTACTATCTTTCCACCATTAGGAAACATTACTTGTATCAACTTTTTCAAACCTTCGATGTCTGCTTTGAGATCATTCTTCATGTTTTCCATGTTGTCTTTCATGTCATCCATCTTAGCTTCCATGCCAGCTTCCATGCCATCCATCTTAGATTCCATGCCTTTCTTCAAACCGTCCATCTTCACTTCCACGCCCTTCTTCAAAACTTCCATTTCATTTTTTGTTGCTCTTTGTGAGAGTGAAATTTGTTGCACTTTCTCTTGTAATTTTGATAGATCATGTTGAAATTCTTCATCTTCATGAGTCATAGTAGAGCCTTCTGAAGACTTAATGGGTGTTGAATTATTTTTATGGGGCATATTTTAGAACCCAATACTACTATATATTCTACAATATACCCTTGGAATCAATTAAAATTGATTCTTCAAAGAAGAATTATGCAATTTGGAAAGAAAAAAAATATACACACCTTTTTCTTGCTTTTGAGGAGCTCGATATTGAAATTGGATAATCTCTATGATTGCAGCACTTCAATATTTGAATTTCAATATCAACGTAGCCCTATGAATTATCTTTCGAATGCCACAGGTCTGACCTGATTTGAATTCTCCAAGACAAAGTTGTGTCCAATCTTCCACAATGACCTAATTCTAGACTAGTTCAGTAGAGTGAACTTGTATGACTTGCCACGTGTCACTGTTTCGTCCTTTGTCTCTGAAATTTATAGCCAAGAAACTAAATTCTGTGTATTTGCGACCAATTTTTATGACACTCCAATCCGATGCCCAGAGAGAGAGTTATTGAAAATTTCCCATGATCACCTCTTTGAGATGAAATTGAGGAGCCTGACAAAGCACTACCTTCCGCAGATCATATCTCCAAAAATATTGCGAACCAAGCTCTAAATTTTTTTGAAACATTTCCTCAGGATTTCAGCTTCGTACCATATGAATTTCAGATTCTGAACCTTCGTAGAAAAACATTTATAGCGCAAATGCCACGATGACATGTTTAGGAGCCTGAAACAAGACCTAACTTCCACAAATGATATCTTCGAAAATATTGCGAACCAAGCTCTGAAATTTTTAGAAAAGTTTCCTTAGGATTTCTGATTTGCACCCTAAAAATTGCAGCTTTTGAAAATTCGTAGAAACAAAATTATAGAGAAAATTCCATGATGACCTGTTTGGAGCAGCGAAACCCTAGAATCCAAAGCTCTGATACCAAATGTTGTGTAACCAGCTCCAAAAATAGAAGAAAAGAGATATCAACGCATTAGAAATAGGCCACTTCGAGGGGGAAACCTCCAATACATTACATAAATGAACAATTCTTGAATGATACAATTTACAAAACCTCCTTTCTATATATAGGAGTCCATGTGGCCATAATGTAATCCTAGTGGGCCACAATGTAATCCTAGCCGACCTAAAAATAATAATTTAGGGGCACAATAATAACAAAATGGGGGTTACAAGGGTACAATAATAACAATAAGGGGGTTACACTAATAACAATAAGGGACTATACTAGTAATACAGGGACCTAACAGCGTTGCACCAACAACACATGGAAGCATAAACTTATGAGAGAAAGGAGGTGAAATATAGTTCCATGCATGGAACCAGCGTAGGGCATCATTGGCTTGCCTCAAAATATAAAGTAACAAGTGTATTTTTAGCCACTTGTTTGCTGCCACATTCATCCTGCAAGATGTGAACATGAAAACAAAGTTTGGTGCCAAAGGTGCACACAAAAACTATGTGGCTTTCCCCCACAAACCACCCATAAGATGGCCATCATTCTTGCTACAATAGAACATAAGTGTAGCCATACATAATGTGCAATAAGGAAGGATCCTCCTTCATATAACATGCTGATCATAAAAACAAGAGAGTGCCAAACATAAAGCAAATGATTACCTCCCTTATCATGTACTTTGGCCTTTGAGCTGAAATGGCTCAAGTGAAGTGTTCCCCTTACTGCAACATAGTAGGGGAGTGGTTGTGCCAACTATCTCATCATCCTTGGGCTATGCATCTAGCCATATGCTAATATGCATCCATTAGAAATCCCTCCCAAGTGGACTCCTCCATCAATGAAGAATATGCATGAAAATGCATGAGAGAAGAACCCATAAACACTGCATGTAGATCCTCCTCTTGTGCCTGTGCAACCAAGCCAAGAAAGTAAAAATGTAGTAAGGAGTGCTCCCTTCCATTACTCCTTCATGCTCATCATCTACATGCCTCCAAAGTCCATCACTTGTGAAGTGGCTTGGAAGACACTCCAACACGTAACTCAAGCTCTCAAGTGACAGTGCTGCTGGCCTTTGGAGTAGGGCCATTGTCATCTCAAAGCTCCCCTCTTTGACATGAATCTTGCCAAAGACTCCTCCCATCATGTTGCTACAAATGTAGAGCTCCTCCCATGAAGAAGGTGTTGCTTGGGCATCCAAGATCAAGGAGCAATCCTCTTGCACTATGCTAGTGCCTCCTCTTGCTCCCAAAACATCCAAACACAATATGAGCAACAAGAATGTTTTCTACTCCCCTATACTTCCACCATACCCAATCTAAAATGGGAACATAATGAGTGGTAAGAGAAATTCCACCCCATCATGATGCACCCATACTCTCCCCTTTGTCCATCAAGTGCAATAGTTGTCAAATGATCCTGGGACCTGTTGTAACTCCTAGAGACAGCCTAGAGTTGCTATAAACCAGTGCCTAGGACATCTTGTGATGTATAGAGAGCATAGGATCTAAAACAGCGTTTTAGCAATTCAACAAGACAAAAATATCATACTGCTTCTTTACAAACAGAGAATGACACTTGAGTGGGACCAAACCTTTCGATAGTTTGAAGCATAAAAGAGTAATATTGAACGAATGTAATGCTATACTCAAATACTGCAGTATCAGACAACTTTAAGACAATCCACAGTAAACAGGGCCGGATTCATGGTATATGGCAGAAAAGAGGTATATATAACGATGAATAATGAGCTGTATAGAAAAAGGAGATATTAACTATCAGAAAGACAACACCGAGAAGAGTTTCACAGCATATGATGGGCTTATACGACTAAGAATCCATATATGCAGGCAACTTTCATCAATAGCACTTCGTAATAGCCAATATAGTAGAAATATGTATGAATGGAAGACGAAACACTGTATTATATCTGAGCTATTTTAAAGTACTAGGAAGCTAATGATATAAGTATCAGAGAGATAAATTTATATCAAAAACAACGGGACAATCGCATTCCAGAATATAACACTAGAGACATGGATGTAAATGAAATGAACAACGACATTGCAATAAGCAGGAGAAAATCACACACTACCATAAAACAAGTCCAGAATCCTCTTTAAAGTGTAACTCCTTATCATTGAAACCCAACGGGCTCTTCACATTAGCATTTGAGTCATTACAAAACACACACAGAAAATCTTTACACAGTCAGTTTCTTCTGAAGAATTGGAACCTTTGTTTCTTCTTTTCTCTGTCTTATATATGATTCCTTTACCTTTCAGCGAGAAGATATTTGAGGGGAAATATCTTCATTAGCATGAACAGGAATTTGTAATTACAAGTCATTATCATAGCAAAATATCATGATGGGAAACGATATCCATCTCATGCAGGACGAACCCAGGAGCCAATTTAAAACAAGCCCAGAACCAATGTTTGATGCTAAAAAGTCAAGTAGAAAATGCAAGAGTGGGAAAAACAACCCACTTGGAAATTGGAAAACATAAACTTAAATGAAAGTAAAAAGGCCGTTAGGGCCGGATCATGTAAAGCTGAAATGTCATGGGGCGCAAGCGAGTAGAAGCCGTTACGAATCTTTGGAGGAGGCACGTTAGCGGAGACGTAATCGACTCATGAATTGTGTCGATCTCTCATTTGTCGGGGGGGTCGGTTACGCATTTCGAAACCACTCCACTCAATCGCTTACGCAGGGTGTGAATGTTTGCCTTAGTTGGGAGCCGATATCTGATCATGTGAAGGAGACTAAACTCCTTCCTGAGGACTGTGACAATGGTAGTAGCCTTGAGCTGAGTTTCTTTCCCCATTTGGAGGTCTGACCGATCCCTCTCCGTTTGCAAACGTGCTGTGTATTGATCTGGGAGCATAAGCACGGCAGGGGCATTTGGTTCCCAACAGGAAGGGAGTCCGGCTGAGATGACCTCATCCCAAACCTTGTCAAATTGTTCCACACTGTCAGCCACCTGTTGAAGGACCTCTGAAGCTGCTACTCGAGCTTCCTCCTTATCAATAATCTTTTGACACTCGTTGATTTCCATAAATCGACTGGGGATGCCATGTTTCCCCAAGTCGTTCGCCCTTAGCGCATAAAGAAAAGAGATGTAGTCGGCGACGTGTTGAGCTCTATTTGACAGATTACTCCCTGCCTCCTGCAACCTTCTATTTAGATAGGGAAGGGTGGACTTGAGCTCCCCCATCATCGTCAGGAATTCCCACTGCTCGGTTACTGCCGTAATTATGTCTGACCATATTAAACTTCTGGCCTCGAGCAGGGTGAGATTCCCCTTTGCTCGACTCTTCAACTCGGCAATGGTTTGTTGTTGCTCAGCCGTGACCCTTTTTCCTTCCTCAACTTCTCTTTGTAGTCCTTCATTTGCTCTAGCCTTTTCAGCCAGGGCGCCCTCCAACTCTGCGACCCTTTGCTTGGCGGTGGATGTTTGCTTCTCCAGCACTTCGATCTCAGCCATAGCTGTGGACAATTGTGCTGTCGCTGAACCAGTTCCGCTTGATGTTTCTGCTGCATGGCAACTGTGTGCATCCCACCGGGTCTGTAGCTCCGTGGCTCTGCTCTCTAGCTCTTCAATTCTTTTAGCCATCCTTTCCTTCTCTTCTCTTTCTCTGAAAAGCCTAGCAGACAGTTCATTTTTCTCTTCCTCTACCCGCACCAATTCATTCGTTTGTACCGGATGTGAACCCGGTATACGAGCCTGTTTCTTAGCAGCTATGATATCTTTCTGCAATTTAGCTATAAGGGCTGCTTGTGAACCTTTCCCTCCTTCATCTGAATTTTTAATTTGGTCCTCCAGAACACGCACCTGATATGCGTTGGCACGACAAGCATTTTGTTCCGCTGAAAAGGAATCCCTCAGCTGTTCATATTTCTGTTCTGTCTTCCTTAGTGCGAGGGTGATCTGTGATAGCTTGTCTTTCATCATGTCACAGATTGTTTGGAACAGGTCAGTCATGTCCTGTACCGGCACCTTCTGCATATCAATAGCCAATTCAAGCACCTTATAACTCGGAACATCTGAATTTGGGTCCAGGATGGCTTCCGTCATAGATAGTACCAGGCTTTCGGTGTCTGCATTTACAGAAGCGGAGAGCCGGGTATGATATTTCTCAACGAACCCTCCTAATTCGGCCCTGTACCTGTCTCGGACAGTTTTATTTGTCCGCTCCCTTTCGCTCGTCCTGGATGGAGTGGGTGCGACGATGGCTTGCGTGACTTCAGTGTAGTCAGAGGAGGCGACACTGTCTCTCAATACTACTATACCTGCCTTGCCCTTATCGAATTGACCGAATTTCGTGAAGGGCTCCAATATTATCCCTTCTCCGATGACTTCTGCTTCGCTAGTGACCACCCTCTGCCTCTTGGGTGGTGGTGCTGCTCCTGAAGTACCTACCTCTTGCTCCTCTGTGCCCTTGTTCACTTCTTCCTCTCCTCCTGTAGCAGACGAGTCTGTCTCCATCTGCGAAAACGTAGGCCAAACTTCAATGTTAGCCCTCCACTCCAGAAATGGCCTGGACTCATGAATGTAAGGCCTAGACCTGTTTCGTTTTCTTTTATTTGAAATGATCTCCCGTGGGTCATAAGCCCATCTTTCCCCCAACTTCAGGTCCATGTTCTGCAACATTTTTTCAGCAATTGGGAGGGCATATCTAGAGTTTACCACAAAGGGGCCAATTTGGACAGGAAGCCTTAAGATGTAGCCTTTCTTAGCAGGAACAAAATGGAGCTGGTCAGCTTTGAGGGCTTGCCGGATGTACTCGAGGGCGTAAACTCGTCGGACGGGGAAAGCTGGTAGCCGGTATGGGGCAACTTCGGCTCCATAGACCCGAATTTCAGTATAATCTTCAGACAAGAACCAATCACCAGTACACTGGTATTTCCCAGCCTGCAGCCAGCGTTTCATTTCTGGGAAAACCCTAGGGGAAGGGGCGTCGTGAATGATGGTGTAGGCGATAGACATGAAGGTATTCACGAAAGTGGCATAACCCTCTCCCCTAGGTAACTGGCGGACAGAGCAATTCCAATTGAAGACTGGTCTGGGCTGGGAATTCTCAGAGTAAATCCTATCTAACCCCAAATGGTCGAACTTATCCGCATGCTGGAACAAGAAGAGGTAGAACACCAATGAGCAGAAGCGAAACTTTCGGGCTTGGGCGAGCTCCTAAAATTGGGTCAGGATGGTCGAGGAGAGGAAGCCTGGAATGTCCAATGTAACCCCATTCTGTGACATGAGCCACAAAAAGCGAATGCATACTGAAGAGATGTCTTTCGGGCTTCCTACCCCCAAAAGGCCGGCGATGAGAGACAGAACAGGTCGAACTTCTTCGGCAAACAAACTTAGTGAAAAAGGCTCCAATGTAGGCAGGCCAGTTGCCTGGTCGATGGTTATGGAGGATATGAAGGCACGGCGGGATTCTCTTGACTGCTTATTGAACTGAGCGAGCAAGGTTTCATCTTTGAAACTGAAGTATGTATCACTGGAAGGGAAACGGATGGCCTGTTTAATGACATCGGGGGAAAGGGAAAAGATTACGTTCCCTTGAGGGGAAACGAAAGCCTCCCGATGTACATCATAGGAGTCTCTGAGCCAGATGATGAAATCAACACAGGAATGGACCTGGGGGGTGATATGGTGATAGAAACCAGACGCGATAACTTGGAAACGGTCGGTATCTTTGCAGTGGCGACCAAAAAGCAGGGGCTTGATACTGCGTATGTCAAAAGGATATTTCGGGTCACAGATACCCGACTGTAAGTCATAGAGGGGTTCAAAACCAGGGGGGTTTCTGGACTCATGGAGTTGGGGGGTTTCAGGTTCGTTTTTCTTGGGTGTTCCTCTTCCCATGGCAGACATTTTAACAATTTCGAAAAGAGAAAAGGGAAAAGAGGGAAAACGGAGAATGGAATACCTGAACAGAAGGTGACAATGCTCGGGAAAGTGACGCGGGGAACCGTGACAGTGATCTGGATATACCCGACGTTCTTCCCCACTCGGTATTCGCCGTAGAAAACTACCTGTGACGTTTTACCAAAGAGAAATACGGGAGTTTGTTACCATTGGGGTGGACTGTTTGGGTTAAAAAGGTGAATAAGTAAGATGGCAGAAGGCAAGTGTCGTAAGGACACTGACAATGGGACACGTGGCGCATGGGGATTGGGTATGTCAAGGTGTAGGTGAGTGCCTCGTGTCGGGTTAAAAGCTGGTACGGGTCTTGGTACCAGTTGACCTAATGGACTTACCTTACCTGTTATCCACGTACGCTGTCCAATCTTTACCGCGCATGATTTCCTTTGCCGGACTAACACTTGTCTTTCTCAACTGCGCGGGCCCATCTTTACTTTGCCACGAGATCGCATCTCGCGGCCCATCCTTACCATCTCTTTTCCGCTATGAGATCTTGCCATGCCACGTGTCGTGAGTCTGCGGGGGTATGGGTCTCGTCCTTTCCCCGCTGCTCGACCCCCTCGGACTTACTCCATACGCTGTCATATATAACCTACGGCCCTTTTTAATACATCGTTCATGTGTTTGGCTGGCATCCCCTTTAACGTTTATATCTCTTTTTTGTTTGCAATTTATACCCTCTGCCCGTTGCTTTCACTTCCTCTATTGGCTTTCATACATGTGGATTTCACTATATTGCTTCTTTACGGCCCATCCTTGGAATATTTGTCATTTGATACAAGGTTTTAATGTGTGACTTGTATATCTTTTGGGACTCCCGTGGCTAATGTCAAAGCTTGAACAACATTGGCTCCACCTGGGGATGGCACGTTTGTCCCCGAACGTGTCGAGAACTACGCAGACCGCTTGTACATCTTTTCCGAACAACACTTTTCAGTTCTTGAAGCTTCCTCCTGGATAGATCATCACGACTCATGCAAAATCTTTAATAAGAAAATGAAAAACAACAACTAATATACAATATAATACAGTCAGGATTTTTCAGCCTGCTTCAGAATTGGAAATATGGTTTGAGGAATTGTCCGTTTACAGGGGCTTCCAACAGACCCCCCTGTAAATTTTCCAGCTTAAATGTATTATTTCCTCCCTGCTCTGCAATTTTGAAGGGGCCGAACCAAAGGGGGTCAAATTTACCATGTTTACCCTTATCGGCCCTTCGTACATCCCACCTGAGAACTAAATCTCCCGCCTGCAGCTTTCTATATTTTGTATGTTGATCGAACAATTCTTTCATCTTCTCCTGGTAATCCACAAGTTTCTGGTTCACCTGAATACGTGTCTCCTCGAGTTCAATCAACTGGTTGATCCTTCTGTTCATACCATCTGGTTCTTCCTGAGTCTCCTGCATGAAACAAGCAACAGGTAAAGCTAACTGTATAGGGAACACGGCTTCCCGTCCGTATACTAGTTCATAAGGAGATCTTCCCATTGCCCTTTTACTGGTTATCCTGTTTGCCCACAGAGCAAACTTTAGTTGGGAGTCCCAGTTCCTCTGATTTTCATTTATTTTCTTCTTTAGAGCTCTGACCAGCGTTTTTTTTTATGAATCTGCCAAACCATTTCCCTGTGGGTAGTAAGATGTGGAGTGGCCCAGAGTAATGTTATATTGCTGACAAAAATTCACCATTTTAGCAGATTTGAAAGCTTGGGCATTGTCTGTAACTATTCTAGCAGGAAATCCAAACCTGGAGATAATGTTCTCTTCCATGAATTTTATGATCACTGTGTCTGTGGCATTTCGTGTAGGAATGGCCTCCACCCACTTCGTGAAGTAATCTGTAGCAGTCAAAATCAATTTGTGTTGCCCACTGGAGGGTGGGTGGATCTCACCTATGAAGTCAATTCCCCATTGCTTGAAAGGTTCATCAACGTGCACAGGAATCAGGGGTAGAGCTGCTAGCTTTTGTTTTTCAGCAAACTTCTAGCATTTGTCACATGCTCTGACCCAAGTGAAGACATCTCCAAATAATTTAGGCCAGTAAAAACCAGCCTTCAGGATTTTCTGAGCTGTGCTCCTCCAGCTATAATGCCCTCCACAGATTCCCTCATGGAATTCGGTTATTATGTTCCCTACCTCACCTTCGATGAGACATAACAACAGTATGCCTGAAGGATCTCTCCAATATAATTGACCATTAGCTACAGCATACTTCTGAGATTTCAGCCTCAAGGCTCTGTATTTGGACTTATCACAGCTGGGTGGGCAGCTGAGTGTCAGGAGGTACTCAACAATTTCTTTGTACTAGGGGCTAGTAAGATACTTCATCTGTATTTTTTGAGTAGCCATTTCTACCTCTGGTCTCCCTGTCTGCTCCTCATACTCCTCATTTGCGATCATGGATAAGTGGATGCCCAAAGCTTGGTGGTTTGACTCTGATAGAATCTTTGCTAGCCCCTGTCCTTTAATTAACTTGGTGGGTCTGATATCTAGGTCGTATTCTTGTATCTTCGCAATCCACTTGCCCCTTCTGCCTTCACTGTCTCCCTGAACGAGGATGTCCTTAACTGCTGCTGTGGGTACAAAAGCAGTAACGTGAGATTGCAGAATGTACATGCGAAATGCCTTTAGGGACTTTACCAGGGCATAAGCCTGCTTCTCCAGTATGTTGTATTTTAGCTCTGCATCATGAAGAACTTGACTAAAGAAAGCAATGGGTTGCTCATACCCATCCCCATTCTTTTGTAAGAGGACCCCTGCCACCATGTGAGGTGATGCAAAAGAGAAAATCATAAAAGGTTCAGTGAAGTCAGGCTTTGCCAGCACGGGAGCTTCAGCAAACGCATTCTTGATCCTGGCAAAGGCCTGTCTGGATTCTGGTGCCCATTTTACCTCATTATCCTTCTTTAACATATCTGTGATGTGTCTAACTATTTCAGCATAGTTAGGAATAAATCTTCTGAGAAAATTGATACGCGCTAGGAATACCTGGACTTCTTTCTTATTTCTGGGGAGAGAGATACCGTTTATAGCTTCCACCCTTTTAGGATCGATTTTGACCCCATCTTTAGTTACTATATGTCCTAGGAGTTTACCCTCTTCTAATGCAAAGAAAGATTTTTGAGGGTTAAGAGAGAGTCCATACCTCCTGCATTTCTCAAAGGTCTTCTGTAAATGCTGAACATGCTCAGTATCATCCTTTGAAAATACTGTTATATCATCTAGGTACACCACCAGAAACTTATCCTGTTCTCCAACAAAGGTTATGTCCATGGCTCTCTGAAATGTAGCCCCTGCATTGATCAGTCCGAATGGCATCCTGGCATACATAAATGTCCCCCAGGGCGTGGTGAAAGTTGTCTTTTTCTGGTCCTCCGGGAATACAGCCACTTGATTATAGCCCGAGAACCCATCCATCATGGACATTCTAGAGGCCCCTACCACCTTTTGCAGAATATGATCCATCTTTGGTAGTGGGTAGTTATCTTTTAGAGACGCCCTGTTCAGGTTTCTGAAATCCACACACAACCTGATTTCGCCATTCTTCTTTCGTACTGGGACTAAATTGGCCACCCACTCAGAATACCTTAGTGGCACTATAATTTTAGCCTTCAGGAACTTTTTTATTTCTTGCTCAATCGAGGGTAGCAACAGGGGATTAATCTGTCTGAGCTTTTGTTTGTGGGGTTTTGCGTCTCCCTTTAGTGGAATTTTATGCTGCATCACACTGACATCAAAGGTTTTCAAGTCTTGATATGACCAGGCAAATACATCTTTATAGGTTTGAAACAGCTTTTGGTACAATTGTTTGTATTCATCTGGGACTTTCTTGGACAACTTCACAATCTTTGGATCTTCTTTTGTACCCAGATTTAGATCTTCGACCTGGTCATCAGTCACCACTTTGTTTGGCTGTACCGGAACATCATTCTTATTGAACAACCTCTCCAAAGGTACCAGCCCTCGGGGAATGACATTCCCTTTCAGCTGGAGGAATCTGTGACCAGCTATTTTCTCTTCCAACTTGTCTTCTGGATGGTCCCTGATTTCTTCTTCTTCGCAGCTGTCAATCTCTAGATTGGAAAACTCACCCACAGTCTCCAAGAACCTCTTCACCTGCTCCTCATCTTCAAAGACCTGCCAGTGCTTGAAATTATCAGGGATTGAAGGCCGGTATCTTACTTCAATTTCGTATCTCAGAAGAGGGTTCTGAGGTGGGCGGAATGTACTAGCAGCCACGGCCAAGGAGTCTGCCATTCTGTTCTGTTCACGGGGCATGAATTGGATATTAAACACTAGGAAAGAGTTCTCTACCAGGTTCCAAACTTTATTCCTATAGGCCTTTAGCCTAGGATGTTTGGCTTGACACTGGTTTTTCACTTGTCTCACCACCAACTCGAAGTCTCCCATCACTTTTAGCTTCTGTATGTTCATACTCCTTGCTATCTGCAACCCCAATATGAGTGCTTCATATTCAGCCACATTGTTTGTGGCCTCATATTCCAATTTGAATGATAAGGGGACCCATTGACCCATGGGTGAAATAAGCAACACTCCAGCCCCATTTCCTTCTCGGGAATTTGCTCCATCAAAGTGGAGTGTCCAGATTTCCGATCCATAGTCCTGCACTGATGACTCAGTCTTTATCTGACAGAATGAAGGCTCATGAGCATATTCCTGATCCTCCTCCAACATTAGACAAGAGAAATCTCCATCTCTGCTGTAAACTGGGGAATTCACTGAATCACCTGCCTTAGTGACTGTCTTGAAAAATCTGGTCTCTCGGTACAATCTCCTCTCTTGGCCACCGAAGACAGGAATGGTGGCATAAGACAGGTCCAGCTTAATTGACCCTCCAATCCTAGTCCCCCAAGACCTTGACAATATCATACCGAAGCGGGCTGTGATGTCAGCCACTACGATATCCATCACCACACTCTTAGCCGGGATCTGAGCCAGGGTGACTGCTAGATCTTTGATCATGCCCAAACACTTCACCCTTTTGGAATCAAAGGAATAGAGGTCTTTGTATGGGCGAGTGATTTGGAGCCCCAATTGCTCCATGACAGACAGGGGCATGAGGTTATGAGATGCTCCTGAGTCTAACATACAATTATGTAGCAATAGATCATGAATCACTAGAGATACATAAAAAGGGGGGGTGGAGGGATCTAGTTCTTCGACGTGTGGGCCGAATACTACCATAGGCCTTTCTTCTTGCAGGTTAAGGCTGTATGGAATATGTGGTACATCGGGGGTGGAAATGAAAGAGGAGACTTGTGACTGGTAGGCAGGTTGTCTCAACAATTCAGAGAGAGGAACTGGTATTTTAACTTTTTCGAGTTGTTTTTGCAAACTGAAGGCAGATGAAGGCTTCTCTATTGGTATTTCCTTTTCTTTTGACTCTTTGTTTGGCAGGGGAGGCTTAACTTCTTTAACTGGAGGTTGATTCACAGGGGACACAGCTACTTGTGAAGATGAAGGCATTTGATTATCAGATTGCAGAGATTGGTTAAGGGGCTTCTTACCTTTATCTGGGGACTCTTGAGTATTGGCCTCTTTCTGTGCAGGTGCTGATCTTTGGGGTGTTTCCTCCTCTTCATCTTGAGTACGTGTCCGTTTCCTGGATGACCGGAGGTCATATTTTCTGTTAAACTGGGCTTGCATAAAATCAACGAACTGTTTGCAATAGTCATCGATCTCTGGCTCTTCAGCGTCCTTGTTATTCTTTGGTTCTGAGTGAGGTTGTAGCTCCCCTTCCTCACTTTCTTGCACGGGACACTCTATGTCATCACTATCTGAGAAGACGGGGCAGGCATCATCTTGCTCATAGGCAGGATCTTCGTGAGAAGCTTCCATTTGTCCTTCCAAGTATAAAGGATGCGGTACTTGGTCTTGTTGCTCCTTCTGCCCTCTCTGCAGTATCTGCAAAGGTGGTTTTCTGTACTGAGGATTGAATCCTCTGTTAGGAGCATTCTGGAAGTTCTTTGGTGGTGAATTCTTAGCTTCCATCTCCAGCTTGACCAACTTGCTAGAGAGATTCTTGATCATTTTATTCATTTCGTCGATCTTGTCATTTGCTGAGTCTCTATCTTGGCTTGAAGTGGATACTTCTTCTTTGCCTCTTCTTTTAGTATCATGTTCTTGCTTTACTTTGGACTTACCAGTCGAGACAAAGTTTGCTTCTATTTCCAATGCATCTGTCTGTGCATCATCCAGAGTGGCTGGCTTTCTCTCTCTCAGCGAGAAACCAAACTCGGAATCAAATGCTGCCACGAAAACAACCTTGGCAGCGGTCTGGTGGGGCTTCATCTCAGTTGGGAGGCTGAGATACAGTTTGTTAAACCTTCTAATGAACTCTGATACCCCTTCATTGTGCTTCTTTTTAAGGGTGTTGAACTCGGTTAGGGTATCCCCATGATCTTTCCTATCTCCCCACTTTTTCACGAAAGCTTCTTCCATAGCCTCCCAGGTGTTGATGGAATTAGCTGCGAGAGTTTTAAACCATTTTCTAGCCTCTCCATCTAGGGACTGCACGAACAATCTCAGAACCACATCCAAATGCTCCACATTAAATTTCTCTGCGAAGGAGCAGAAGATTTCAACATGCTTATGGGCATCAACTCCGCTCTCCCCATTGAATCTAGGCAGAATCTTTAAATAGTCTTGTGGCATGTCATTTTGAACTGCAGGCAGCTGTAAAGGGGCGTACCTATTTTGTAAAAATCCAGGTATATTTTCCATTGGGGGAGGCAGAGGTAGGATGAGAGCCTGAGCAGTGAGTGGTGGAGGAGGTGGTGGGAGTTGAGTATGAATAATGATGGGGATGTAGTGAACAACAGCTTGGGGGTTTGATGAGAAGGTTGGGTTGTCAACAACAGATACTTCAGTGACTTCTTTGACCTCTTCAACTTCAGGGGTAGGATGAAAAAAATAATGTGGGGTGTAACTAGACTCAGCTTCGTCTTTGATATGGACACCTTCCCGAGGTGTGCTCTCTGAATAATAACCCGTATCTCTTATAATAGGGTTAGAGCCTTGTATTTGGGCGACTTGAGAAGAGGAAGGCTGAAGATATGGAAAGTTTTCAAGGGAAAACTCAAGAATGTCGGTATGAACTGACTGCCTTTCCCTCCAGCCCCTTCTATGTAAGATTTGCTCTGGGTCAGACACAGAGGGTGTCCTTGACTGAGATGTATCTGACCTTAGGTGTGGCTTACGGGGAGCCAGGACTGCAAATATTTTTATCGGTAATATGAATGTGGAGTCGCCAAGGTGAGGGATGAACAACTCTCAACTCTTCATGCTCACCTAATTGAAGAGTGGATGGGTTTTGTCGAGGCCCAGGGATTTAAATTTCTTCAACTCCGATCCCCGGCAACGGCGCCAAAAATATGTTGTAACTCCTAGAGATAGCCTAGAGTTGCTATAAACCAATGCCTAGGACATCTTGTGATGTATAGAGAGCATAGGATCTAAAACAGCGTTTTAGCAATTCAACAAGACAAATCTCTCATACTGCTTGTTTACAAACAGAGAATGACACTTGAGTGGGACCAAACCTTCAAATAGTTTGAAGCATAAAAGAGTAATACTAAACGAATGTAATGCTATACTCAAATACTGCAGTATCAGACAACTTTAAGACAATCCACAGTAAATAGGGCCGGATTCATGGTATATGGCAGAAAAGAGGTATATATAACGATGAATAATGAGCTGTATAGAAAAAGGAGATATTAACTATCAGAAAGACAACACTGAGAAGAGTTTCACAGCATATGATGGGCTTATACGACTAAGAATCCATATATGCAGGCAACTTTCATCAATAGCACTTCGTAATAGCCAATATAGCAGAAATATGTATGAATGGAAGACGAAACACTGTATTATATCTGAGCTATTTTAAAGTACCAGGAAGCTAATGATATAAGTATCAGAGAGATAAATTTATATCAAAAACAACGGGACACTCGCATTCCAGAATATAACACTAGAGACATGGATGTAAATGAAATGAACAACGACATTGCAATAAGCAGGAGAAAATCACACACTACCATAAAACAAGTCCAGAATCCTCTTTAAAGTGTAACTCCTTATCATTGAAACCCGACGGGCTCTTCACATTAGCATTTGAGTCATTACAAAACACACACAGAAAATCTTTACACAGTCAGTTTCTTCTGAAGAATTGGAACCTTTGTTTCTTCTTTTCTCTGTCTTATATATGATTCCTTTACCTTTCAGCGAGAAGATATTTCAGGGAAATATCTTCTTCGCATGAACAAAATTTGTTACAAGTCATTATCATAACAACAAAATATCATGATGGGGAAACAGCCCTCCCATCATGCATAAACAGGCCCCGGGCCAATTTCAAAAACGAAACTGAGACCAATGTTTGATGTAAAAAGTGAAAATGCAAGAGTGGGGAAAAACAACCCACTTGGAAATTGGAAAAACATAAAATTAAATGAAAGTAAAAAGGCCTTTTAGGCCATATCATGAGTAACTGAAATGTCATGGGCGCAACTGAGTAGAAGCCGTTGCAGATGCTGGAGGAGGCACGTTGGCAGAGGAACTGGTATTCTGACTCATGAATTGTGTCAGTCTCTGCTGGCTGTCGGGGGTCGGTTCTGGCATTTCTGAGAGCTTCTCCACTCTGATAAACGCTTCGCCAAGGGTGTGAATGTTTTCCTCAGTTGGGAGCCGATATCTGATCATGTGAAGGAGACTAAACTCCTTTCTGAGGACTGTGACAATGGTAGTAGCCTTGAGCTGAGTTGCTTTCCCCATTTGGAGGTCGCCAAATCCTTTGTTTGCAAACGTCTTTAGCGACGTGGTAGAAGGACCATAAGCAGCGAGCATTTGGTTCCCAACAAGAAGGGGAGTCGAGTGAGATAGTCTCATCCCAAACCTTGTCGAATTGTTCAACTTAACTGTCGACCACTGTTGGGGGGGAAGGACCTGCGAAAGCTGATACTCGAGCTTCCTCTTTATCAATGATTTTCTGACACTCGTTGATTTCCATAAATCGACTGGGAATGCCATGTTTTCTCACGTCATTCGCCCTTAGTGTATAAAGAAAAGATATGTAATTTCCGGCGTTTCGAGCTCTATTAGACAGATTACCCCCTGCCTCCTGCAACCTTCTATTTAGATAAGGAAGGGTGGACTTGAGTTCTCCTATCATCGTCAGGAACTCCCACTGCTCGGTTACTGCCATGATTATATCCGACCATGATAACCGGCCTCGGCGGGGGTGAGATTCCCCCCTTTGCCGACTCTTCAACTCGGCAATGGTTTGTTGTTGCTCAGTCGTGACCCTTTTTCCTTCCTCAACTTCTCTTTGTAGTCCTTCAATTTTTCTGGCCTTTTCAGCCAAGGCGCCCTCCAGCTCTGCGACCCTTTGCTTGGCGGTGGATGTTTGCTTCTCCAGCACTTCGATCTCAGCCATAGCTGTGGACAATTGTGTTGTCGCTGAACCAGTTCCGCTTGATGTTTCTGCTGCATGGCAACTGTGTGCATCCCACCGGGTCTGTAGCTCCGTGGCTCTGCTCTCTAGCTCTTCAATTCTTTTAGCCATCCTTTCCTTCTCTTCTCTTTCTCTGAAAAGCCTAGCAGACAGTTCATTTTTCTCTTCCTCTACCCGCACCAATTCATCAGTTTGTACCGGATGTGAACCCGGTATACGAGCCTGTTTCTTAGCAGCTATGATATCTTTCTGCAATCTAGCTATAAGGGCTGCTTGTGAACCTTTCCCTCCTTCATCCGAATTTTTAATTTGGTCCTCCAGAACATGCACCTGATATGCGTTGGCACGAAAAGCATTCTGTTCCGCTGAAAAGGAATCCCTCAGCTGTTCATATTTCTGTTCTGTCTTCCTTAGTGCGAGGGTGATCTGTGATAGCTTGTCTTTCATCATGTCACAGATTGTTTGGAACAGGTCAGTCATGTCCTGTACCGGTACCTTCTGCATATCAATAGCCAATTCAAGCACCTTATAACTCGGAACATCTGAATTTGGGTTCAAGATGGCTTCCGTCATAGATAGCACCAGGCTTTCGGTGTCTGCGTTTACAGAAGCGGAGAGCCTGGTATGATATTTCTCAACGAACCCTCCTAATTCGGCCCTGTACCTGTCTCGGATAGTTTTATTTGTTCGCTCCCTTTCGCTCGTCCTGGATGGAGTGGGTGCGACGATGGCTTGCGTGACTTCAGTGTAGTCAGAGGAGGCGACACTGTATCTCAATACTACTATACCTGCCTTGCCCTTATCGAATTGACCAAATTTCGTGAAGGGCTCCAGTATTATCCCTTCTCCGATGACTTCCGCTTCGCTAGTGGCAACCTTCTGCCTCTTGGGTGGTGGTGGTGCTGCTCCTGAAGTACTTGCCTCTTGCTCATCTGTGCCCTTGTTCACTTCTTCTTCTCCTCCTGTAGCAGACGAGTCTGTCTCCATCTGCGAAAACGTAGGCCAAACTTCAATGTTAGCCCTCCACTCCAGAAATGGCCTGGACTCATGAATGTAAGGCGTAGACCTGTTTCGTTTTCTTTTATTTGAAATGATCTCCCGTGGGTCATAAGCCCAGCTTTCCCCCAACTTCAGGTCCATGTTCTGCAACATTTTTTCGGCAATTGGGAGGGCATATCTAGAGTTTACCACAAAGGGGCCAATTTGGACAGGAAGCCTTAAGATGTAGCCTTTCTTAGCAGGAACAAAATCGAGCTGGTCAGCTTTGAGGGCTTGCCGGATGTACTCGAGAGCGTAAACTCGTCGGACGGGAAAAACTGGTAGCCGGTATGGGGCAACTTCGGCTCCATAGACCCGAATTTCAGTACAATCTTCAGACAGGAACCAATCACCGGTACACTGGTATTTCCCAGCCTGCAGCCAGCGTTTCATCTCTGGGAAAACCCTAGGGGAAGGCGCGTCGTGAATGATGGTGTATGCAATAGACATGAAGGTGTTCACGAAGTTGGCATAACCCTCTCCCCTAGGCAACTGGCGGACAGAGCAATTCCAGTCGAAGACTGGTCTGGGCTGGGAATTCTCAGAATACATCCTATCTAACCCCAAATGACTGAACTTGTCCGCATGCTGGAACAGGAAGAGGTAGAACACCAACGAGCAGAAACGAAACTTTCGGACTTGGGCGAGCTCCCGAAATTGGGTCAGGATGGTCAAGGAGAGGAAACCTGGAATATCCAATGTAACCCCATTCTGTGACATAAGCCACAAAAAGCGAATGCATACTGAAGAGATGTCTTCCGGGCTCCCTTCCCCCAAAAGGCCGGCGATGAGGGACAGAACAGGTCGAACTTCTTCGGCAAACAGACTCAATGAGAATGGCTCCAATGGAGGCAGGGCAGTTGCCTGGTCGATGGTTATGGAGGCTATGAAGGCACGGCGGGCTTCTCTTGACAGCTTATTGAACTGAGTGAGCAAGGTTTCATCTTTGAAACTGAAGTATGCGTCACTGGAAGGGAAACGGAGGGTCTGTCTGATAACATCGGGGGAAAGGGAAAAAATTACGTGCCCCTAAGGAGAAAGGAAAGCGTCCCGATGTACATCACAGGATTCTCTGAGCCAGATGATGAAATCGACATAGGAATGGACCTGGGGGGTGATATGGTGATAGAAGCCAGACGCGACAACTCGAAAACGGTCGGCATCCTTGCAGTGGCGACCAAAAAGCAGGGGCTTGATACTGCGGATATCAAAAGGGTATTTCGGGTCGCAGATACCAGACTGTAAGTCGTAGAGGGGTTCGAAACCAGGGAGGGTTCTGGACTCACGGAGTTGGGGGGTTTCAGGTTCATTTTTCTTGGGCGTTCCTCTTCCCATGGCGGACATTTTAACAATTTCGAAAAGAGAAAAGGGAAAAGAGGGAAAACGGAAAATGGAATACCTGTACAGAGGGTGACAATGCTCGGGAAAGGGACGCGGGGACCCCTGACAGTGATTTGGATATACCAGGCGTTCTTCCCCAATCGGTATTCGCCGTAGAAAACAACCTGTGACGTTTTACTGGAGAGAAATACGGGCGTTTGTTACTACTGGGGTAAACTGCTCGAGGTAAAAAGGTGGATGAGTAAGACGACAGAAGGCAAGTGTCGTAAGGACACTGACAATGAGACACGTGGCGCGTGGGGATTGGGTAATACCAAGGTGTAGGTGAGCGCCTCGTGTCGGGTTAAAGGCTGGTACAGGTCTTATTACCAGCTGACCTAATGGACTTACCTTACCTTTTTTCCACGTACGCTGTCCAACCTTTACCGCGCATGATTTCCTTCGCCGGACTAACACTTGTCTTTCTCAACTGTGCGGGTCCATCTTTACTCTGCCACAAGATCACATCCTGCGGCCCACCCTTACCATCTCTTTCCTGCCGTGAGACCTTGCCGTGCCACGTGTCGTATGTCCGCGGGGGTATGGGTCTTGGCCTTTCCCTGCTGCTCGACCCTCGTGACTTACTCCATACGCTTGTCATATATAACCTACGGCCCTTTTTAATACATCGTTCATGTAAGCCTGGGCTGGCGTCCCCTTTAACGTTTATATCTCTTTTTTGTTTGCAATTTATACACTCCGCCCGTTGCTTCACTTCTTCTATGGGCTTTCCTACATGCGGATTTCACCACCTCGTTTCCTTACGGCCCATCCTTGGAATATTTGTCATTTGATACAAAGTTTTAATGTGTGACTTGTCTATCTTTTTGGTACTCCCGTGGCTAATGCTAAAGCTTTAACAACACCTAGTAGGATTGACCTTTAGCCACCTGTTCCTAGGGAGAAAACACCATTGTGAGATCAGGGTCCTAATTTTAGAAGGGGATCCTCATTTGAAGTATGAAATATCCCATGATGTTCAAGTTTGGTTCACTTAGATGCACTAATGAGCTTTGACCCTGATGATTGGTTGCTTTCACTATAATCTATATTGGTATTTCCACGTGGTTCAATAGCCCATGTCTTGGGAACCTTCTCCACAGGTATGCAAGCCCTTCAGAGAAGTATATTAGCACAAAAAAGTGAAGCATTGAGACTATTGGGCCTCCTAGCAACATCATCAGATGTCACATGTTCTAGAGCACATCCTTCACCTAGGATGTTGGATGAATTTGTACGAAATTTGATGATTCTTTAGCATGACACAGATGGACCCTGTTAGTTTTTGGTAGCATTGAATGTGTTCTAGCCTCGATATTTTGCAGAGAGGTTAGAATACACGAGTACACCAATACCCAGATATCATTTCTGGAAATTCCATCTAGAAATGATTTAATTAAAGTAATTAATCAGTTTCAATACTTCCTAAGTCTAAACTTAGAAAGTATGATTAATTAAAGGGTATTAATCAAGTCAGTTGTGAATATTCTAGAAAAAGACACAGATCGAGTTCTAGTTAATCTTAGCCATCAATTAAGTTTTAATCATGGTTTTAAAAGTATGATGATGGAAATGAAAGACCAATAGAATTAATGAGAAAATCCTGACAAGATGTAGAAACTAGATATAGTCTTACTGAAAAGCAAGGCTATGATTTGGTCAAGTCCTGAAATATTTTTGAACCTATGTGGGATATAGTAGGATCCATGCCTTTGTCCCTTACTCAACTATCAAAGATGTGTTCTCTCAAAGTGTCTATTTGGGATCAAGAGGAAAATGGGTTTAAAAAATCCAGGAGTATGGCTAGAAATTCGGCCTAAGAAGAATATTAAAGGCCAAGGCCTCGTTGAAATACTAACTGAAGGAAATGAAAAGGATTTCCAAACATGTGAAGGGGGACAAGTTTTTGTTGTTTCTATAGAATTAGAAGAAGAATAGTGGTATTAGATGTGATATATTATCTTATGAATTTTTTAGCCCCTCCCAAATTGATGGATCATAAGAGAAGAGTTCTTAGGTTAAAATCCACTAAATATTGTTTGACCCAAGATGGCATGCTTGGTTGGATGAGCCCTGACATATTTATCCTCTAGTGTGTGAATAAAGTTGAAGTTGATAAGCCTATTAAAGAATTTCATGTGGGGATTTTTGGTGGACATTATGTTGCTAGAACTACTACACATAAAATACTTAGGGTTGGATACTAATGGCCCATTGTTTTTGCTAACACATTGAACGTTGTTAGGACCTGCCAGTTATGCCAATTATTCAAAGGCAAGCAACAACTCTCTGCCTTACCACTGAAGAGTGTCATAATTAAATATCCATTCTAACAATGGGGCCTTGATTTCATAAGATAGTTCAAAGACAACTCTATTGACAGTCACAAATGGATCCTTATAGCCACTGACTATCTAACTAAGTGGATCAAAGTTATTCCCACTAAGAAAGTAAACGATCAAGTGGTAATAGATTTTCTTAAAGATCACATTATCACGAGATTCAATGTCACTGCTAAAATAGTGACTCGTAATGCCAAAGCTTTCAATTCTATGGCCCTTGCATCTTTGTGTTGCAAATGGAATAGTACTAGCCCACTCTTTAAATTAATATTCTCAAGGAAATGGCCAAGTTGAGTCAAGCAACAAGAACCTCATGACAATAATTAAGAAAATTGTAGTCAAGAACAAGAGAAGTTGGGATAGTAAAATTAAGTATGCTTTATGGGTTGACTACACAACTTTGAAGACCTCCATAGGTTATAGTCCTTCCCAACTTATGTATGGGGCGGAGGCAAAGTTACCTATCTAATTAAAGTTACCAATACTTGAGTGCCTCAAAGAATTCCCAGACCAACAAGATTTCATACAATCAAGAATTAATCAAATCATCGAAATGGATGAGTCCCAATGTAAATCTCTTGGCCGATTTTGGAAGAACCAGGAAAAGGTTAAGCATATTTTTGACAAACAAGCCAAATCCCTAGTTTTTGAACTTGGATCTTGGTATTTTTATGGGATAAGGGAAGAGAGAAGACAAGTATGCATAGGAAACTTGATAACTTATGGATTGGCTCATATAAATTACTTGACACTTCTAGCATCAATGCATATCATCTTGAAACTTTGCAAGGAGAACCCCTCCCATTTCCGGTGAATGGTAAACTCTTGAAAGAGTATTTTCCAGTATAACATAGTCATGTAAATATCATGCATAGTAGTTAGGTGCATTGCATATTGTGTGAACATTCTAAAATCTTGTATTTCATTTTATGTTTCATATTAGAGTAGATTGCATTTAGAATAGATTTTATTTTTTTGTATGGATTTATATCTTCATATAAGATGTAGGTGATACCCTACATCTAGTGCACATGCTCCCAACCAAGTTGGTTGGAATGTGTAGGTTATAGGTTTGAAAGCCCAATGATTTCTAGAGTTCTCATGAACTCACCATTTGAGCTATTGGGTCATGCACTCTATAGTGAGCTCATGTCCTCGAAGTGGAGCCAGATGTTACTCACCAAAATGGGTAACCCCTTGGAGAAAAAATTTCTCCTACATTTGACAACCATCTGACCAGCTAGCAACCCTTAACAACCACCACTAGTTGATGATATGTCATTTTTTCCGCCACTTTCATCAGTCACTTGCTTCTCACCCATCCGACATGATCACATGGATTAAAGTGGGCTTCCACTCAAAAGGTATTTTGTTTATTTTGAAAACAAGTGCCTATACGTTTTTATCTTTGGGCATTTAATATGTATTATGGGGTGATCTAAAAGACTGACGAACTTTGGTTGTGAAAATTCCTTAAAATGAAACTTGAAATATTTTTCCTCACTGATAAAATTAATTATTTTGTTTATTTTGTTTATGGAAAAATAACGAACTATTCACACTGCAATTTCTTCACAAATAAAATACCGTGAAAGAAAAAACAAGAACTGAGAAATTCTAGCACACACACACAATCATGACATCATTGTTTTTGGACAAAAGTCTCTGGAAAAACCCAATGTGGGAAAACTGGTTGTATCAATTGAGGGTTTATATTATTATTTGCAGCAGAAATTCAGAGTACAATAAAATGTCACCAAACTGGCAATTCTACCCAAGAGAAACTCTGGAAAAAAATATACCAAGGGATTTTACCCTTTCCAAGAAATCCTGGCACCTGACTGCCTTTGAAATGTAAGTCATCCTACAGATCTGAGCAGCCTCTGTGTCACCCCTATGCAGTCTGCTATACAATTAGCCTGGAACTCCTATAAATCAAGTCATCTTGCCTACTATTGTTGACTGGGAAAATGCATCTCCGACACTCTGGAAAATCTCCCCAGCATTTGGAACTAAAACCATCCTCCCCTTCAACCAAATCAAACTACTTTGATACATAAACTACGTAGTCCCTGCACTGCTTCCTGGAGAAAATTTTTGGCCTCTTATTTTTTACTCTTTGGAACTGGAAAACATTCTTTGAAATACTATTGAACTTTGCTGCCACTTGCTACTTGCCTCCTAGCTCGATCTCCAGAGTTGAATCACTCTTGCACATAGGAATTCAATCTGCTTGGGCAACTGAGTATCTGCACTGGTGTATTTTCCATCTACCCATTGACCTCAGGCTTATAATCTCTAGTTAGGACTCCAACGACCAAGATTAAAACTTAATCGATGGATGAGATCATGTCCAAGTTGATCCATGTGAGTTTCTAGATAATTCACACCTTTCTCAGCTAATTACTATTAATTAACCATTTTTCCTAAGTTAGACGTATGAAATTTTTAATTATGGACAATTAATTTAATTAAGCCATATTTAAATGGAATTTCTAGAAACAATTTATGGGTTATGGAGAACTCTTATGTTTTAGCCTCTCCACAAAGTTTTGAGTCTAGATCACCTCTGATGTTACAAAAACTAACACTACCTCTTTGCAGGGAATTTGTTCTCCAACTTGTGTTGTACAATCTGTCACAACACCTTGTCTCTGTAATATCCTCCATACACATTGTTGATTTCTGGCCACTATGACTGCTTTCCACTTCCCACCAATTACTGTGCAACTCCGATTCTGCATCTGTGTTGTTGCTGACATTGCACTATACAACATGTACTGCTACCAACTCTACATCTACATTGCAACCCAACTCCCTCTCAATTGTTGTTGCTACTATCCTCTACATAGCCTACTGGGAAATATGTGTTGTTGTTGATTTTGCACTATGCCTCTTGCACTACTCTACGCTCCTCAACATCTAACTGCAACTAATCTGCAACTGTCACTCTAGAACTGACTATACCAACTAACACTAATCCTCCTGTTATTGAATATTGTGGGACCCTGTAGCAAGGTAATGATCCATGAGGAAACATCTTCTGATGTTCACCTCAATGGACCCTGCCCAATGCTCTACGCAACTATGGAACTATAGCTCCACATCACCCCACCTCACTCTTGGAGGTATAACTGAAAACATGGAAAAATATTTCTCTAGCCTAGAGGAAAGTAGCAGTCAGAGACTCAGGTGATTTGATTCAACATTTGATTCAGTATTTTGGATGTTTTTCCGTTGCAGATGTTGCAGTAGCAACAACAAAAGAGTTGCAGTGCAGATGCATTGTTGGCAACATTTCAGCAGGATCAGTGCAGCACAGATGCAACGTATATCAGAGTTGCACAGTAGTTGGTGGGCAGCAGTAGCCAAACATCAACCATGTGACAGGAGATGATGTAGAGATAGGGTGTTGCTACTGGGTGTGCAACAACACTAGAACACATTACTCGCTAAAAGGGAGTGTTAGTTTTTGTAGCATCGGATGTGTTCTAGCCAGGAAACTTTGTGGAGAGGCTAGAATACATGATATCTCCAGAACTAAGAAATTGTTTCAGAAAATCCCACCTAGAAGTGACTGAATTATATTACTAACCAATTTTTTATGTTTCCTAAGTCTAAACTTAGGAAAATAGGTTAATTAATTAGTATTAATTAATTCAAAGCGAGAATAGTCTAGAAACTCACATGGATTGATCTAGAGATGATCATATCCATAAATTATGTTCTAATATTAGTCGTTGTTGCTCCAACAGAGGATTACAAGAGGAGGTCGATGTGGTGATGGATAAATCAGTTCAGCGGAAATATTTCCAGAGTAGCAACAGTCAGTTCTCGGAGAGAGCTAGAGATCGAACCAGTGGGAAAGAGGTAGCGACAGTGAGCCTAGAGGAATTATTCCAGATCCTATGAGTGCATTTGAAGAGAGGCAGAAGAGCCACAGTGACGTTGACGCAGGGGTTGCGCAAAAAATTCTAGAGGCAAGTTCGATTTGCTGAGAGGGAAAGACATATTCAATTACAGAGTCTGGGAAGGAGACCCAGAGTGCCAGAGAAGATTTTTCCCAGCCAGAAGAAGGCAGAATGACTTCATTAGAGATCAGTCAGAGGCCTCACATCACGTAGGTTGTGCCGTGAAACGTAAAGGCTGACGCAGAGGGTCAGAGGGCCAAGTTTCTGAAGGCGGGTTCTACTAGGGGTTTGTCTGTGGGGTGAGGAAAATTTCTCACTAGAATTTTTCCAGTATTATTCTCTATAGAAATTCCATATTTCGGCATCCAGTTGTACTCAAAATTTCTCACTACTGCATAATAATAAAACCCTCAGATGTTGCACCAATTTTCCCGCATTGCGTTTTTCCAGGGAATTTTTTCGAAAAACAATTGTGTTATATTTTATCTATGCGTGTTGGCATTTCTCAGCTTCCAGCGTTTTATTTTTCTGTGGAATTTTATTTTGGAAGGTTGCAGTGTGTTTATTTTGATATTTGTCGTAACAGATAAATTGTTAAATGAATTAACAATAAGGATAAATAATACCAGTTGCTGCAATAGGATTTGAGTGTTAGAATTTTCAAAGGGATGAGAAGGCTAAATCCTTTGAATAAATCAAGCAAAAGATAATGTCATTCCCTATTATAGTTAGCCCTTATTACTCCAAATATTTCATCATCTACTCGTTTACAGTTGAGGATACAACTACTGGAATATTAAAGCAAAAGGACGATGAGGGAATGAAATACCAATAGCATTAATGAGAAAATCCTTGCAAGATGTAGAAATTATATATAATATTAATGAAAAGCAAGGATATGCTTTGCTACTGATGCAACTGAGAAATGTCCACCAACTGAACCAACTGTGTTCAGATTGATGCATCTGTCCACCGAGTTCTGACTGTTGCTAGCCTCTATGATGTCACTGAAGCGTTTGTGCTGCTACCGAAACTACACTGTGCCAACTGCACTACTGCCAACTCTTCTCTAGGTTACTCAGTTCCTCACGCTACTAACTACTACATCTTCTACTCTGGCACCCGACAACACCATCTCTCACTGGTCCATCCTGTTACTACTATTTTGGGCTCCCGTAGCAAGGTGGTGATCCAAGAGGTGGACTCCTCAAGGATCGTTCTCATCCTGTAGCTCTCTGAGGATACAAAATCATATCACCCCACCTCTCCCCTAGAGGTATATATGGGAAATCATGGAAAACTCCTCATCTAATCTGGAGGACAGCCTATCGATTTCTTTGATCGCATCTTGCTGCTCCTACTCCTTCTCCTTATTCTCCTTCTGAAGAGGACACTGAGAACTGAAGTGGCCCATCTTACCACATCGGAAACACTTGATCTTTGAAATGTCCTTTTTCATATGCTGCTCCTGATGTCCCTTCGATGTGAGGGTTGCATTCTCCTCTTCCTTCTCGATCTTCACCCAAAAATATTGTTTCCATTTATAGTGCTCTTCACCAAATCACACCTCATTTCCTCTTGTTTTAGATCAGCCCAAACTCTTTCCTAAGCAGGAAACTTCTCTCTGCCCATGATACTCCGGACAAAGACTTTCCACTTCTTGGAAATGCTGTTAAGGGCCAGCCTTACAAAATCAGTACCCAGGGTGCTGCTCCCAGAGCAGCCAGTTGATCTTGGTATCTTGAAGTCTTGTTAAGAAGGGGTCTATGCGTTCCCCCTTCTGCATCCTTGTGCATCTCATTTTCTCCTCCAATTACATCTTCCATTGCTCGGAAGATCCCTGATATAACATGGCCAATGCATCCCACATATCTTTGGTTATTTCTTTTCCTGTTATGTGAGATACAATGTGATCTCTCACTCCATCGACGATTAGCCTTTTGGCCTTCGCCATCTGTTAGCTCAGCTACCACACTAATGATATAAGTTTTGAGATCATGCTCGTCTAGAAGGAAGGAAGCCCTTGTTGGAACATGGAAAATGTATCTTTTATCTCCATATTAGTTTGATTTATCATTGAATTTCATGTACTTCTATTCATTTTTGGAATAAATCTAGAAGAAAAGATTGTGAAAAATGGAAAAAATACCAATCATCCACAAATTGTGCAATTCTGGCATGAAAACTAACTTCCACTTTCTTTTTGTGTGCAGGAATCCGGATGGGACAACTGTTGTTCAAACGATGAGACAAAAACGGCAAGGAAAGAAAAAGAAGACCATGTCCTGCTCATACAGGCTAGCGGAAGACTAGGAGAATCGAGTTTATTTTATAAAGCAATCTGATCAACATTTGTGAAATCCTCAAGATCTCCCGATCCTAAGGATTCGCTCTCATCCGTTTGTTTTCCTTTTAGATTATATAAAGTTGATAGGTGAAATAGAATGGGAATTTTTTTAACTCGTAAGTTGTAGTTTATATTTTGACAAGTATTCTTGAGACAGAGTAATTACATTGTGGTGATGTTGTATCGTTATTATTGAATTTAATGAAAAAGATAGAGTTTCCTTCGTAATCGCATTCCGAGTGTCTTTTGGCAGTGATTTCTGGGGACCTTGGGCCCAGTCACTTGGAGATCTACTGCTTCTCTTGTGTCATATGCATTTATTTTCCTTTTCGTAATTATTCATTTCTATTATTTCTTCTACCACATAGAATCACATTTAATTCAACTGTTGTTAATATAAATATTTATGATTTGCTTTTACTGTGAGATAAATTTTAGCTGTTGTCACTTTTATGATTGCATTTTATTACTTAATGAGTTTATCATATTAGTTTAAGCATTGTAATTGATTGATTTTTCTTTTGAGTAGTGTTATTGGGAATCCAGGGTAACCAGTTATTGTCATTTTCAGATTAGAAGTGTGAATACTAGATTGTTGTTCATTTCGGTAAATATTTATTTTCAATAGATAATTGTTAAAGCAATAATTCTTTGAGTGTGACTCTTGTAATTCATAAGTCAGATTCAGTTCTCTATAAATTAATTGAACTTAGATTAAGATTCATGGTTTGTAATTGCTTTAAGGTTTGCTTTTGATTTAACTTTGAGAATTAGAAAAGTAGTTATTACAACGATTTAGCACCATTAATTCCTAGATAGATTTTGATTTCACTCTGCACATACAATGCCAACACTCTTGAAACAAACAGATGAATCCTTGGTTGATGATTAATGTAAGAATTAGGATCGATTTTTATAAGTCACATTTTTGCACCAACATTTTGGCGTTGTTGCCAGGGAGAGTGTTAAAGATTGATTCCTTTTTTTCGAATTGGATTTTATTGTTGTGAAGGATTTGGGTATTGAAAATGAGAGGTAAGAAACTGCATACCCACAAATACTTGCTTTCCAGCAGATGCACATAGCGTAGATATAAATAATTTTTTTTTATGAATGACTACGAAAAAAAAGTAGGAATAGATTCAAATCCACCTCCCAAATTCACCAAACCCAAGGGATCGGTGACCCTTAGAAGATCAACATTTATAGACGAAATCATAAGAAAATCAGAATCTCAGGTGTCAATAGGACCTTAGATCACATTCGGAAAAAGCTCTACTGTAATCCCTCAAGAAGCAGGCTCATCATCTGCAGCTCACGCAGATATCCATAGCAAACCAAAGGGTCTGAACAAAGCTTTCATGATACATAAAATTTGCATTCTGACCCTTCACAAGAGGGAAATTCGTGCAATCTGCAAGAAGGAGAGGGAGAAACCAGTGGTGTTGTAGGAGAAAATATACAGTCACCAAAACCTGAATCTTCTAAGATCTCGGTTGGAGAAAGGATACTTGATATCCCATATCAAGGCAGTGTTGTAAGACCCCTTCCAAATGTAGAAATTTTCAATACAATTATGTATTGCCGGATTCTCCTGATCTAAAAATTATATGGCACTATTAAATATAGAATACTTCTACTTAAATCTTTGCGGAAATTTAATTGCCAATTGCAAACACATGAAGAAAGATCAATCACACATAACACATATGTTTTTACTAGGAAAGCATAAAGCTAAAAACCCCACTATCATATATTATGTATATATTATGGATCATGAAACAAACTCATACAAAACTCTACTCCAATATATCTCAGTACAATATACAATCGTCTCATACTGTCATACAAAAATTGGCATAAACATGCACCAATTTACTGCCTCCTAACAGCCTGCCTCCACTGCGCAATCCCTGAATGAATTCGATCTTGCCTTGACTTTACTGCGCAATCCTCATTGGCATCTCCAATGTGCGTTTGGTTGCACTTGTGCACCCACTATAGTCACAACTGATAGTCAAACTGTCCCTTTCACCTATCTCTCAACTGGGTCTCCACTGGATCTGACATGCATGTAGTTAACAGTAGTAAATCTTTAGTTGCATGTGAGATCACTCCATGTGAATTAATTTAATATTTAATTCACTAATCTCTCACTAGTGTATCTTTATTTACAACAAGTTACAACTAGCACAACTGAGTTTAACTCACTTAATTGAGTTAAACTACTTTACAACTCACATAACTACACATCGAACTCTGTTATAACTTTGTGTCACTCAGTTACAACGAAGTCCACTAGCATGTCCCACCAACCAACCTTTGAACTCGAAATTCCTTCCGTTAACTGGTTTGCCACATCAGTTAACTGAAATCAAGTGCTTCAAGAGAATAGATTATTATTTATTTTCTAATTATTCTTAAGGGCTAACAATAATCGACATGCATTCCACGAAACAACTTCGCACATGCATTCCAAAAGTAGACGCCCATCCATCCATATAATTTGCTCAACCATCTATAAATAGATTACTACTAAAAATAGACTTTGATCCAAATTATAAAAATAGACATATCACCTAAAAATAGCCTGCGGGCCCCACCTCCATATCTACATCTATGAAGCCATGCAACTTCACATCATCCGTCTATCTGTACCATAAGCCATACTCAGATGTGCCCCTGAGATATCTCAAGACATGCTTGCCCACCTTCCAAAAGAGCTTGGTAGGCTTAACCATCGCTTGACTAAGTGGGTTCACTGCATAGCATATGTCCGGTCTTGTATTAACTAAACACATAAGCGAAACCACAAATTTTCGATAGACAGTAGCATCCACTACCTCTCCAGATGTAGCATCCTCTTTCCTCTAGTTTCCTGGAAGAGGAGTATCCATGGGTTTGCAGCCCTCCATGTGAAACTTACCGAGTATCTCCCATGCATACTTGCCTTGAGACACAAAAATTTCACCTTCTCGCTGCCATATTTCCAATCCAAGGAAATAGTGAAGGAGGCCCATATCCTTCATCTCAAAATCCTTTGCAAGGTCCTCCTTGCATGAGTGTATCAGCTGCTCATCACCAGTCAGTATTAAATCATCAGCATAAAGAACAATGATTAAAATCTTACCTTCCACCATAATCTGGTATAGGTTTGCATCCGCCTCACTCTTAGTGAAGCCAAGTCCAGTGAAATAGCTGTTGATTCGAGTGTACCAAGCACGGGGTGCTTGCTTCGGCCCATACAACGCTCTTTTGAGTCTGCACACATATGACTCGCTGCTGAAGATCTCAAATCCTTTAGGCTGCTCAATGTACACTTCTTCCTCATTGATCCCATTAAGGAACGCAGACTTCACATCCATCTGATGAATGTGCCAACCCATCTACGATGAGAGACCAAGTATGGTCCTTATGGAAGAATACTGTGTGACAGGTGCAAAGGTTTCTTCATAATCAATCCCCTCGATCTGTGAGAAGCCCTGGGCCACAAATCTTGCCTTATACTTCTCAACACTCCCATCATCAGCTTGCTTTACCTTGTAGATCAATCTTGAACCTACCATTGATTTATCAACCGGCATTGGAACAATTTCCCAAACACTGTTTCTGACAATGGAGTCATACTCCTCCACCATTGCATCTACATGTGTGGGCTTCTGCACTACTTCCTGAAAGGAAGATGGCTAAGTCACAATACATTTCCTCATGAGAGCCATGTATCCAGTGAATCGGTCAGGAGACTGTCTCTGTCTATGCTGTGAAGTAGGGACTCCTGCATTCTATGCCACATCAAGCTTCAGCCTCTCAGCTTCTGTGGTACGCCTTCTGCCAGTTTTGATGTTTGGCTCTGCGTGATTGGACTCCTCCACTCCATGAACCTCCTCCTGTGGTTGATCCACATCTAGAGACTCATCTTTGGGAACAAGCAGTTCCTCCTGTGCATGCAAGTCTAGCTCCCTCTCAAGCAACAACTTCATGGCTTTCTCCTCATTGAATTTTATATCCCTTTGCACCACAGTCATTCGACTATTTGGAAAATACACACGATAATTATGGGGTGTTTCTATGTACCCCACAAATATCCCAACTTCAGCAGTCGGCTCCAGCTTCTTCCTAGCATTCTTGGTCACATGCACATAAACAGATGAGCTAAAAATCTTTAAATGAGAAACATCCGGTTTCTTACCAGTAAAAGCTTCTTCAGGTGTACTCATGCCAAGTACTCTATGAGGACAACGGTTTTGCACATAAAACGAAGTGTTGCATGCTTCCACCTACAAGTGCATTGGTAGGCCCTGATCATGCAGCATAGCTCGTGCATCACCCATGATCGTTCTGTTCTTCCTCTCCACGACCCCATTCTGTTGTGGGTTATGAGGCGCTATGATTTCTCTCCGAATTCCTTCTTTTCTACAGAAGTCTTTGAATTCGTTTGATATGTATTCACCACCATTATCGCTTCGCAAAGCCTTCACTTTCTTCCCGACTCTTTCTCCACCAATTCTTTAAACTCACTGAACTTTGAGAATGTTTGATCCTTCTTTTGCATGAAGAAGATCCAGCATCTACGAGAATAGTCATCAACAAAAATAACAAAATACCTGTGTTTTGTTGTTTAAGCAACCAAGAATGGCCCACACACGTCTGTATGAACTCTCTCAAGGATCACCGAAGCACGATTCTCCTTTTCATGAAAGGTGGTATTCACAAAATTACCCATAGTACATCCCTTACACTGATCTATCTACGCAAGTGTACCCTTGGTAAGTCCAGTAGAAATCTGCTGCAAAATTTTCAGGGCACCATGGTGAAGATAGCCCAATCACCTGTGCCATAATTCTCCCTCATCCTGGCTCACCACTTCTTCTACTTTGCCCACCATTGCAGCGCAACCATCTACCTCCAACTTGTAGAGATTCTTGACTCAAATCCATATCCTCTTGGTTTGAACCGTTGTTTTATGTCACAAGAAAGCTTTTCCATCGCTGAAAACAACGTCATAACCTCTGTCCTCCAACATCACGACTAAGACCAAGTTTTTGTTCAGACCTGGAACATGCATAAAATCTTTCAACAGAAATTGTTTATCTGACTCCCTCTCAAAGGTAATGGTACCAATGCTGGTTGCACTATATCGTCAATCGTCGCCAATCTCTATATGCATTTGGAAATCTTTCTCCTCCAAGTCACTGAAAAGCTCCTTATCTCCTGTCATGTGGAAGGAAGCACCACTATCAAGATACCACACTGATCCCATTGCGCTTGAAACCAAGCATGCGATCAAAGAGAAATCAAGTTCAAATTGTGAGGCAAGGGCTTTTGATGAAAAGACGTCACTCTATGAAGGAGTCTTATGTAGTTTTCGCTAACCCTAAGGAGGCAGCAACTCGACCACAGTAGGTATTTATACTTTTCTTGGCAAGAGATGATGGCGTTTTGAGGATCCAAGATAAGACAAGCTTGTAGGAGCATTCATTCATATTACCTAATGAGTAATGCATGCAATGTGAAAATTTCTAAATGTTACAATTATGCATAAATCTTACTGTTAGATCTTGTTATGCTCCTCCTACATAATTAAGTTATAATCTGAGAATTTTAGATTAATATCGAAGCAAAACACATAACAGACTTTCACCAATTCAGATCTAGAAAAAGTACATGCACACATAGATAAAGTGACACAGTGATTTTCTGGACGAATAGTCCCCGGAAACACCCAATGCGGGAAAACCGGTCTGCTGGCTACTGGAGGGTTTTATTATTAAGAATTTTCTGAATACAACAAATCTGGGTTCCAGATCTAGAAAACCCAATAGAGATAAAATAGATCTGCAACTCACTGGCTGTTCTAAAGCCAAAATAATGACTAATCCACACCCTCAAATGGGATTTACAGGAATCAACCAAAATTAGGCCCTAGCAACCCCAGCGCTGCCCCTGAAGCCTTTGTGTCAGCATCTGAAGCCCCTGCGTCCCTCAGCGCTGGCCTAGAAAGGGCTGCATTACCCCAGACTAGGTGACATAGTCCCTACACTGCCCTTAAGGGTTTTTGTGTAACCTCTGAGAGTTTCCAGTCGACTTACGTTGCTCAGGGAGGGACTGCGCAACACCTGCGTAGCTGAAGCTACTTCTATGTTGCACCACTGCTGCCCTCGTTTCTCCTGCCTCTTTGAGCCAATCTATGTCTCTTGCTGATTCTAGAAAATGGGATTAGATCATCCCCTTTGTCTAAATTCCCCTCTCCGTAGCTGAAACACTTCTGAGAATTCTTAGCAAACCCACCCTAGAATCTCAGCTTAGCTTTAGTGCTCTGCCTCTATGTGCTTTACATATGACCCCAAGCCTTTCCTTTATACTTTTCTCGTTGGGAAACCAACGACCATGATCATATTTTGAATCAATGGCTAAGATTAAAAGAAATCTTGATCCGTGTGACTTAAGAAAATTTCATCACATGTTTAATTTAATTAACTTTAATTATTTAATTTTCCTAAGTTTAGACTTAGGAAATACATTAAAATAATTAATTAATTAAATATTTCCCATATCAGTTGAAATTTCCCAAATCCATTTCTGGGTCTTATATATCAAGTGTACACTAGTCCCTCCACAAAATTTTGGAGCTAGAGCACAACTGATGGTACCCCAAATACACAAAATCTCAGCACTCCCTCTTAGCATTATGAGTGTGCTTCTAGCAGTGCATCACACCATGCATTACAAGATTTTGGGCACTAGTTTCTATGCTATTGAGGCTTGGCTCACTGCCACTCAACTCTGCACTTTACTTCCATTTTGTACTGCTACCCATGACGCTGCCACTTCCACTGCAACATTTTTATTGCAGCTCCCTCTCAATTTGATGCGTCTGTGCTACTCATAGCACTACCATTGCTGATCTTCTGCACTGCAAATTCAGTTTTTGAGAGAAACAACTAAATCTCCTGCCCAATATTTGACAGACAAGTCATTTGGGTTGCATCCTCATCACTGAAGCTCCATAGGTTGTTGATCTGCGCTAGCATCTGAAGGATGATGCACATCAACAACTCTACACTGCTAAAGTTACATCAGTCCATTGTGCTAAAATCCCTCACGTTGTTGTTGTGCTGCATTGTCCTCTTGAAGCCTCCATGCTGCTGCAGCTCTGCTCTGCGCTACTGAAGTCACATCAGCCCCTATGATGTTGATGCCTCTACGTTGTTGTTGCATCTGCACTGCACTGCTCCTTCCAACCTTCAAATCTAGCTCTGCTTCATCTGTGATCTATGCACCCACTTATCTACTTGTCCCGCTATTGTCTTAAGGCTCCTGTAGCTCGGATGTGATCCAAGAGATGAGTTTCTCAAGGATCCTGCCCTATCTATTTGTAGATGCTCTACATATCCATGTCACCCCACCTCTTCTCTCGAGGTACATGAGCACTCATGGCTGCATCATCTTCTGTCCCATCATTTGCCACAACAGCCTTGGAAGAAGAAGCTTCCTTGTCCCTTTTATTCTAAGGACAATTGCTGGAGAAATGCCCTAATTGATCACACTGGAAGCACTTGATCTTTGAAAAATCCTTTTTCTTCCTTCCTTTCTACCTCTTTGATGCCAAGGCTGCATCTTCTTCATCTTCCTTCTTCACTTTGCTCGATCCCGTGTTGTACTGCTTCTTGGTGAATCTGTGGAGTTCTTCTTGCCGCATGATTTCCCACAAGTTGTCCCAATCTGGGAGGTCCACTCTGCCCAAGATACTTTGGACAAAGGTTTCCCACTCATCTGTGACTGCATTGAGAACAGTCCTGACCATCAGCTCATCTTCCACCTTAGCACCCGTTGCAGTCAACTGATCTCTGATCGATTGCAATCCGAAGAGGAAATGTTCCATGTCTTCTCCCTCGGTCATCATGAATGACCGCATCTGAGTCTCCAACAACATCTTTCTTTGGACAAATTTCCCTCATATAGGGAAGTTAAGGCCTTCCTAATTTCATTAGATGTTTTCTTCTCAGCTATATGTGGGACAATATGATCCTTAATTCCATCCATTATCAACCACTTGGCATGCCCAACAACTTTATTATGCTTCCTTAGGAGATCTGCATCAGTCGGTGTTGCCATAAATTTTTCTACATGGTCTCTTAGATGATATGTCTCTAGGAATATCAAGATCCTAGCCTTCTAAACTGAAAATTTGGATAGGCCATCCAATCTATCCTGATCATGCAGTCCATGAGGAGCCATCTGCTCAGAAATTTGTCAGAGCTTCTTTTCTCTTTGCTAGACATCTAGATCTAAGGCCCTTGGAAAAATAGGTGCCTTATGGTCCCTCTGGAAACTGATTTCCCTTCTTGGAAATCTGCCAAATCAATAATGATTCAGCTCTCTTTGATCCTATGATCAATCTAAAAGTTTCTTTGGTTAGAAAATTTCTTGGAATCTATCTCCTCTCGCTCTTTGTCACTAGTGCTTAGGCTAAAAATCTGAAAACTTCAAAAATTTAACCCCACCAGCACCTTCTGAATTTCTGCAGCTCTGCTACAGGCTCCTCTGGATCTGATAGCATCAGATCTACATCACACTGGCTAGCTTCAGACAATCCCAGTGCTGGCTCTATGCTACCTCTGTGCAGTAAGTGCATGGGCCTGCGGGGAGACAACATTAGACTGCATCACCATGCCCTTTGCATAACTCTACTTCTCTGAAAACCGTGCTGTCCCTTCAGATCTTCCCTTCTCCTGCTCTTTGTGTTGCTTTCTGCAGCAAGAACCTTCAGTCTTCTACTGGTGACCCTCCTAGATCTGCAATTACTCTGATACCATGTGAAAATTTCTGAATGTTATAATTATGCAAAAATCTTACTATTAGATCTGGTTGCTCCTCCTACTTAATTAAGTTATTAATTGAGAATTTTAGATTAATATCGAAGCAAAACATATAACATACTTTCACCAATTCAGATCTAGAAAAAGTACATGCACACATAGATAAAGTGACACATTGATTTTCTGGACAAATAGTCCCCAGAAAAACCCAATGCGAGAAAACCGGTCTACTGGTTGCTGGAGGGTTTTATTATTAAGAATTTTTTGAATACAACAAATCTGGGTTCCAGATCTGGAAAACCTGACAGAAATAAAATAGAGTTGCAACTCACCAGCTATTCTGAAGCCAAAATAATGACTGATCCACACCCTCAAATGGGATTTACAGGACTCAAACAAAATTAGGCCCTAGAAACCCCAACGCTGCCCCTGAAGCATCTACATCAGCCTCTAAATCCCCTGCGTCCCTCAGTGTTTTCCTAGAAAGGGTTGCGTTATCCCAGACTGGGTGACACAGTACCTACACTACCCCTAAGGGTCTCTGTGTAACCTCTGAGTGTTTCCAGTTGACTTATGCTGCCCTAGGAGGGACTGTGCAACACTTGTGTAGCTGAAGCTCCTTCTGCGCTACACAACTACTGCCCTCTCTGCTGCTTCTTTTGCCTCTCTGAGTTGATCCCTGTCGCTTGCTGATTCTAGACGTTGAGATCAGATCATCCTCTTTGTCTAAATTCCCCTCTTTGCAACTGGAACACTTCTGATAATTCTTAGCAAACCCGCCCTAAAATCTCAGCTTAGCTTCAATGCTTTGCCTCTGTGTGCTTTACAAATGACCCCAAGCCTTTCCTTTATACTTTTCTCATTGGGAAACCAATGGCCATGATCGAATATTGAATCAATGGCTAAGATTAAAAGAAATCCTGATCCGTGTGACTTAAGACAATTTCATCACATGTTTAATTTAATTGACTTTAATTATTTGATTTTCCTAAGTTTAGACTTAGAAATACATTAAAATAATTAATTAATTAAATATTTCCCAAACCAGATGAAATTTCCAAAATCCCTTTTTGCGTCTTATAGATCAAGTGTACTCTAGTCCCTCCACAAATTGATGCTAACCCAAATACACAAAATCTCAACATGAAATACTTCAATAATCCAATGCTTTTCAATAATTCACATCAAATTAGGGCACAAACAAGATTATGACAAGATATTCCATACACTAGACATGCAACAACATAAATATATAACATCAGAATCAAGCTTACAAGTTAATGCGAGTATATTCATTCATCACAATTGCAATTAGAAGATCCATGACAAGATAACAAAAATCCCAAACATCAAAATGCACCAATAACATCAAATTTCGTCCATCAATTGCAATTCTAAATTCATTTACAAGAGAAAATCCCAATCCAAAATGATGATGAGTTACAAATGAGGCTCTCCTTCAATTTATATGAGCCTCTCACAAGTTCGAATGAACTAATTAGCCTAATGAAACCCCTAAAAATGATTTAATGTGCAAAGTAACAACCCTAATTGTGACAAGCCTACCAAATAGCTCAAAAGTATAAAACAAGCCTTGCTAATGAGGCCAAAATGATAAAATAATGGTGCAAAGGGCTGGTGGAAGGCCTAGTGTTACACAATAATTTGTCACCCTACTCATTTTCCCGTCCTTGATCTCGAAATGCCTCATGACGGACCCTGTGCAATGTTTACACCATGGAGAAATATGTTATAGACATCCCCTGAAGATCCAAAGAAAATTGCCTTGGGAGATTATTGAAGGAACTTCGTCAAATTCCTAGTTTCCTGGGTCAACGCCCTTCCTGTTTTCATGACCATGTTGATGTCATATTCACAGTTCTGGCTTAGCGCTGTCAATGCTCTTGTTTCTTGTAAAATCGTGTTGATCCCCTTTCTGGTAGTGTTTCCTCAAATGGAGGAGAAGCTTTGACCTCTAGAAGCTCCAGAGCGGCCATCTCTTAGAAAGTGGGCCTTCCTCCTTTTATGGGCTCCCAGCCTCTTCTCCCTTCCTATAAATTCATATCCGTCATTCCCACAATTTTAGAGCTTAGTTGGTCTGTAATATTCCCAATTAGCAGCAACTAATTGGCAATATTAATTTTTTCTCATATTTTGCTTTTCTAATGTTCAACCATTAATAAAAGGGTGCTGGGACCCATAACCCAATGTAGGAGAAATAAACTCCCTAAAGTCATTTAGCCAATATAATGATTTCAGACTGGGGCCTAGGGGGACCAAGTGATAGCATAAGGAGAGTGACAATGCAGAGGCAGCGTGGGCCAGGCAGCCCAGTGGCAGCGTGGCCCAGGACAAAGAAAAGTAGGTAGGGTAGCATGGCAAAGGAGGACATCGCAACACAGTGGGGTCCAAGGGAATATTAGGGTCTCAAGAATAAAAGGGAGTGAGGGCCTAGCTTCTCATTCATTCTATTATGCATCTTTAGAATTTTTTCTAATAGATATTGAGCACGCTTACGATGTTTAGCTAAGTCTACAAGTGGTTTTCTGCACGCAGGTGTCTCCGAGCAGAGATCCCAACCTCAGCCTCGGGGACTTCGAGTGCCCGCTCAGGTGAGGAGCCTTACCTTCAGTTTTCAGAGCAGAGAACACAAAACCATCCATCCAGGAGTTACGCAGTCTTAAAGTAGTGCAGTCATTCACAGAGGTTACGTAGTCTTATAGGAGGGCAACCCTTGAAGAGATGGATAATCAATAGTTTCAGTCCAAGAGAACTGTGAGGGGATCAGCCCTTCACAAGTTTTCTTTCGGAGCAGAGAGAGCTAGCTTTTCCAACCATTCAGTTCAGAGGTGAGCTTACTCACCCGGAGTGCGTAATTTTCCTAAGGGGATCAAATTCCGGGGTCAGCCTTTCAGGAATTCCTTTCTAGTTTTTTCCGGGTTTTGGGAGGAGAGTTCATAGCCGTAGTTTCATAATTTGCTGAGGAGGGGAACAACCCCAAAGAGCAGCTCCATTCCAGCCAGAAGCAACACTTTCCATTAGCAGCAACAACTCAGGGAGTTACACAGTCCAAAGGAGAAGCAACCATCCATAGCAGGGTTTGGAGAGTTATTTCAGCTTGTTTTGAGCAAGCCAAGGTGCCATCATTCTGATCACCTTCTTGTACTCATTCCCTATCTCCCGATTTATAATAAAATGGCTCATCTTTTCTGAAATGTTTGTAGTGATTTTCATGGTGTATCTCTATTAGCTATAATTTTTGCTGATGTTGCTTTGTATTGTTGTTTATTTCCTATTCGGAATATTACAGTGGTATCAGATCTCATAGACTTGGCTCAGCCTGTGGAGTAGATCAGTCTATGACACTCGGAGATAAAGAATACATCACCTACTAGAAGTAGTGGTAAAGGAGCAGAGAGCGGAGGCTCAAGCCCACATTTGGTGAAGGGGAATGCATTCCAGTAGAGGACATAGAGGTGGAAGCACCCATGGTAGAAGAGGTATATGACAAGAAGGAGTTCTGTAATCTCCTCTTGAAGTCTGTATAGGAGATGGGTTAGAATATTTTTGGGGAGGACAAACAGCGTGAGACCCCAAGGGGATTTCACATCGGAGAAGGGTCCGACACTTCTCATCACACACAGGATCAGAACACAGTGCAGCAGGTGGTGCTACGCACTCCCCCACGTTCCACTATGCCCACATTCTTGATTGTAGGGACGAGAACGGGAGGGACCCAGGAGCTGGAGATGGCTCATTACAGGGATTATTTTGCAGAGTATCAGTCATACGAGCGAGAGTTTAGTGAAGCTCTCTCTTTCCATGATTTCTGCCAACTAAAGAACAACAACAGACCCTGCAACCAGAATAGAGGAGGTGGGTACACGCAGGGAGGTGAGCTGTAACGTACCATGAGCATATTTTTCTTGCCAACATATCACGGGTCATCAAAATGTTCAGCAAAATCTTGGGTGGAAAAGTTGGACATTTACTTTCAGCTAAACCACATGGCGGAGGTGGAGGCCATCAAGGTGGCAATGCTACACCTTGAGGGGGAAGCCCATGACTGGTGGTTCCATGGGATGGCCACGCTAGGTCACTTAGGAGTGACAGTGTATGTTGAGTTCACCTGGAGATTGGTGGAGAGATTTGACCGGAAGGATCCGGAAGAGCATTTTTTCGAGCTGACCAAGATCAAACAAACCAGGAACCCAGAAACTTACATTTATGAGTTCTTGAGACTTTTAGTATGGTACCAGACTTGTCTGCAGCCAGGAGGATTTACATGTTTATTGATGGGTTGGAAGATCCTCTGTGTGGGTTAGTCAAGTCCACTAGGCCTGCTACACTTCAGGATGCAGTCGGGAGGACAAGAAACTTGCATGATTCTTTGTGTAGGACTAGAGCTCCTTTCCCCCAAAGACTGACATTTCAGCCAAAGGGGAAAGACACGAGAGTTCCATCGCCAAAGGGGAACCAGGGCCGAGGGTCATTGGACGATGACACCCGGAGAGATTTGGGACAGAGGAAGCTATGCTTCACATGCCAGGAGCCATGGGCACCGGGTCATCAATTTGCCAAAGGGAAGGCACATTACATCGAGGTCTTCTCTGATAGTGAGGGAGAAGAAGATGTTTATGAGGAGTTAGAGGGAGATGCCAGCGCTGAGGCACCGAGAGGAGATCATCCACCACCACCTCCCCAAGGAGAAAGAGGGTCAGCTTTTGCACCTAGAGGAGCAGTCCTTGCATCTTTGCGAGGAGTTCCAAAGTATTTGACACTGCGTGCCCGAGGCACTGTCTAGGGATAACGTGTTTCAATTCTAGTAGATAGTGGGGCCACTCATAACATCATTGATGCCTAGCTAGTACAGAGGAGGGGCATACCGACAAAGAGTTTTGATGGCTTCTCAGTGTTGGTTCCGGGCGCCAGAACCATGCAGTATATGAGGTATGTTCCATCATTGGCAGTGACCATGGGGACGTACACGATGAAAAACCACTTCTTTTTGGTTGACATCCCGGATACCAATGTGGTATTGGGAGTGCAGTGGCTAAGGGTAAGGTCACCATAGATTGGGAGACACTGGAGATGGAGTGGATAGACAAGAAGAGTGGGAAGCATGTGATGATCAGAGGCACGCACACATACCCTCCGCAGACAGTCTCAACACACCAGATGGAGGCAGACTTCCGGAAGGGGGACATAGAGTGGGTAGTAGAACTGCGTATTTCAGAGGCAGGAGTCACATGGCAATCAGTACACCTTGATGTGAAATCGATATTGGACAGATATTCCACGGTTTTTTGGGACATACCACTGAGGCAGTCGCCAGACCAGGGCTTTGAGCATACTATTGAGTTGGAGTAGGGGATCCAGACATTGATCACCACCCCCTATATGCATCCCAAGGCCTACAGGGATGAGATTGAGAGAGATATCCATGAGCTCTTAGCATTGGAACACATCCGACCCAGTACTAGCATGTTTGCTTCTTCTGTTGTTCTGGTGAAGAAGAAGGATGTCACATTGTGGATGTGCATTGACTACAGGGCACTCAACAAAAAGACCATGAAGAAATAATACACCATCCCCAAGATTGAAAATTTGATGGATGAGCTGAGGGGATCGAAATTCTTCTCCCAAATCGATCTGAGGTCGAGGTACCATCAGATCAAGGTGAGGGACCAGGATGTCCCCAAGACTGCATTCAGGTGCCACTATGGCCATTTCGAGTTTTTGGTGATGCCCTTGGAGCTAACCAACGCACTCGACACATTTTAGTATTGCATGAACCACATCTTCCATGGTCAGTTGAGTAAGTTTGTGCTGGTGTTCTTTGATGATATCCTCATAAACAGCCGCACTTGGAAGGAGAACTTGCAGCACATTGAGGTTGTATTGCGTATTTTGGAGGAACATCATTTCTATGCTAAGCTCTCCAAGTGTGAGTTTGGGTTGACAGAGATGCTCTACTTGGGGCATATCATTGGTGTGGATGGTGTGAGAGTCCATGAGGATAATATTCGGGCCATCCGGGATTGGCCAGAACCGAAGAATGTGACAGAGCTCTAGGGATTTGTATGCATCTGCACCAACTACCAGAAATTTGTCAAGGGGTTTTCCCAACTTGCTGCACCCCTCAAAAATCTTACCAAGAAGTGGGAATTTGGCTGGACTGAACTACACAGAGGGATTTTGATAGGCTCAAAGAGGTGATGAGCAGCTGCCTAATATTGGCTTTTCCAGACTTCACGCAACCCTTCATTCTGGAGTGTGATGCTTCAGGGGAAGGAGTAGGGCGTAGTGTTGGTGCAGGGGGGGCACCCTATAGCTTTCGAGAGCCGGAAGTTAGTGTCACATGAGAGGTTGTATCCGATATACAACAAGGATATCTTGGCCATTAAGTATGCATTGGCCAAGTTCCAACAATATCTGGTAGGCAATAGGTTTCGGGTGAGGACTGATCACAACAGCCTCCGATTTTTCCTTGAGTAGAAGTAGTTGCAAGAGAGGTAGCATAAGTGGGTCAGTAAGATTCAGGCCTACGACTTTGACATTGAGTATGTCAAAGGGAAGAACAATGTGGTGGCAAATGCTTTGTCACACAGACCAACAATGTTGTCCTTGATGAGCCTAGATGCAGACTGAAGGGCTCAACTACTAGTGGAGTACTATAAGGACCGCTTTGCTTGTGAGGTGATAGGCGGCCAGATTTCAGATGACAGGTACAGGGCGATGGATGAGGTCATCTATTATCGAGACAAGATCTTCTTGACTATGGATTCCGAGCTCAAGGAGAAGATATTGCGTGCATCCCACAATTCTTCGCTATCAAGCCACTAGGGATTCATAAAGACCTACAAGGCCTCAAGGAGGACATACTTCAGCATGTTAGGGAGTGCGAAGTGTGTGAGAGGAACAAGGGGGATATTAGCCACCCTGCCAGATTGCTACAACCACTTCTCATTCTAGAAGGAAAGTAGGAAAGCATCTATATGGACTTCATTACTAGATTTCCCACAGTACAGGGCAAGGATTGCATCTTTGTGGTTACTGATCGACTAACAAATTATGCCTGTTTCTTCACCATATCAGCGAGGTACACAACTTCCTAGGTGGCCGAGCTATTTTTCCATGATGTTTTCATATTACATGGTCTTCCTAAGACCATAGTCAGTGACAGGGACAATTTTTTCATGGGCGGATTTTGGCAGGAGCTATTTCATTTGGTGGGTATAGAGTTAACTCTTAGTACCAGCTATCACCCACAGACGGATGGGCAGACGGAGATAGTGAACAAGTGGCTATAAGGCTACTTGCAAAACTATGTCATGGGGTAGCAAAAGGCATGGTTGTGTTGGCTTCACCTGGGAGAATACTGCTACAACACTACCTTCGACATGTCTATCGATATGTCTCCATTTTGTGCTTCATTTGGATATCATGCTCTGACTTTTAGTGATGTTATTTTGGAGCTAGCAAGGCCCCCAGGGCCAAGGACCGGATCCGAGAGAGCCAAGATACACTTCGGGCTCTTAAGGAAAACTTAGCCACAACACAAAACCAGCAGAAGTTGTATGCAGATAGAGGGCAGGTAGAGAGACAGTTTGAGGTAGGTGACTTGGTCTACCTCCGACTTCAGCCTTACAGGCAGTCTACACTAAAGAAGAAGGGGGGAAAGAAGCTTAAACCCCACTTCTATGGATATTACAGGGTGATCCGTCGGGTAGGAGAGGTTGCTTATGAGTTGGAGTTTCCGGCAGGGAGTAGGATACATAACATTTTTCATGTATAATGCCTGAAGAAGGCTTTTGGGCAGCAGGTGACTGCAATAGGGGAGCTTCCACCTACAGATGATGAGGGGAATTTGGTGTTACAACCAACACTACAAGAAAAAAGCACATTGGTGAGGGTCATGCTTGTGATGGACCTTTAAGGTCCGTCACCAATGTCACATATGGTGACGGTCCTTAAAAAACCGTCACTGTAAGTGTATATAGTGATGGTCCTTTATGGTCCATCACCGAAGACATTTTCAATGACACTTTTGGTGAGGGTCGTTAAAGGCCCATCACTAATTCTCTCTTTGGTGACACTTCTAGTGACGAACTTTTAATGACCCTCACCAATGCTCTTTTTGTTACTTTTGGTGACGGTCAAAAAATGTCCGTCATCATTGATCATTAAAAAACTGTCACTGTAAGTGTATATAGTGATGGTCCTTTATAGTCCGTCACCAAAGACATTTTGAATGACACTTTTGGTGAGGGTCGTTAAAGGCCCATCACTAATTCTCTCTTTGGTGACACTTCTAGTGACGAACTTTTAATGACCCTCACCAATGCTCTTTTTGTTACTTTTGGTGACAGTCAAAAAATGTCTGTCATCATTGATCATTCCAATGAGTTTTTGATGACGTTATGTGCCTGTTAATATATTTTTTGTCAAAAGTTAACGATTTAATACCATTATTGTGGAGTATTTTTTATAATATGTCCAAAGCCATAGTGGTTAGGGTCAGTCAATTTTTTAGAAGTAATTAGTGTGTATCATTTCCCTCAAGTAATAACTAGTCGAATAGAGATTTCCTATGAGTCAACACATGATTCATATATATTAAGTTTATTATCTAGCAAATTCCCTTTAGACAAAGTTCCACTATTGTGTGTAGGAAATATATTATTTAATACATAATCAAGATTTGACAATTCTATTAATGAGAAAGACCTAACGATCCTCACCAATCTGGGCACGCCTTAAATTAATGCTTTGGCACACACTAACATTTCTTAGCACCCCACATGTATTGGAACATCTTTGTACCTAGAACATCTTGTGATGACACTGACGCCCAAGCACATGGTGGCATGCGCTAGCACAACATCGAACTCTCCTAACATGTGTTGGCATGCTGCATATATTCCCTAGCATGCCCTGGAACACCTTGGTTGATTGCATTGACATACATTAGCACTTGGCACCCAATGCCAATTGGCATGTATTGGGACCTATTATTAGTGTGCCTAGCATGCCCCTTTTCAAAAATATAAAGTCCTAACTTATTAACCCTCTTATTGGTTCTTCCTTTTGTTGCCTTGACACATATTGACATACCTTGGCACCCTGCACCACATCCTTAGCACCTAGCATGTATTGGCATATCTTGGCACTATTAATTGGCACATGATATAATTAGCACACCCTAGAACTCCCAAGCACACTTTGGGAATTCTTGGCATGCCTTGATATTCCCTAGCATGCCTTAACAAAGCTTAGCATACCTTGTCAGTCCCTCCTTGGCATGACAACTAACACTCATTAACACTAGTCTCTGGCACACGTTCCTCATATTCATTAACTTTCATGAATTTTTACTTAGTGCTCCCTTAATGTTTTTCCTAGTAATCCTTAACACTCATGAACATGCATTATCACTCTCTAGCACACCTTAGCACTCTTCAACATTCCCTTCCACTTCATAACATGCATAACACTAGTCCCTGACACATATTGGCGCTTGGAAAGTCTTAGCATGTATGGAATACGTTGAGATGCCTTGGTAAGATTTGGCATGGTTTAATATTAAATTTATTTGTGATTATCAATTTTTGGAAAGTAGATGAGAAGCAACAAAGGAATACTTGGCACTTAGAATGCACTAAGACTTTGCACTTGGCACCTATTTCTGCCTAGTGTTGGTGTGCCTAGCATGCCCCTCTTGGAAAAGGTAAATTGATGACTTATTAAACCTCTTATGTGTTCATTTCCTTGTAGTTTAAATTTTTTCTCCCTTTTGTTGTCTTGACATTCCCTAACACGCATTGACACACCCTTGCACATCTTGGCATGCCTTATCACTTGGCACATATTAGCATGTTTGACATGTATTCCCACTATCTGGCACATCAAGGGGGTGAAGAGAGATGTAGTCCTAAAGTATGTCGAGTACGAGGGCGAGTAAGGGTTGCTAAAGGGAGGTCATGATCATCCTCCAAGAGCAAGATCATCATGTGAGTGTTCAGAAGAATGTTGCATACCTTAAGGGTCAGTTTGCACTAGGAAGTAGGATGGTATATTGTTGGTTCTCTTCTGGCAGATCGAGCTTAAGAAAGGTTTCTCATGAGAATCTGGGCATGTGATTTCAATGGTGTCTTTGTGTGAAGGCCGCATCAAATTCTGAAATTTTGAAATTTGCAACAAGAAACAGTGAGATTGGAAACCAGAAAGGACAAAAAAAAATGCACCCACACTGGTGAGGAATTTTGATGCACCAGGAGTGAGGAATGTGGGGCGTCTAATTTATTTTTCCCTTAAATAAATTGTAATTTCATCTCATAACAACTTGTGTCAGTTAATTAAGTCATGATGACCAAGTTAGCTCAAGAAATTCAAGTACTTGAGGGTCTAAGATGAGTCATCTAGAGGGATTCTAATATTTTTGGGGTCCAGTTGAAGTTGATGCATTAGTGGGGTGCAAGTGTAATTAACTCAATTAAATGCATTAAAATCAGTTTAACTGGTTCTAACTAAGTGATGAGCTAGTGAGAGGTTCAATGAATTAAATTAGATTTAATTCACAATGAGTGATCAATCATATAACTGATAATTCACTATTAATAGTTGTATGCATGTCAGTTTCAAGGAATACCCAATTGAGACAGAGGTTAAAGGGAACATAACTATCAATTGTATTCAGAGAAAATTTCCCATGTGAAATTAAAAGTCATTGAGATTCCATGATGGATTGCACAATCAAGGAAGACTGATTTTCCTAATTAATAAGGAGTTAATTCCCTAGGAATTGCATGAGCAAGGCAGGCTGAAGTAAGGATGAGAATTGGCTAAGTACTAGACTGAGTTTTCCTAGATCAACGGGAGACAATTGACTGAGTGCTGGAGAATCTCATGAGATATTAAGCATTAATGTATTGTTTCATGATTCCTTGACTTAATACACAATAGAGATAGAGGGGTTTTGAGCAGTTTCTTTCCCCAAATACATCATGTTGTTGTGCGATTGATAATTTATTTCTCTTACTTATATGTGATTGCGCGATCGTGTTTTGTTTCCGCAAATTGTAGGAATGATTCAATATCTTTTTTAGTAGATTACAAGATTAGATTGAATCTCGTTGGTTAGATTTTCTACATGGTATCAGAGCAGGAATTTTTTTGGCGGTGAGTTTGCAGAGAATATTTGAATATTTTGGTGTAAAATTTTCAAAAACAAATAGAATATTTGGATTTCTTACGAAAATATACCAAAATAGAAAAAAAAAATCAGTCGAATCAGAGCTCGGATGAGGGAGATATCATTGATTTAAAATCAACTCTTTTTTAGAAACTTTTTGTAATGTCGAGACAATTACACTGTGTGCGAGACAAGAACCTATATGTAATTAAGGTACCAGATGCATGCAAAGCTTTGAGGGGAAAGGTAGAAGTTAGAGACTTGGTGGTTTAAAGGAAGCATAAATTACCTCTCAACATGCATCCTCATGAGAAGCAGTCTCAGAAAGTTGTGGAGTAGCTGCCACAATTGGAGAAGCAGAGAGGAGATTGAGTGGAAGCATCCACTCAAGCAAAGACCTCCATGAGGGGGAAATTTCGAGCCAGATGGGAAGAGGGAGCAGCCATACCTCGAGGTGTAAGCTGGTGGGGTGATGTGTAGACATAATCCCAAGATAATAAATTTGGGCAAGGTCCATTGAGATGGTGTGTCTCATGGATCGAACCTAGCTACAAGGAGCCACAGTACAATAATAGTAGGAAGGATCAGTTAGATTGATGTAGTCAGATGTCAGCAAGACAGAAACCAAAGTCACAAATGTCAAATACTAGATCACAAATTAGAGTTAGCAATAGTTCAAAGGGCATGGATGCAGATGTCAGCAGCAGCGCAGAGAATCTAGTACTAGACAGGTGCAGTAGCTAGCAGCAATCAGAAGACTCTGATGACAGATGCATTATATTGAGTAAGTTGTTCGGAGGCTATTCATTTTCAGGATTTGCAGGTGCAAACAACACTAGAGAAGTGTAGCATGCAGAACATTCCAAAGGTACCAGATGGGGATAGATTGAATTCCTTTCTTGTTGAGAGGGAGTGTTGAAATTTGCAACAAGAAATAGTGAAACTGGAAACTAGAAAGGAAAAAAAAAAATGCACCCACACTGGTGAGGAATTTTGATGTACCAGGAGTGAGGAATGTGAGGTGTCTAATTTATTTTTCCCTTAAATAAATTGGACAATAAATTGTAATTTCGTCTCATAACAACTTGTGTCAGTTAAATAAGTCATGATGATTGAATTAGCTCAATAAATTCAATTTAAGGTGATCGGGGTGGATATTGGTAGCCACCCGCCTATTCCACTTGGGCCCTCACCATTGTCTCTTTCAGTTTTTCAGTTTCCTTAATTATAGCACAATTTACTATTTTTGTCAATTTTTTGGGTCTTGAACTTCCGGAGCCATTTTGAGGCCCCAAACGACATTTTTTGGGCAAGAAAGGTTTAGCAATTTCATAGAAATCGCATTAGTAGTTGTAGTCCTCGGAGAGATCTTTCTAACGAGGTATCATGTGCGTCAAACGAAGATCATATGACCAAGTTACGACCCTGGAAAGTTGGCTGCCCAAATAACCCCAACGGGGCCCATAAACTCTTGGTGTTACATCTCCTTGGGTTAGGGTTTTGGTTGTTTAGGGTTTTATCTTATTTTTAAATAATAAAAAAGACCCTTCATCCTTTTTATAACACAGTTCAGAGGAACATAACTATCAGTTGTATTTATAGAAAATTTCCCATGTGCAATTATAAAGTCATTGGGATGCCATGATGGATTGCGCAATCAAGGAAGGTTGATTTTCATAATTAATATGGAGATAATTCCATAGGAATTGCGTGAGCAAGGCAGGCTGAGAATTGGCTAAGTATTAGACCGATTTTTCCTAAATAAACAAGAGACAATTGGCAGAGTGTTGGAGAATCTCAAGAGAGATTAAGCATTGTATTGTTTCATGATTCCTTAACTCATTACAAAATAGAGATAGAGGATTTTGAGCAGTTGCTTCCCCAGATACATCTTGTGTTGTGTGATTGATAACTTGTTTCTCTTACTTATATATGATTGTGCGATCGTGTGTCGTTTCCACAAATTGTAGGAAGGATTCAGTATCTTGTTTTAGTACATTACAAGATCAGATTGAATCTCGTTGGTTAGATTTTCTACATGAAGTAGAAGAGAGGGTTGATACCATCTTGCCTTGTGGTGGTTAGTAGGCCGCAAGTTCTGTGATAAAGACCAACATAAATGGAGGAGGGCTTGCACTGTAATTTAGAGCCATAACAGAAGTTGACGCAGGCGTAATATTGACTGATTTAACCCTAGTTTGAGGGTCGAGATTGAGATCTGAAGTTCATGTCAAGATTCAGTCAAAGAAATGCCCAGAATCTATGGATCCATATGAGCTAGGTCGAGTCTCTTATGGAGGCAAGAGTCATGTTTTTTCTGTGTGGATAGGGTTTGTTCTACAACAATTAGAAGTACATAAGTATAATGCCCTAGTTAGGACAGTTTCCTAGCATGTTTAGTTCATAAGGTATGCCCTTAAGACTGTGACAAATTTGCATAGAAGAAGACGGGTTGTGACCCTTAGAGCGAGGTTTATTTATGCAATAAAGACCACAGATCTGGAAGATGGTTTGCAGATTCAATATGTGTGGAGACAATAGATCCAAAGGAGGGTGGAACCTGAGCATAAGATTGAGCATGCAGAAGAAATGTGCCATATGAAGAATGGATTGACATGCAGAGGAGTTGATTTTGGTGGAATTTCCATAGAGTTTTAGACAAATTTCTGAAGAAACCTATAAAAAATTAGTAAATGGACTATTAGTGGCTGATTTGTGACCCCAGTTCAGTCATCTACAGATTGTTAGAAGTATGATAAGAGGAGTAGTTCATATTTGTTCGTAGATTGGACAACAAAGATCAAATTGTCAATACACAAGAACAGTGATCTTGAGAGGACTCAAACCCTTGTTAGGTGGCAGATTTGAAGAGCCATAGATGAAGACAATATTGTGGGCCCTAGATCAGTAAAAAGAATTGACTGTGGTTGGGCAGATTGATGGTAGTCCAAGTACAGTTGGAGGGTTGTTAGGTTACTGTCAAAGAAGAGCCCTGACTCTTGTTCTGGTGAAGGACAACAAAATTGGTAGAAGGGTAGGTGTATAGGGCCTAAGGATGTGTAGACTTTGAAGGACTAAAGTAACAGTCAAGTGGGCGAACCAACTAGCCCTAGTTCACTATATTGTAGAGGATTGATTTAGAGAGAAGAAGGGCAGCCTCCATAGCCCTGGACTTCTCATCTTGGAGCTGTAATATGGAAAAAGTGGGCATACCAAAGAGTTGTTCACAAATGGAATTGTGAACAAATTGTTACCACTCAAACTAGTAGTGGAGCTAAAAGGGGTTCCTAAGAGGGCAATTGCTAGGACAAGGGAAACGATGGAGGCTTAGCCCATTGTCACCACAACTAAGGCTCCATGCTCTTCACGGAATTTCACTGATGGGTGGAGTCCCGGTAGTTTAGGAAGTCACTTGTAGAGTATAGGTCAATGAATAGTTGGGAAGTGACCCTCGAAACCCTTTCCCTAAGATAAAATAAAGGGTGGGACTTGCTTTCCTTCTAAGCAAGTGAATTTATCTTCTAGGGAGAGAAGAGGGGGATTGAAGGGTTGAGGGAGAAGAAAAAGACTTATGAAGGAAGTTCTCAATCCCTAAAATCCTTTGGGAACTTGGATTCCCAAATGGTCCTTGATGAAAGGCCTTTGACACCAAATGGGACCACACGGGGCCAAGTGGACCCAGCCCAGGTTCGGGGATGGAATTTAGCAACCAATGATGTTCCTATACTGGACAAGGTGATGAGAAAGGATCAGACAAGAGTTTTTACTTCGATAGGTCAAATTGATCCTACTAGGTTCTATCCTTGGGACCACCTAGGCAAAACTTGATCTTAGAGCTAGGGCTTGAGGTATTCGAATATTCCATCGTCGGAATTGGCCCAAGTTCTGAGGAGAGTGAGGGTACCCAACAACGCAGCTGCCTCTAGGAGATAGAAATTTTCCTCTAGCTAGATTCCTAGGAAATTGTTGCCCTAGGTGACCTAATGGGGCTAGACCTAGGGAATGTGAAAATTTTCTTTAACTCTAAATCTCCAAATTCATCAAATTATATCTTGTATTCAAACCTGATCCTATATGTTAGACATTCTGAAGATAAGGCTGAGAACTTACTACAGAACCATCACCTACATGTAGTGATCTTATTCTGTGACCAGACAACCTACTTTCGAGAAGACATGGAAAGGTAAACACTCTCTACCAAGATTTTCCATATAGCCCAGGTTGAGCAACCACATATACATCTCCAGTTTTTTCTCTTCAGATTTGTGACTTAGAAGAGCTTTGTCTGGCCACCTTCGAGTTGCTTCCAAAGTCACACAGGCAAGCCCTCTCAGCATCATCCTCTTTCTGTAGTACCTAATTAGTAATTTAATTAACCATAACAGTTTCTTGATCATGCAGGTATTTCAAATATATTGCCAATAAGCAGGTATTTCAAATATATTGCCAATAAGCATAAAGCTTTCATGTTAAACAATCACGTCAAAATACTTTAGACTATGATGCAAAAAATACAAAGAAACCTCACCAACACTCAAAGGACAAACAAATTCAAACCTCTACAAAGTATAAATAGATATCTGATAAACTTCATTCCACCAAAAAAACGTGCTTAACTAAAGAAAATTCTAATTAATGTGCTTTCAAGACAAAGCTTTCAAGGGCAGTGATGTTATAAACATACCCCTACACCTCGTGAACAATCAATGTGTATAAGTAGACCATCATAAGGCTCATTTTAAACATCATTATTATCATTTTATAAATCATTTTTATCAAATCAACAAGAAGCAAGCAACAATTGCATTTAGTTCCACTGAAGCAAAGTATATGGCAGTTTCATATACTTATTATGAAGCTATCTAGATTTGCAACTTGATTGTAGAGTCAACCAATCAGTTGTTGAAGCCCAATATTGTCTCTTGTGAGAATCAAAGTTACATCAAGCTCTATGAAAATCCAATGTGTCATGACCGTTTCAAACACATTGATATTCAATACAATTTCCTAAGATTCCAAGTTCATTAGGGAGTTGGTAGTGTTGGACCACATTCTGACAAAGTTGCATATGGTTAATAGTTTGACAAAGCTCCTAACAAAGGGGAAGTTGCATATGGTTAACGCTAGCCATATCTGTAGAAGGAATATTATAAGCATAATTTACCATAAAAACAAAAGACATTATCAAAGGAATAGTCATGAGAATGCAAGTTGCACAAAGGATATTTACATGTACAGGATTTCCTAAAAGTTTAAACACCAGCCCAAGGAAAGAAAATCAAGGGAAGGGCTTGCTGCTTCATCAAAGCACTGATCCTAAGATTTGCCTAACAGAAACAGAAAAAATGCAGCAAACCAGAATTTTCCTGCTATGAAATGACAGAAATATTGCAGACTGGACACTTGCTTTTCTGAAGCAACCACTGCTTGATGCAGGCCTCGTGATAACTGTGACTACACTTTAAACTGCCCAGCTCATATCTTTCTTCATACTCTTCTTGTATAAAAAATTCATACCATCATTTTCATACTCTCAGAAGCAAGGGTTTCCATATGTTTTTGAATCTGAAGAGTGAGAAAATTTTACACTTTAAAACTACCAACTAAACCTATAAATCTACAAACAAATTTTAAAGTCCAAGCCTGCTTAATTCTTTGATAATCTCCCCACAAATATTATAAATACCTGGAAAATGTTGCATTTGACTTCAATATCCATACTCTGTTTTTGAGGAGTACAAGCTTTTCTCTAAACACATGGAAATAGTCTCCTCACTAAGTCCTGTGCTAACATCCTTACGATGTACGATGTATTTCTGTATTTTTTTTATTAAGAACAATAGAGATTTATGCGAATAAGTGTGCATTCACATTAAATAACTACAAGTACTCTGCTGATTATACACAGGGTATGTGTGTGGAATGCATTCTTGTTGGTTTTTCTGGCCATTCTGGGTGCATGCTCAATTATCAACAGGTTTACCAGGGTAGCTGGAGAAATTTTTGGGATGCTTTTGTTCAGAGAACTTATCAGTGAGATGAGTTTGTTGTTTATATTTAAAAAGAGTCTTTAGTAGGTTATGCACTTAAGGCACAATCAAACCTAAAGGCTTTTCTCTTGGCCTTAAGTAGTCTTGTGCTGATTTTATATTATTTGTGCTAATCACATTTTATATTAATTTTAGCAGCATAGTAAGCAGCATAAAAGAGAGGCAGAAATTTGATTGTGTGCCATGTTAGGTTCTGGAAATGCTATAACATGTGAGAAGTAATGAACCAAAACCTCTCATTGCAATTATGAACCAAAACATAGTGCCATAACACTTACCTTATGTGACCCTAAAATTGATTTGTGCATCAAATTTGTGGACATTAGTACATATAGACAGTGAACCTATCTACCCTACATTGATATGACCTTGAAATTTGAGTAGACTTGACTGAGATATCATATTTGACGAAGTTTGATAGATTGACATATTGCCACGATGTATTGGTCTTAACATGAACCTCCATTGACATTGAAATTACACATAGACCACAATGTAAGATAGACCTTTGGAATTTAGACTTCACAAGTGTTTTGGGCATTGATATGTTGACCTCAGGTTAGTAGCAGTATCCAATGTCCTTGAGCTAGTTCATCCTACATCTTAAATCTTAGACCCTAAAACTTTAAACGCATTATACCAAAAATGTGAAGGAATTAAACCTTGAACCCTGCTTATTAAGAAATATGAACCCTAAGATACCCTTTAAAGCCCCAAAATCCGTGATGGACATTGGTTAAAATGTCCTCAAGAGATATCCAACCTGTCTACAAGGGTAGTTATGCACACAGATATTCATAAATAGCCCATTGTAAGTTCACATTTCATACTATGACCCAATTACCTTTTGAAAATGACTATAAGCATTGCAGTATGCTTAAATAGCCCATTGGATGTGCACATTCCATACTATGACCCAATTACCTTTTGAAAATGATTTTAAGCATTGTAGTATGATTTAAGAAATGACCTTTTGAAAACGATTGTAAAAAAATGGTGAAACACTTGAGGAGCTTTTGGCATTATAGATAAACTGTACTTAAGGACTCTTTGATATCTCTTGGAAATACAAGAGAAATGATTCTGAGAATCATTGCAGCATGCTTTAACTAGTCTTTTGAAAATGATTCTAAGAAAAAAGGTAGCACACTTGAGGAAGTTTTGGCATTAGAGATAAATTCCACTGAAGGACTCGAGATATATCTTAGAAAAATAAATTTGTTCTAAATTACTAGGTGTTGACCACATTTTGTCAACGACCCCATAGCAGTACACCCCCATTTTTTCAAATGGGACTTATCATGTTCGAGGCTCGTGTCATCTAGATTTCATCGTCGATCGACAGTTTTATAATGATGTAAACCCATTCTGCATGTTATGATGTAAATGATCTAAGTAAGACCGTCCATGTATGTAACAACCTAGGTAAGCCTAGTATGTTGTTGATGATTTCCATCCTAGGAGGTTTTTTGTCTCACTGATTCACGTAAGTGATCGGCAGAGTTTTTCCCTCCAGCCTCACCCCAAATCTAGGGTGGATTTTATCATCAGCATACTAAGTGAGTCCTAGTGTTCTATCGAGTCCTTGTAAAAGTAGTTTCAACTACTTGGTCTACTAGATCATGTTTTGAGTCGCAGAATTGGGTATTTATTTGAGGGTCTATACGAATGGGTTTTCCTCCTTCATGTATGTAAATGTATTATCTCATGTAAAAGAGAGTTGGAAAAATAATTATAATCCCTCTTAGTCAATTAATTAAATTTTCTGGTCAATTAATTAGTAAAATCCTAAACCAGAAATTTAATTAATTTAGGGTCCTAAATTAGGATTAAATCTTTAAAGGCAAAATTTGTGGGTCCTTGGAAAATGATTTTGAAAGCCCCAAGCCAAGGGAATATTGAGAATTTTAAGAAATATTGGACCCTTGGGCCTTGGTGGTTAAGTCAAGGTCAAAATTTTGGGGTAATTAACTCAAAAATAATATTTTGAGTTAATTAAAATTGAATTAAATGATAAATTCGTTTTTTCCCCAAAATTTTAATTTCAACGCTCCGGATTAAAAGATAATTAAATATTTTGGACGGTTGAGATTATTTTGACGAGGATCATCCAAACTAGCCGTTAGAGATCTTGTCCTATAAATTTAGAGGTCTTTGTCAGTCTTGGGTCATCCGATCTCAGAATCGTGTACTGGTCTTGGAAGCTCTTGTGAATTTTTCTTGATGAATAAAGCATAAAGACTTTGGAGTTACAAATCTTGATGTTCCTTCTCAGATTTATGTGGTGAATTATCTCTAAACTCTGCTACTTTGTTTCTTGCATTTTATGGTTGATGGCCTACATGGATTAATCTGCATACAGGTATCTTGTGCAGTTTTCTGGGTTTATAAAATAACATTCTGATTTTTCTAAGGGTCTCATGTTATTTTCTTAAATCTCTATCGATCTAAGGTTCAGATCTAAGTGTGCAGGGAAGTATTTTTAAGATTGAACATCTGGGGAAGTCTTTGGTTGGACCAGCCGACTCTCAATAAACATAAATCTGAAAAGCTCATTATTTGTTGAATTCCAAGTCTATCTTACGAAATTGGTGGTTTTGCAGGGTTTTCTAAGGCTTGTGCCTCTCTCAAAAAAATCTTAAATCTCTGAAAATTGTGCTAAAATGGATTCAAATCTGACCATTAGGGTTTTAAATCTGTAAACTAGTTGTAAATTTGTAATTTTTTGTAAAGGTTTAATCGTTTCTTGGTGTGTATCTTCATATTTGGTTGGTCTCTTGCAGATTCAGGGTTCAAATCAATTTATTTTTTTAAGATCTGAGGCAGATCTAACTTCCAAAGGCAAAATCTGGCCTCAAATCACTATTGTGGACGAATCTGGACATTGTTTCGATTTAAAGGAGCAAGAGATCTGAGCTTAAATGAAGAAAATTTAAAAATTGCTGGGGAATTTGTGTGTACTGGGTTTATTCACTGTTCTGTCCCATTTGAGCTGCTCTCCCTTGGTTTTCAGGCTTTCTTTGCACGCTGTCCTCCTCCCAAGATCCATCTCATCTTGCCGTCTTCATTTCCCTCATTCTCTACGTTGAATCCATACCTCTATTGCCTTTCAATTTCTATCTGCTCTTGCTGCCATCATTTCCTTACACGTTGAGATCTGCAAACCGCAAGCAAAGATACAGAATTGCGTTGAATTTCCAATCTCTCCAACCTCACGTGTCATCCTGAGCTCCATTTCTTCAGCCGTCTGCACTCTCCTTAGCGTCGACCCTCAGCCGCGTATGCAAATCGAGCTTTCATCTTCTGCACCGTCCGTCGTTGTCTTCATCGAGCCTTCGACCTGCTCCTCACGCTGCGCCTTTTTTTCTTGCTCCTTCACGTCGATTTAACCCTCGCTTCACAACCTCGTGTGAGCATTGTTTTCCTCAGCCGTTCAAGCCATCTCCTCCGCGGCATCTTCGCTCCTCGACCTGCAAAACCAAACAAGAAAATCGACAGCATACATTACATATGCGTTAATTTTCTTTAGTGCGGTTCGTTTAAGTTTAGACTTAGTGCTATTCGATTTTTTATTTTTTTATTTTTTTTAGATTCAGTTTTCATAGAGTTTTAAGTTAGCGTAAATTTTAGTCTTTAGGTTGCATTTAAAATCGATTTTTAGTTGGTTTAGTCTAGATTGTAATTTCTTAAAAAAAAAAAACTTAGCTTTAGTTTTGATTTGATTAGATTAGTTTCTTTTTAATTTTTAACTTAGTTTGATTTCAGTTTCTAGTTTAGCTTAGTTTAAGATTTAGATTAAAACTTTTATTTCGATTTTGATAAAAAAAAATAAAAATAAAAATAAAAAAATTCCAAAAAAAATAAAAATAAAAAATAAAAATTTAATTTTCTGTTTTTAGAGTTTTATTTTTCAATTTAAGTTTTGATTTCATAAAAAATAAAACAAAACAAAACAATAAAAATTTATAAAAATTCTATAAAAAAAAAAATTTCTCTTTTATATAGTCAAATGAGCTTTGAATTTTCATCTTAAGAATGACTATAAAAAATCTTTGTCGGGATCGAAACTAATTGAAATATTTTAAATCCTGGCATTTTCATCTTATTGTTTCATGGTTGTAGTGTCTTTCATTGAATATCATTGTGATCAATGGTGTTTTAATAAGCAGTAGTTAATCGTCACTTACTTGCTTATAATTGCATAATGGGATTTTATTTGACTCCATAAGGCACTGGTTTTAAATGTGAAATCTAATTTAGATCTGTGGAATCTCGTTCATTCTATCAAGTATTTGATGTTTTAGTTGTGTCTCCTAGATTTTTCATCCTCATTTATAATAGGGTCTACCTCCCTTAGCTTGCAAGGAGATAGCTTAAATAGAGAGATTGGGGATAAGAGTGACAACCCCCAATCTGAGCCGTTGTCGCAGTGCCTGGACAATCTGTGCGACAACACTAGGAGGCTGTTGGAAAGGCTTTTATAGCTTCATGTACATTCAAGGTCCATATATCAATTAGGGGCCTTGGTCTAATCTACACTTTGACAGAGGAAAACTTCATTCCACTATATCTATATCACAAGGAGATGCAAGTTTTTAGTGGGAAAGGGATTTGAAGATTATTGATCATCTGTGAAAGTAATAGACCTCATTGAAATCTACTATATGTGCACTCCATATTTCTGCATCTAGAGTTGATTTCCTCCATAGGAAGTCTAATACGAGTCAAGTTGTTTTTGTGGCATAACTAATAATATATGAAAGGAATAGTTTTCATGTAATAGTATTGACTAACAAGCATTCATTGCAGGCATATTAACATTCACCCCTTGAAAAAATTCATTCTTTAAATTTTCCAATCACTTTAGTTATTCAGATGAATCTTCCATTGAAATTGGTCAACAATTTCACAAAAAATATGGGAAAAAAATAGCAATAGGATTAATAAAAGCTGCATTTTTTTCTTGCTTGAGGCTTTACTGATAAATGCTATTAAAAACTAAGTATCAAAATGCACTGCAGATTGAATCCTTACCGCAGTTCAAACACTGTCATCCACTGCAATATGTGGCATCATCCATTCTATTTTCGGAGGTCAGCCTTTGTTAATTCTTGGGGTGGCTGAACCTACTGTGCTTATGTATACATTCATTTACAACTTTGCCAAAGATAGAGAAGACTAAGGCCCAAAGTTGCTTCTGGCTTGGACAGGGTGGTATGTACTTCAAATTTTATCACCTTGTGTCAACAAGTTACAAATTCATTCTAAATTGCAATAGTAGAATGTTTGATACCTGTAGTACGATGTATTTCTGTAGTTTTTTTATTAATAAAAGTAGATATTTATGCAAATAAGTGTGCATTCACATTAAATAACTACAAGTACTCTGCTGATTATACACAGGGTATGTGTGTGGACTGCATTCTTGTTGGTTTTGCTGGCCATTCTGGGTGCATGCTCAATTATCAACAGGTTTACCAAGGTAGCTGGAGAACTTTTTGGGATGCTTTTGTTTAGAGAACTTATCAGTGAGATGAGTTGGTTGTTTAGATTTAAAAAGAGTCTTTAGTAGGTTATGCACTTAAGGCACACTCAAACCTAAAGGCTTTTCTCTTGGCCTTAAGTAGTCTTGTGCTGATTGTATATTATTTGTCCTAATCACATTTTATATTAATTTAAGCAGCATAGTAAGCAGCGTAAAAGAGAGGCAGAAATTTGATTGTGTGCCATGTTAGGTTCTGGAAATGCTATAACATGTGAGAAGTAATGAACCAAAACCTCTCATTGCAATTATGAACCAAAACATAGTGCCATAACACTTACCTTATGTGACCCTGAAATATTGAATTGTGCATCAAATTTGTGGACATTAGTACACATAGACAGTGAACCTATCAACCCTACACTGATATGACCTTGAAATTTGAGTATACTTGACTGAGATATCATATTTGACGAAGTTTGATACATTGACATATTGCCACGATGTATTGGTCTTAACATTGATACATTCAACCTCCATTGACATTGAAATTACACATAGACCACAATGTAAGATAGACCTTTGGCATTTAGACTTCACAAGTGTTTTGGGCATTGATATGTTGACCTAAGGTTAGTAGTAGCATTAATGGGATTAAAATAAAAGTGAGAAGTAGAAAGAGCTTCATTAATGGGATTAAAGACCATCACCCTAGTTTTACTAACTTAAGCACCAGGTGTTTAATATCACAAAACCAACCTTAGGAGTCAACCTGACACTAAAATCTTCCTAGGGATGAGGCCAAAAGAACTGCTTGATCTGCAAAAAGGAGCAGTGACATCAAAACGTGATGAGGAATCACACTATCATTAGCATATGCAAGCTCCTTAAGGACTTGTTCTAGCTTATCAATTTAGATTCCAAAGTGTAAGAGAGAGAGTGCATATGTGCCTCATAAGCCAAATGTGTGCTTCCTTGAGCATAAAAAACAAAGGAATAAGAAAAATATCAAAATGAAGAAATAAGTTGGCTAACACTGAACAAAAGTAATCAAAAATATTATTCTCATAGGATTAATATATGGTCCTCAATTATCACTAATTCCAGCATTTTTTTTGTGTCAAAGGTCTAAAATCAGTTCAATCACTAGTCTACTTCAGCTGGTTCAATCCAACCTTGGTGAATTTCAAATATCCTGTTTTGAAGATTTTGAGGCTTGAGCCTAATTTTTTTGGAGCTTGTTGCAGTCATCACATCAAGCCCAGTTTTACCAATAAGGCTTGTTAAGATCATCACATACATCCTCTGTTGCATATAAAAACAACCATTGTTTGCAAAGAGTCTTGAAGAAATAGTGTAGTTTCGATTTTGTGAGCTATTCTGAACTGCTTGCATTCATATTTGATATTTACATACTGACAGGTTAATATCTATTTGTCAAATAGTAACAGTTATGGGGGACTCAGGTTATGTAACTGCATTAACTATAAGAAATCTCAGACATATTAATATGGATAAGTCTAAGTATGTGCCATGTGAAATACTACCATCAGGTTTATTTCAGCAGACGAGACTTCTATCCAGAGGTTCTTTCCCAAGATTAACAAAGCCATCTTGGATTTTAAAGGCTTATACTGAGTGAGCTAAGTACCTTAAAATTTAAACAAATGTTTTATAGATTTCCTCTATCTTTAGAGTGTTAATCCTCAAAGGGAAAAGATGAGGATGAGCATCAAAAGAGAAATGAAGTAGTGGGAGTGACTAATTGAAATATCCATACAGTCTATATGGCTGAACTAATCGAAAGAAGCGAACTTGTTAGAAAAACAAAACATAAAGAAAGGGTACCTATCACATCTTGAAGTGGTCACCCAATTAGTGGAATCTATACAAGCAAGAGCTAAACCTAAAGATAAATTGAATGTAAAGCGGTTAGGCCCCAAACTCTACTTAAACAATGACACGCTAAGAGGAAGATTCCATGTAGCAAATTGCACTAAAGCGTAATAATGTGAACTCTTTCCACTCATATAACCAAGACTTCATCACACCATACAAAATTATGGATTTTATGGCAGCATCAAAGAGCCTCATCCTGAAAAGATATCCTAAAAGTGAATCTAGAAATATTGCGAACGTGAATGAGAAGCATACCCTTTGCACCAAGACACTATAAGAGAGACATGTAAATTGCACTCCTAAATGATATGCATTAGTTGTTCTCTACAAGAAAAGTGAGAAGTAGAAAGAGCTTCATTAATGGGATTAAAGACCATCACCCTAGTTTTACCAACTTTAGCACCAAGTGTCTAATATCACAAAACCAACCTAAGGAGTCAACCTGACACTAAAATATTCCTAGGGATGAGGCCAAAAGAACTGCTTGATTTGCAAAAAGGAGCAGTGACATCAAAACATGATGAGGAATCACACTATCATTAGCATATGCAAGCTCCTTAAGCACTCATTCTAGCTTATCAATTTAGATTCCAAAGTGTAAGAGAGAGAGTGCATATGTGCCTGATAAGCCAAATGTGTGCTTCCTTGAGCATCAAAAACAAAGGAATAAGAAAAATATCAAAATGAAGAAAGAAGTTGGCTAACACTGAACAAAAGTAATCAAAAATATTATTCTCATAGGATTAATATATGGTCCTCAATTATCACTAATTCCATCATTTTGTTTGTGTCAAAGGTCTAAAATCAGTTCAATCACTAGTCTACTTTAGCTGGTTCCATCCAACCTTGGTGAACTTCAAATATCCTGTTTTGAATATTTTGAGGCTTGAGCCTAATTTCATCGGAGCTTGTTGCAATCATCACATCAAGCTTAGTTTTACCAATAAGGCTTGTTAAGATCATCACATACATCCTCTGTTGCATATAAAAATAACCATTGTTTGCAAAGAGTCTTGAAGAAATAGTCTAGTTTCGATTTTGTGAGCTATTCTGCACTGCTTGCATTCATATTTGATATTTACATACTAACAGGTTAATATCTACTTGTCAAATAGTAACAGTTATGGGGGACTCAGGTTATGTAACTGCATTAACTATAAGAAATCTCAAACATATTAATATGGATAAGTCTAAGTCTGTGCCATGTGAAATACTACCATCAGGTTTATTTCAGCAGACCAGACTTCTATCCAGAGATTCTTTCCCAAGACTAACAAATCCATCTTGGAGTTTAAAGGCTTATACTAAGTGAGCTAAGTACCTTAAACTTTAAACAAATGTTTTATAGATTTCCTCTATCTTTAGAGTGTTAATCCTCAAAGGGAAAAGATGAGGATGAGCATCAAAAGAGAAATGAAGTAGTGGGAGTGACTAATTGAAATATCCATACAGTCTATATGGCTAAACTAATCGAAAGAAGTGAACTTGTTAGAAAAACAAAACATAAAGAAAGGGTACCTATCACATCTTGAAGTGGTCGCCCAATTAGTGGAATCTATATAAGCAAGAGGTAAACCTAAATATAAATTGAATGTTAAGCGGTTAGGCCCCAAACTCTACTTAAACAATGACACGCTAAGAGGAAGATGCCATGTAGCAAATTGCACTAAAGTGTAATAATGTGAACTCTTTCCACTCATATAACCAAGACTTCATCACACCATACAAAATTATGGATTTTATGACAGCATCAAAGAGCCTAGTCTTGAAAAGATATCCTAAAAGTGAATCTAGAAATATTACGAACGTGAATGAGAAGCATACCCTTTTCACCAAGACACTATAAGAGAGACATGTAAATTGCACTCCTAAATGATATGCATTAGTTGTTCTCTACAAGAAAAGTGAGAATTAGAAAGAGCTTCATTAATGGGATTAAAGACCATCACCCTAGTTTTACTAACTTTAGCACCAGGTGTCTAATATCACAAAACCAACCTAAGGAGTCAACCTGACACTAAAATCTTCCTAAGGATGAGGCCAAAAGAACTGCTTGATCTGCAAAAAGGAACAGTGACATCAAAACATGATGAGGAATCACACTATCATTAGCATATGCAATCTCTTTAAGGAATTGTTCTAGCTTATCAATTTAGATTCCAAAGTGTAAGAGAGAGAGTGCATATGTGCCTCATAAGCCAAATGTGTGCTTCCTTGAGCATCAAAAACAAAGGAATAAGAAAAATATCAAAATGAAGAAAGAATTTGGCTAACACTGAACAAAAGTAATCAAAAATATTATTCTCAGAGGATTAATATATGGTCCTCAATTATCACTAATTCGACATTTTTTGTGTCAAAGGTCTAAATAGGTTCAATCACCCGGTCTACTTAATTTGGTTCCATCAACTTGTAGTGAACTTCAAATATCTGTTTTAAGATTTTGAGGCAGAAGCCTAATTTCTTCGAACTTGTTGCATTCTGTCCACATCAAGCGATTTATAATAAGGCTTGTTTAGATCATCACATACATCCTCTGTTGCATTTAAAAACAACCATTGTTTGCAAAGCGTCTTGAAGAAATAGTCTAGTTTCGATTTTGTGAGCGATTCTGAACTACTTGCATTCATATTTGATATTTACATACCGACAAAGTTAATATCTACTTGTCAAATAGTAACAGTTATGGGGGACTCAGGTTATGTAAGTGCATTAACTATAAGAAATCTCAGACATATTAATATGGATAAGTCTAAGTCTGTGCCATTTGAAATACTACCATCAAGTTTATTTCAGAAGACCAAACTTCTATCCAGAGGTTCTTTCCCAAGATTAACAAAGCCATCTTGGAGTTTAAAGGCTTATACTGAGTGAGATAAGTACCTTAAACTTTAAACAAATGTTTTATAGATTTCCTCTATCTTTAGAGTGTTAATCCTCAAAGGGAAAAGATGAGGATGAGCATCAAAAGAGAAATGAAGTAGTGGGAGTGACAAATTTAAATATCCATACAGTCTATATGGCTGAACTAATTGAAAGAAGCGAACTTGTTAGAAAAACAAAACATAAAGAAAGGGTACCTATCACATCTTGAAGTGGTCACCCAATTAGTGGAATCTATATAAGCAATAGGTAAACCTAAAGATAAATTGAATGTCAAGCGGTTAGGCCCCAAACTCTACTTAAACAATGACACACTAAAAGGAAGATTCCATGTAGCAATTTGCACTAAAGCGTAATAATGTGAACTCTTTCCACTCATATAACCAAGACTTCATCACACCATACAAAATTATGGATTTTATGACAGCATCAAAGAGCCTCATCCTGAAAAGATATCCTAAAAGTGAATCTAGAAATATTGCGAATGTGAATGAGAAGCATACCCTTTGCACCAAGACACTATAAGAGAGACATGAAAATTGCACTCCTAAACATATGGTGCATTTTTAGCTTGTTCTATACAAGAAAAAGTGTGAGAAGTAGAAAGAGCTTCATTAGATTAAAGACCATCACTCTAGTTTTACTAACTTTAGCACCAGTGTCTAATATCACAAAACCAACCTAAGGAATCAACTTGACACTAAAATCTTCCTAGGGATGAGGCCAAAAGAGCTGCTTGATCTGCAAAAAGGAGCAGTGACATCAAAACATGATGAGGAATCACACTATCATTAGCATATGCAAGCTCCTTAAGGACTTGTTCTAAAGGTCTAAACTCACCAATCACCACCCATCATGAAGCATCCATCCAACCTTGGTGAACTTCAAATATCCTGTTTTGAAGATTTTGAGGCTTGAGCCTAATTTCTTCGGAACTTGTTGCAGTCATCACATCAAGCCCAGTTTTACCAATCAGGCTTGTTAAGATCATCACATACATCCTCTGTTGCATATAAAAACAACCATTGTTTGCAAAGAGTCTTGAAGAAATAGTCTAGTTTCGATTTTGTGAGCTATTCTGCACTGCTTGCATTCATATTTGATATTTACATTCTAACAGGTTAATATCTACTTGTCAAATAGTAACAATTATGGGGGACTCAGGTTATGTAACTGCATTAACTATAAGAAATCTCAGACATATTAATATGGATAAGTCTAAGTTTGTGCCATGTGAAATGCTACCATCAGGTTTATTTCAGCAGACCAGACTTCTATCCAGAGGTTCTTTCCCAAGATTAACAAAGCCATCTTGGAGTTTAAAGGCTTATATTGAGTGAGCTAAGTACCTTAAACTTTAAACAAATGTTTTATAGATTTCCTCTATCTTTAGAGTGTTAATCCTCAAAGGGAAAAGATGAGGCTGAGCATCAAAAGAGAAGTGAAGTAGTGGGAGTGACTAATTGAAATATGCATACAGTCTATATGGCTGAACTAATCGAAATAAGTGAACTTGTTAGAAAAACAAAACATAAAGAAAGGGTACCTATCACATCTTGAAGTGGTCACCCAATTAGGGGAATCTATATAAGCAAGAGGTAAACCTAAAGATAAATTGAATGTAAAGTGGTTAGGCCCCAAACTCTACTTAAACAATGACACGCTAAGAGGAAGATTCCATGTAGCAAATTGCACTAAAGCGTAATAATGTGAACTCTTTCCACTCATATAACCAAGACTTCATCACACCATACAAAATTATGGATTTTATGACAGCATCAAAGAGCCTCATCCTGAAAAGATATCCTAAAAGTGAATCTAGAAATATTGCGAATGTGAATGAGAAGCATACCCTTTGCACCAAGACACTATAAGAGAGATATGTAAATTTCACTCCTAAATGATATGCATTAGTTGTTCTCTAGAAGAAAAGTGAGAAGTAGAAAGAGCTTCATTAATGGGATTAAAGACCATCACCCTAGTTTTACTAACTTTAGCACCAGGTGTCTAATATCACAAAACCAACCTAAGGAGTCAACTTGACACTAAAATCTTCCTAGGGATGAGGCCAAAAGAACTGCTTGATCTGCAAAAAGGAGCAGTGACATCAAAACATGATGAGGAATCACACTATCATTAGCATATGCAAACTCCTTAAGGACTTGTTCCAGCTTATCAATTTAGATTCTAAAGTGTAAGAGAGAGAGTGCATATGTTCCTGATAAGCCAAATGTGTGCTTCCTTGAGCATCAAAAACAAAGGAATAAGAAAAATATCAAAATGAAGAAAGAAGTTGGCTAACACTGAACAAAATTAATAAAAAATATTATTGTCAGAGGATTAATATATGGTCCTCAATTATCACGAATTCCAGCATTTTTTTTGTGTCAAAGGTCTAAAATCAGTTCAATCACCAGTGTACTTCAGCTGGTTCCATCCAACCTTGGTGAACTTCAAATATCCTGTTTTGAAGATTTTGAGGCTTGAGCCTAATTTCTTCGGAGCTTGTTGCAGTCGTCACATCAAGCCCTGTTTTACCAATAAGGCTTGTTAAGATCATCACATACATCCTCTGTTGCATATAAAAACAACCATTGTTTGCAAAGCGTCTTGAAGAAATAGTCTAGTTTCGATTTTGTGAGCGATTCTGAACTACTTGCATTCATATTTGATATTTACATACTGACAGGTTAATATCTACTTGTCAAATAGTAACAGTTATGGGGGACTCAGGTTATGTAACTGCATTAACTATAAGAAATATCAGACATATTAATATGGATAAGTCTAAGTCTGTGCCATGTGAAATACTACCATCAGGTTTATTTCAGCAGACCAAACTTCTATCCAGAGGTTCTTTCCCAAGATTAGCAAATCCATCTTGGAGTTTAAAGGCTTATACTGAGTGAGATAAGTAACTTAAACTTTAAACAAATTTTTTATAGATTTCCTCTATCTTTAGAGTGTTAATCCTCAAAGGGAAAAGATGAGGATGAGCATCAAAAGAGAAATGAAGTAGTGGGAGTGACTAACTGAAATATCCATACAGTCTATATGGCTGAACTAATCGAAAGAAGCGAACTTGTTAGAAAAACAAAACATAAAGAAAGGGTACCTATCACATCTTGAAGTGGTCACCCAATTAGTGGAATCTATATAAGCAAGAGGTAAACCTAAAGATAAATTGAATGTAAAGCAGTTAGGCCCCAAACTCTACTTAAACAATGACACGCTAAGAAGAAGATTCCATGTAGCAAATTGCACTAAAGCATAATAATGTGAAATCTTTCCACTCATATAACCAAGACTTCATCACACCATACAAAATTATGGATTTTATGACAGCATCAAAGAGCCTCATCCCGAAAAGATATCCTAAAAGTGAATCTAGAAATATTGCGAACGTGAATTAGAAGCATACCCTTTGCACCAAGACACTATAAGAGAGACATGTAAATTGCACTCCTAAATGTTATGCATTAGTTGTTCTCTACAAGAAAAGTGAGAAGTATAAAGAGCTTCAATAATGGGATTAAAGACCATCACCCTAGTTTTACTAACTTTAGCACTAGGTGTCTAATATCACAAAACCAACCTAAGGGGTAAACCTGACGCTAAAATCTTACTAGGGATGAGGCCAAAAGAACTGCTTGATCTGCAAAAAGGAGTAGTGACATGAAAACATGATGAGGAATCACACTATCATTAGCATATGCAAGCTCCTTAAGGACTTGTTCCAGCTTATCAATTTAGATTCCAAAGTGTAAGAGAGAGAGTTCATATGTGCCTGATAAGCCAAATGTGTGCTTCCTTGAGCATCAAAAACAAAGGAATAAGAAAAATATCAAAATTAAGAAAGAAGTTGCCTAACACTAAACAAAATTAATCAAAAATATTATTCTTAGAGAATTAATATATGGTCCTCAATTATCACTAATTCCAGCATTTTTTTGTGTCAAAGGTCTAAAATCAGTTCAATCACCAGTCTACTTCAACTGGTTCCATCCAACCTTGCTGAACTTCAAATATCTTGTTTTGAAGATTTTTAGGCTTGAGCCTAATTTCTTCGGAGCTTGTTGCAGTCGTCACATCAAGCCCAGTTTTACCAATAAGGCTTGTTAATATCATCACATACATCCTCTATTGCATATAAAAATAACCATTGTTTGCAAAAAGTCTTGAAGAAATAGTCTGATTTAGTTTGTATTATTACAGGCACTTGCATTCATATTTGATATTTACATACTGACAGGTTAATATCTACTTGTCAAATAGTAACAATTATGGGGGACTCAGGTTATGTAATTGCATTAACTATAAGAAATCTCAGACATATTAACATGGATAAGTCTAAGTCTGTGCCATGTGAAATACTACCATCAGGTTTATTTCAGCAGACCAGACTTCTATCCAGAGGTTCTTTCCCAAGATTAACAAATCCATCTTGGAGTTTAAAGGCTTATACTGAGTGAGCTAAGTACCTTAAAATTTAAACAAATGTTTTATAGATTTCCTCTATCTTTAGAGTGTTAATCCTTAAAGGGAAAAGATTAGGATGAGCATCAAAAGAGAAATGAAGTAGTGGGAGTGACTAATTGAAATATCCATACAGTCTATATGGCTAAACTAATCGAAAGAAGCGAACTTCTTAGAAAAACAAAACATAAAGAAAGGGTACCTATCACATCTTGAAGTGGTCATCCAATTAGTGGAATCTATATAAGCAAGAGGTAAACCTAAAGACAAATTGAATGTAAAGTGGTTAGGCCCCGAACTCTACTTAAACAATGACACGCTAAGAGGAAGATTCCATGTAGCAAATTACAGTAAAGCGTAATAATGTCAACTCTTTCCACTCATATAAGCAAGAATTCATCACACCATACAAAATTATGGATTTTATGACAGCATCAAAGAGCCTCATCCTGAAAAGATATCCTAAAAGTGAATCTAGAAATATTGCGAACGTGAATGAGAAGCATACCCTTTGCACCAAGACACTATAAGAGAGACATGTAAACTACACTCCTAAATTATATGCATTTGTTGTTCTCTACAAGAAAAGTGAGAAGTAGAAAGAGCTTCATTAATGGGATTAAAGACCATCACCCTAGTTTTACTAACTTTAGCACCAGGTGTCTAATATCACAAAACCAACCTAAGGAGTCAACCTGACACTAAAATCTTCCTAGGGATGAGGCCAAAAGAACTTCTTGATCTGCAAAAGGGAGCAGTGACATCAAAACATGATGAGGAATCACACTCTCATTAGCATATGCAAGCTCCTTAAGGACTTGTTCCAGCTTATCAATTTAGATTCCAAAGTGTAAGAGAGAGTGCATATTTTCCTGATAAGCCAAATGTGTGCTTCCTTGAGCATCAAAAACAAAGGAATAAGAAAAATATCAAAATGAAGAAAGAAGTTGGCTAACACTAAACAAAAGTAATAAAAAATATCATTCTTAGAGGATTAATATATGGTCCTCAATTATCACTAATTCCAGCATTTTGTTTGTGTCAAAGGTCTAAAATCAGTTCAATCACTAGTCTACTTCAGTTGGTTCCATCCAACCTTGGTGAACTTCAAATATCCTGTTTTGAAGATTTTGAGGCTTGAGCCTAATTTCTTCGGAGCTTGTTCAGTCGTCACATCAAGCCCAGTTTTACCAATAAGGCTTGTTAATATCATCACATACATCCTCTGTTGCATATAAAAACAACCATTGTTTGCAAAGAGTCTTGAAGAAATAGTCTAGTTTCGATTTTGTGAGCGATTCTGAACTTCTTGCATTCATATTTGATATTTACATACTGACAGGTTAATATCTACTTGTCAAATAGTAACAGTTATGGGGGACTCAGGTTACATAACTGCGTTAACTATAAGAAATCTCAGACATATTAATATGGATAAGTCTAAGTCTGTGCCATGTGAAATACTACCATCAGGTTTATTTCACCAGACCAGACTTCTATCCAAAGGTTCTTTCCCAAGATTAACAAAGCCATCTTGGAGTTTAAAGGCTTATACTGAGTGAGCTAAGTACCCTAAACTTTAAACAAATGTTTTATAGATTTCCTCTATCTTTAGAGTGTTAATCCTCAAAGGGAAAAGATGAGGATGAGAATCAAAAGAGAAATGAAGTAGTGGGAGTGACTAATTGAAATATCCATACAATCTATATGGCTGAACTAATCAAAAGAAGCAAATTTTTTTGAAAAACAAAACATAAATAAAGGGTACCTATCACATCTTGAAGTGGTCACCCAATTAGTGGAATCTATATAAGCAAGAGGTAAGCCTAAAGATAAATTGAATGTAAAGCGGTTAGGCCCCAAACTCTACTTAAACAATGACATGCTAAGAGGAAGATTTCATGTAGCAAATTGCACTAAAGCATAATAATGTGAACTCTTTCCACTCATATGACCAAGACTTCATCACACCATGTAAAAAATTATGGATTTTATGACAACATCAAAGAGCCTCATCCTAAAAAGATATCCTAAAAGTGAATCTAGAAATATTGCGAACGTGAATGAGAATCATACCCTTTGCACCAAGACACTATAAGAGAGACATGTAAATTGCACTCCTAAATGCTATGCATTAGTTGTTCTCTACAAGAAAAGTGAGAAGTAGAAAGAGCTTCATTAATGGGATTAAAGACCATCACCCTAGTTTTACTAACTTTAGCACTAGGTGTCTAATATCACAAAACCAACCTAAGGAGTCAACCTGACACTAAAATCTTCCTAGGGATGAGGCCAAAGGAACTGCTTGATCTGCAAAAAGGAGAAATGACATCAAAACATGATGAGGAATCACACTATCATTAGCATATGCAAGCTCCTTAAGGACTTGTTCCAGCTTATCAATTTAGATTCCAAAGTGTAAGAGAGAGAGTGCATATGTGCCTGATAAGCCAAATGTGTGCTTCCTTGAGCATCAAAAACAAAGGGAATAAGAAAAATATCAAAATGAAGAAAGAAGTTGGCAAATATCTATCATTAGCAAGTGCAGGATGGATAATTTAAATGGTTTCATAGTTGTTTAAGCCTTAATTGAAAGGGATTCTGGCTATCATAAAAAATCACAGAAAGCTTGCAACCCTTACACAACATTTACAAAGCATGATAAGACAGTATATATCCAGCGTGATAAGGTTTATATATCCAGCTTACAAACAATAACCAAACAGTAGCAAGAACATTGAAATACATTTGATGTAAAAAACATATAGCTTAGAGAAGTATAATAGTAATCATGTATCCAACATCTTAACCATGATATTAATCACAAGTAAGCTATCACAATCTGCGTCCAGAATCCTCAAATGTTTGGGATAGTAATTTACCAATTCATTGTTCTCTCTCAATCATTGATCAATTCAATGACACTACTCTTCCAACATATAAAAGTGTTAAGTGCATCTGCTAAATACTCGCATTGACTACTTCTACGTTTAAGCTTAATTTCACAATCCGAATCAACCAAGATTGATTGTGGGCACACAAAATAATATCCTTCTCCTAATACTTCTCCATTGGGCATGACAAAATTTGGTTCATTGTTTTTTATGTAACCCTTTGCAACCTTCACTTGACCATTAAAATATGTAAGTGAACATTTTTTCCCCTTCAATCCTATATTTGAAGGTAGTAATTGCGGTTGACCCTGCAAATAAACAAATTCTTGTAAGATTCCATAGAATAAAAAGATAATATTAAAAAAGAAAATAAACAAGTATAAAACTTACCCGTGTTATTGAGTCACCAATTGGGTCATGAACTGGTTGTCCTGAAGTCAATGGATTTTGTTCTAGTGAAGCTTGACCAGGACTTAAGGAACTCTGCTAAAAAATAAATAGTTTGAATGTGATACCATGAAATCAAAAGATGAACGGTTAAGCTACAAAAATAATATTTCATTAATTACATATCTACAACAATACAATCCTGTTCATATTGGCATTGTGCTTTTAAAATTTCAATCTTCAAAGATAGCATACATCAACAATTAAATAGCCTACACGTAATTCTTACATTGTTGGTTGGTTCTGGATTAACTTGACCATTTTCTTTTCCCGCCTCCGTGGCAGCTTTCCATTGCATTAATTCTTCAATAGCTGCCTTCACTATTCCAAGTTCCTTGTCTTTTTCTTTCAATTTTTCTTTTGTATTATGTAATTTCCTCTTGTAAGTATGCTCTTTTCCAAACAAATCAGTTGGAGTAACTCCATAGCCAACCCCACATGCACGACCCCTCCTCTCAGGCCCCAAAACCATTGCAATGGCATCTTCCTTTGTTGCATATGCAGGAGACACTGAATCATTTTGTATCGATTCAATTTTTTTCTAGAAAATACAGCATTTCAACAAATACATGTAAGAAACATCATTAATATTTAAAAAAGAAAAAAATTAAATAGATACAAGAATAGGTCAGGAACTTACTATTCTCTCTGCACTAAATGATGACATTGGAGTGCCATCCTTCTTTGTATGACATTTCATCCACACATCAGTCGTAGTTATAGGCGCATCATTTTGATTACAAGTTTGATTCTAGTCACAACAATTACAATCGTCTAGATAAGTATATTTGCAATTGGTAACTGTGAACCAAAAATAGATTTGGTTACAACTTACAAGGTCATGTTCAACTCTATAGTAACCTCTACGGCCAGAAGTGTGGGTCTCTGGTTCTAATGCCCTATTTTCCTGATTGACTTTTGCCTTCTCCTGCAACTCAATAAAAAATGGATGCTTAGATTGATATTTATTATATGCAAGGATTCAAATTCAAATCTCATTTAATGACAACAAGTAGATTTGTCATTCATTTTTACCTTGAATTTAGGGTCAGATCATATTCTAACAAATTCAATCCAATCAGTTTCATTTACTCCGATAGGAACATTTGTCATCCTTTCCTCATCTGTGTTGTATTTCAAATAATAATTTTTATACAAATTATATCTGTAAGTTCTCAAGCACTGAGATATTGCTTTATAACACCATTTCTCCGCTGACAAGTCTATTTGGTAGGTACGCTACAATAGATAAACAACAAATTATTAAATACAAATACTTATTTGAAACTAAACTTATCATGCACACGTTCACATACACCAATGAAATTTAGAAAAAAATCCAATAATAATTTGATTGATACTCACATTGATTACACTCGATATGTCTTTTAAGTGCTTCAGGCACTTGTTTCCATTCCATGTGTTTGATGCCTATAATCTCTCTTGCAAGGACACCTAAAAAGGAGGAGAATTTCTCTGACTGTAGACCAACAGGTTGTCCCCTCTCATTAAATTGAATTTCAGGCAATACAGAGGCCTCTGTAGTGTTTCCAAAGAGGCATTTTGTTGGTCCCCTACCCTTTCTTTTCACATTTGTTGTACTATGGACTTCAATACTTGGATCTTCCCCTTCCAAGCCATGCTCTTGTTGTGGTTGTTCTTGCTCCATATCATGATCTAGTTGTGATGGTTCTTGCTCCAAACCATAAAGTTGTTGTGATAGTACGTGCTGAGAATTTTCTGAAAAACAAATCACACCTTTTGAGACAATAACAATATGAATCTCTTAACATAAAATCTTGAAGTATTTATACAATAAATATAAAGTTGAAAAATGATCATATCTTCCAATGGTTCAGCCACATTTTTCTCAAGAATATGTGCATTAGAATTGGTGTTGACACTAAAGCAACTAGATTCATGTTGTAATGGGGAAACGGATCCTGGCGCTCTCTTTTGTGGGTTTTTTTGATGATGCCACATCGAATGTTATCATTTTTTTTTGTAATGTGGCTTGACTTTGTGGTTTTACTCACTGTTAAAAGTGATCTCTTACGATGTTTTTCATTCCTATTGGATACCTACACATATAGATTGCGACACTTAATAAAAGTTAGTAAGACAAATTTTAAAGTAGAAAAGAAAACACAATAATTGTTAAAAAAACATTGACGTCCAAAACGAAAAATAATTTCTTACCTCGGTATGGATATCCGCAGATAGACTGCATAACAAAAAAAAACATTTTTATTAGCAAATCCTTGTCATTTCATAAGAGTTCAATTCAGATCATAAGAGTTCAATTTCATTTTTGTTCTTAAAGAGAAGTATGAGCTGTAAAATTTTATAGTCTAAAGCCACCATGACATTACCATTTCCAGGGAAGAAATTGCAGGGTGGTGTGAATGGGTTCACATATAACAATAATTGAGGAGTTATTTTGCCTAAAGATAAACAATAAACTATTTCCATGTAAACAACTAGGCTAAAAAAAGTTAAAAACAATTGCTATGTGAACAACTAGGCTGAAAGAACCATTACAGAAGTCCAATATAAAAAAAGAAAGAGAGAAAAGCATCTAACGGTAATCATGTTGAGTGAAACACTTAAATGATATATTGAAGCAATGGATGCCATGTGCATGTCAATAAAACTCCCAAAGCCATTGTGGTTATCATTTTATATTCTCCAAAAAAGGCAACTAAACAATAGAGGCTCATACTTTTCAGGAATAAACCCCACTTTCTCTGGAATCTATCTATATTCATCTTCAGGTGACTACCTTTTAGGCTTCTACATAAAATTTGTAGCATACAGTATTGTAAAGAGACCTGTTGTGTCATCGAGCATCATTAAATAAGGATTACAATTTTAATTCTAAGTGAAATAGTTTAGGAATGAGGGCTAGACACGGAAAAAACAAGATGGAATTGGTAGTTGAACAACAGTAGAAGAGAAAATTGCACAGGTAGTTGAACAGCAGTAGAAGAGACAACTGCACGCTAACATACTGGGCTTCTAGTTGAAAAAGGCAAAGGAAAAGTCTGCCATATACAAAATTATGAAATTCAATGGGTTATCATAAGCAGTCCAATTATATAAGAGATTCAAAGTAGTCCATATTCTTGATGTTGTTGGGCCTTTGTTTATAATTTAGGGACTTGAAGAACTATATAAATTAACGCAGGTCCATCTGTTGACAATAATCTACAGCGATTTGCAATACTTCTAGTTACTTTCTATGCCAAATAAATTCTGAAACTAATGAAGATAATGTCATAATAAAAGTGCTAACATAAAAACGTAATAGTGCAACGCTAACATTTCTGGTAGAGACAACCAGCATAACATTTTCTTGCAAGTCTCATTTTTTTTTGAATTTTTTATTAAGAAAAAGCTAAGATGGGCTAACAAATTTCTCTTTAATAACTTATCCATTTTTTAAAATTCTTTCCTTAATAATCACCTGCAATAAAAATATACAAAACAACCATCTATATAAAAGAAACCAGGAAATACCAGAATTAACAAGGATTTATTCAAATGTTCTTAAGGCATGATAGTGTTTCTTGATAGCACATGCTTCTTGGGTATTTACAGCTTATGAATTACAACCATGGAAGACAACCATATATATATAAGAGACCAGGAAAGACCAGGATTAACAAGGATTTATTCAAATGTTAAAGCAATGTAGAGCACTATACTATGAAAAACATCGTTTTACGGGTCAACAGATGCAGATCTTATACTGTGAATCTTAAGTGATCCTCCTATATATAATTATGAGCTGAAACATAAAGAGGCAGACAATTTATATGACATAATCTTCCATTGCTTGCAGGCCTAAATTAGACAAAATAAGTGTGATGAAGATGAATCGTTTCTAGCTTATAAAATGTCTATTTGCTATATCGGAACCTCCTCCAGTAAGGCAGACACCATATAGGACTGGTTATATGACACAACTTCAGAATTGACATCAGAAATGATATGATTTTCACCCCAAAATGTTGGTTTAAATTGTGACAAAACAGGGACAAATTATATAGGGTTCATCTTGAAGTTTCGGTTGATCAGTATGGCAGATATATAATTTAGGGACTTGAAGAATTATATAAATTGATGCAGGTCAATCTGTTGACAATAATCTACAGCGATTTGAAATACTTCTAGTTACTTTCTATGCCAAATAAATTCTGAAACTAATGAAGATCATGTCATAATAAAAGTGCTAACATAAAAACGTAATAGTAAACCAAAAATTGAAAATGTAGTATTATAACAAAAAAAACCCCAAAAAAACTTATATTGGGAAATCTGTATTGATCGTTAAAACTTACTTCTATGAAATATTGAACATCTAGAAGGTGAAGGAATAATATGCATGCTAATTCGGAAATATTGTGACTGAAAATATTGGTATTCTCACATTAAAAGACATTATATTGAATATTCTTTCGAAATAAAACTTTGTAAACAATGTTTTGGTAGGTTGAATGAAATCTATTGTCACCGATATAGAATTCTCAAATTGCAGAGCAGTGCTATGCAAGCGAAAAACACGATATAGGGATTTCAATTTAAATAAAAACCAAAAGAGAAAAACAAAGAAAGAAAGCAATGGTGCAACGCTAACATTTTTGGCAGAGACAACCAGCATAACATTTGCTTTCAAGTCTCAATTCTATTTTCACCGATATAGAAGTCTCAAATTGCAGAGCAGTGCTATGCAAGCGAAAAACATGATATAGGGATTTCAATTTAAATAAAAACCAAAAGAGAAAAAAAAAGAAGTAAAGCAATGGTGCAACGCTAACATTTCTGGTAGAGACAACCAGCATAACATTTTCTTGCAAGTCTCAATTCTATTGTCATCGATATAGAAGTCTCAAATTGCAGAGCAGTGCTATGCAAGCGAAAAACATGATATATGGATTTCAATTTAAATAAAAACCAAAAGAGAAAAACAAAGAAGGAAAGCAATGGTGCAACGCTAACATTTCTGGCAGAGACAACCAACATAACATTTGCTTGCAAGTCTCCATTTTTTTTGAATTTTTTATTAAGAAACACAAGTAATTTGATTCTACATTATTGTGAGAATGTAATCAAATGATGGAATGAAACCTTGGCAGCAAACATAGAAGACGTGATGTGATTATCTTCTGGGCATACCAAAAACCATTACAAACTCTCAAAACTCTCACATGAGGAAACCCTGCATCCCAAATGCCATAAAATTGTCACTGTAATATGCCCCAAATCCTTTCGATCAGATGTCATATATTCGAATGGTCACAATGAAGGGCCACAGAATTTGCCTAAGCCCAAACCTTATGCAAAACTTGATGACTTTGCTTTGAGATTATGCAAATGAAAGTATTCATCTGTATGGGTCCTTGTATTTAACATACTCAGTGGCCTCGACACATTTGCAGAAAAGCACAACAAACAACAGCAAACACCCATCCTAACTCTGATAATCTTCATGACAGTGAGCAACAACCTGGGAAGGTTTCTGCTGCTACTTAATTTGGTTTACTACTTGTGTCTGGACATTGCACAATGCGGATGATGTCTGTGATTGCTGTACACTGGCAATTTGTTGTGTTTGCTGAGGAACTGCTAACTGTGGTTTTGATGGAGTTGAATGTGATAGCGACTGCTGCAGGACTGGATTATGAGGTTGTTGGAAAAGCTACTTGTATTGGACTGTTGCTGTGTTTGCTGAGGAGATTCTAACTGTGGTTTTGAGGGAGTTGAATGTGATAGTGGCTGCTGCTGCAGAACTAGGTTTTGAGGTTGTTGGAAAAGCTACCTCTAGTTAACTGTATCTTACATACACTCCTAATCTGTTATATCCAAACATAATAAAAAAATTCAAGAAAAACTACAACACCTTTAACTAAGATGGCTATCCATCTGCAACTATACCATCTGTTCCGAAGGGATTAGCATGCAAACATCTAAAACTGTGGAGGCAATCCAAAATTAAATGTACATGGCGTGGTTTTGCCTCATAAAAATGGTGGAGGTGATAAAGAATTAAAGCACATGCAGCCGAACATGCATTGAGGAGAGATGTCACCAGCACAATAAAAAGGTTTACGAACCTAAAAAAGAACTGATTCAAAAGAATAGGCCTATCTGCCTAAATATACATGCACACCTGTTTCAGACAGAGAAAAAAACAAGACAGCTAAAACATCCAAACACTTGTGGCTTCAATTTTTGAATTTTTTAAATTTAGATTTTCTAAAATATACATAGAAATTTATTTAAAATCATAAAAATTAACTGCAAATAATTCAGGGTTATAAAATATAAATTTGCCTTTAAAGTTAAAATCGATCTAAAATCACAAAAAAACAACTTAAAATAATTCATTATTATAAAATATAAATTTACCTCTTTTCATTTCCTCTTCTTGTAGTCATGGCGCGCTTACTTCTTAGTGACTACAATTTTATCTAAAGCACACTCAAACGCATCTTCAAACAAAATTTTATTGAATAGAAATGAGTTCTATTATCAATTTAAATAGTAAAAAACCCTAAAAATATTGGTCGAAATATTGGTGGGAAATCTAAATCTTAATAAAAATGGTGGGAAATCTAAAAATGGCAGGAAATCTAAATAGTGATTTCATTGAATAAGAATGAGTTATACTCTCAATTTAAACAAAATGGAAATTATAAACTCTTAAAAATATTGGTGGGAAATCTAAATCATAATTTCATTGAATAGTAATGAGTTTTATTCTCAATTTAAACCAAATTATTAAAAAAAAAGGTAGGAAACTCCGGAAAACATTAGTGCGAAATCTAAATCCTAATAAATATGGTAGGAATTCTAAATCTTTTTTACTCTTATGACACTCTTGAGATGTTTCCACTTGTGCAATTGTGCTTCCAAATATGTGAACTCAAAATAAAACACACCTTAAAATACATGAATCATGTCTCTCAATGTGTGAAAGAAAAGGTAAACCAACTAGCTATGACGTTCTTCTTTTATACATGAGACCCTTGACTATGCCATGAAATCCCCCAAAATATTCTTAAAGCATGGGAGCTCCTCTTCATGCACGAAGCTAGTGGAATATGACAAGTTATCCAAAATTAATCCAAATATGTGATTTGTGCCTTAGGAAATGTGAATTAAGGTACCCTCGGTGGAAAAAAATGCATAAATATTTGTTGCTTGGTGCCTTTAAATGTGAGATGTTTCCACTTGTCAATTGTGCCTCTTGTTGATGATGAAACCGACACCCTAGTTTTGTAAGGATCACTAAGTGTCATTTTGCGTCAACCCAAGGTCGTTTCCATTGTCACCTTAGCAACGAATCCTCTCACTTTAGATTAATTATTGAATCCTAGGGGTGTCCTAAAGCACAAATTTATGGGGGACTCTTTTATGTGACTAGATCACTAGCTAGCATTGAAAACCATCTTTACATTGTATGGTTCAACATCTTGATGATTCCTATCCTATTGACCACAAATTTTGTATTCATTATTGCTTTCATCACAACACCTACAATAGATATTGATGGTGTTCATAAGCCTATTTATAGTTGTGATAAGTGGATTAGGGGCTCCCTTATCACAACCCATAACCCCTAATATGTTTACTCCCTTAGCCAAGGGGGCCCAAGGGTGTACTTGTAGGGGCATTGAGACCAAATTTGGGGGATCATAACATTAGGAAAAGTGGAATGACATAACCACAAAGTTTCTTTGGGGGGCGGGGCGGGGGGGGGTATCTTATGGTGTCTTGAACGGGCCAAGGGGACACAAGGGTAGCATGTATGTGTAGAAGTCAGAGGTGCAAGCATGGTTTACTAAGATCTATAATCCTAGCATTAGAGAATGAGAAGGGGGCTTAGGACCTAATTTCATAGGGCCTAGGGGACCTAGAGGGAAGGCAACGAGAGAAATTGATAGGGGAACCCAAAATAATGGTGATAAGGGTATAGTTCCCCTAACCACTTCCCTCTGAACAACTCTGAACTTCTGAGAGTCGCAAGGGTTAGGGATGTTTTCAAAGATGGCTGCCCCTTTTGCTGCCAGTTTACCGATAGGGAAAAGAGTATCTTTGAAGATCAACTGATTTCTTGCAATCCACATTCCCCAGGCAATCAAGAGGGGCATAGTTCTAACTTTGTCATTAGGAGCTTCCTGCCACCATCTTTGCCATGCTTCTAAGAGCAGCTGGCCTTCCCATCTCTGAGGAATATTTGTCATCCTCAGCGTTTCATTCCAAAGGCTAATGGTAAAGGGGCAAGAGAGAAAAACGTGCTGCACTGATTCTTCACTGTCTTTGCACAGAGAGCACCACCCTGGACCAATTTTCCCTTTTTTTTGAAGGAAATCCTAGGTGGGGACTTTCTTCTAAAGAATACACCAGAAAAAAAACCTTGTCTTAGCCAACCCTTTTAGTTTCCACAATGGTTTTGACCACCAGACGAGATCCTCCCACCCATTCTGAGGCATCAACCAAGCATAACCCAGCTTAGGGGTATACATACCAATTTGAGAGTGCACCCACCGCAACTCATCGTTCTTGTCAGTAATTCGGATATGGGAATTTAGTAGGCCAGATCTACCATTCTCCCATTCCTCAAACCATATTTCCTCCAAGAATAGAGCATTCCCAAACAGCCATTCTTGTCTCCAAATCGAAGAATTTCCAGAGTCAGCTACTTGGTTTAGGAAATGCAACCCTCTATTATTAAGGTGCTCGATCACGTCTCTCGAGAGCACAAAAGAACCCGTACAGATCACCCAAGGATCTCGACCCAGTCTGACCAATCTCCCATCCCCAACATTCCAGGCCAAACCTTGTTCGATAATTTTTACAGCTGCCACCAAAGCCTTCCACACCACCGACGAATTCTTGAACGATTTTTGAGGCAGTCTGAGCCAGACCAGAGTTAGCATAGGGTCTATGTATTTCCTCCTTGTTACTAAAGTCCAGAGGTTCTCCGTAGTGATTAGTCTCCAAGCTAGTTTCGCCGCTAGAGACCTTGAGAATGGAAAGAGGTCCTTTATTCCCCAGCCATCCCAACATTTTGGTCTGACTAATTTTTCCCACGCAACCCAAGGGGTTACGTGTTCCGACTTGGAGCCTGCCCATAGGAATCTACTACAGATTTTGTTGATCTTCATCAGAATACTTTTTGGCACCCAAATGAGGCTAGCCCAGTAAATCAGAATTTCCATCACCACATATTTGATTAGAACTAACCTCCCTGCTCTGGACAGCCATTTGAAACTCCAGTGATTCATCTTGTTCTCAATTTTAGCTAAGAGCCATTTCCAATCCTGAATCCGATAACTATCTGGCTTAAGAAAGAAGCCCAGATACTTAAAGGAGTCCTGTAGAGTTTTAACTTTAAAGTGAAGGTAGTCTTTTATTCTGTCCACTTCCACCCTTGAGAGCCCTACAGTGGTCAGGGAAGATTTTTGGCCATTTATACTTAGTTCAGTCGCTTTTAGAAAAAGGTCTAGGATCTTCTTTAAACACCGACAATCTTTTATACTCCCGCTACTAAACATCAAGATGTCATCTACAAAGAGGAGATGGGTTACCCAGAGATTGACTGTTACTTCAATACCTTTGAGCTCCCCTTGTCTCTTAGCCTCGTGAATCATTAAACTGATGCCTTCAGCAACCACTAGAAAAAGAAGGGGGGAGAGAGGGCACCCTTGATGAAGGCCCCTTTGTGGGTTGAAGAAATCAGAGGCTGAACCATTTATAAGGACAACGATCGACGAAGAAGTGACACACCCCATAATCCATCTTACAAAATCATATCTGAAGCCAAGATGCGTCAACAAGAGTCTTAAAAACATCCAACTGATCCTATCATAGGCCTTAGAGAGGTCAATTTTTACTATAGCTCCTTTTTTCCCACTCTTTTTTAGGTTGTGGAGGGTTTCTTGAGCTACCCCCACTGCTTCATGGATTTTCCTTCCATCCAAAAAGGTGAATTGCTCTGCAGAAATGTTCTTGGAGAGAAAGGGTTTCAACCTGGAGGCAATAACTTTAGCAATAATCTTGTATAAGCAAGTACACAACGAAATGGGCGGAAATTCATTAAATGAAACAAGATGGTTAGAATTAGGAATGAAAGTTACAAAAGTGGCATTGAAAGGCTGATAGATAGAGCCAGAAACCCTAGACTCTTCAATAACCGCAACCAGCTCATCTCCAAATGATTCAAAGAAATGTAGGAAAAATTCTACTGTCTTGAACGAGGCGGAGGGGGGGGGGGGGGGTATCTTATGGTGTCTTGAATGGGCCAAGGGGACGCAAGGGTAGCATGTATGTGTAAAATTCAGAGGTGCAAACATGGTTTACTAAGATCTATAATCCTAGCATTAGAGAATGAGAAGGGGGCTTAGGACCTAATTTCATAGGGCCTAGGGGACCTAGAGGGAAGGCAGCGAGAGCAATTGATAAGGGAACCCAAAATAGTGGTGATAAGGGGATTAGGAGTCCAATTATCACAAAAACATAAGCCCTTAAACCATAACCACTAAATTCCCTATCCCCTTAACCCCCAATCCATATTCCCTTAACCCCTGCACTCATAAATCATAACCCATAAACCCCTTCATTCATTAAATCTTATGACATTAACCCCTAACCTATATTAATCCATGAACCTCCTAAGCCATAAATCCTTATCCTCTTAACATGTGACCCTTAACCCCTAAACACCTTAACTACTAACCCCTTAACCACTAACACCTAAATCTCCTAAATATTGAGTCCTTAACCGCTAAATCCTCTGACCCTAAATCCCTTTGGCCCTTGACACTTGACCCTTGAAGCCCTTAACCACTAAGTATCCAAAGCCGAAAACAACACCCCAAACCAGCAAATTGACCTCCTAGGAGAATCCTTCATCTCTAATTGAGCATATTAGAAACATTACTTGATTCTTAGAGAACTAGGTACTAGTTACAAGGATATGTGTTTGTGGGTAATGCCATTATTATCATGTATACCAAATGTAGACAATTGGATAATTTGCAAAGCCTCGATTTGAATTACTCACAATATCTACACTTCATCACGTTGAGATGGAGCTTGTAGTGTTCTCTCACATAAGGAGTTGTAAATGAAAAGGAGCAAGCTCCCATTACAAGGAGGGTTTAAAGAGTTTAAAGAAGTAGTAGGGTTAAGGAGATAAGAGCGGGAGCGCAGTCCTGATTACTTAAAGCCTTTTTTCCAAAATTTCCTACTATGTTTCTGGCATACTTTTTCCCTGTCCTATTGACCACAACTTTTGTATTCATTATTGCTTTCATCACAACACCTACAATATATATTGATTGTGTTCATAAGCCTATTTCTAGTTGTGATAAGTGGATTAGGGGCTCCCTTATCACAACCCATAACCCCTAATACGTTTACTCCCTTAGCCAAGGGGGCCCAAGGGTGTACTTGTAGGGGCATTGAGACCAAATTTGGGGGATCATAACATTAGGAAAAGTGGAATGACATAACCAAAAAGTTTCTTTGGGGGGGAGGTTATCTTATGGTGTCTTGAACGGGCCAAGGGGACACAAGGGTAGCATGTATGTGTAGAAGTCAGAGGTGCAAGCATGGTTTACTAAGATCTATAATCCTAGCATTAGAGAATGAGAAGGGGGCTTAGGACCTAATTTCATAGGGCCTAGGGGACCTAGAGGGAAGGCAACGAGAGAAATTGATAAGGGAACCCAAAATAATGGTGATAAGGGGATGAGGAGTCCAATTATCACAAAACATAAACCCTTAACCCATAACCACTAAATTCCTCACCCCCTTAACCCCCAATCCATATTCCCTTAACCCCTGCACTCATAAATCATAACCCATATACCCCTTCATTCATTAAATCTTATGACATTAACCCCTAACCTATATTAATCCATGAACCTCCTAAGCCATAAATCCTTATCCTCTTAACATGTGACCATTAACCCCTAACCCTTCACCCCTAAACACCTTAACTACTAACCCCTTAACCACTAAAAGTACAACACCCTAAACCAGTAAATTGGCCTCCTAGGAGAATCCTTCATCTCTAATTGAGCATATTAGAAACATTAATTGTTTCTTAGAGAACTAGGTACTGGTAACGAGGATATGTGTTTGTGGGTAATGCCATTATTATCATGTATACCAAATGTAGACAATTGGATAATTTGCAAAGCCTCGTTTTGAATTACTCACAATATCTACACTTCATCATGTTGAGATGGAGCTTGTAGTGTTCTCTCACATAAGGAGTTGTAAATGAAAAGGAGAAAGCTCCCATTAGAGGGCTTCTCTGTCTGGGATTGTTGGAGGCAGAGTGGTTTTTGGTATTCCATCAAGTTTTTTCACAAATTTTGTCACAGTTGGGCGTGATCGCGGAGGTCCCATTGAGGAAACCAAAGAGACAAAAGCGATTGCAGATTCGTCATGAGGAGGCTGCGCATCATTTTGAGGAGCAGCAAGGGGTGGCTCCCTACCAAGATCGAACTCTGGGGGGCCATGGTGGTGGAGGGCTGAGTCAGAATTTCAAACACCAGCCTAGATCAAGCAACACACACGAGCTCCCGTGTAAAAACTATATTCCCTAATACAGTTTTTATTGATGCTCTAATTAAACTAACATTAAACTAACATTGTTACTTTATGGGTCTTCAACATCATTAAATATTAAATATAACTTCTATTTGAATTGAACTTCTATTCTTGAAATAAAAATAAAGCTTAATGAAAACCAAAAATACTAGATGACCTCCTTTTACTCAAATAAAAATAAAACTTAATGAAAACCAAAGCCAACATAGCAATTGCTTTATAATTTTTTACTACCTATTAAAATCTAATTTGGCCGCTAGTCTAAACTCTAAATGGACCTATTAAAATTTATTCCTAGATGTGAAATGACCTCCTTTTCTCAAAGAAAAATACTAGATGACCTCCTTTTGCTTAAATAAAATTAAAACTTTATGAAAATCAAAACGACTATAGCAATTGCTTTATAAGATTTTGGTACCTCTTAAAATTTAATTTTGGGCGGCTTCTTAAAATTTAATTTCGGGTGGCTATTCTCCCTTGGCCAGGTTCGGAATAGAGTTCGATGATCTTTAACAATCTTTATGATTTTGGCGCAGATGCCATACCCTTCTATTATTCGTTGCACTCTGGATTCGACTATATTTTTAACGCGATTTTATTATATCAGATCTGGTTTAACTCTTTTTCCAGATTTAATTGAGATATTCTTCTCCTGATTTGGGGGTTTCCTTGCAATTCAGAGCAGAAAACGTGTGGTCCATTGCCAGCATATGGAGATAAAATTGCAACCTTCGACAACTCAAAGAGGGAGAGTGTGTATTGATAAGTTCTAAAGGTATTTTCCTAATATCTATGATTTTTATTGTTAAAATTTCAATAGATTTAAACTTGTATACAGAATTATGTAGAAGGCAGCGGTAGGGTTGACAAGATTTTATAAAATAAATCATATTTTTTTTTCGTGCTTAGAAAGACCAGGCACTCCTTAGAGCTGCTCCCATATGCTGATTGTCCCTTACTTTTGTTGTAGGAATTAGTCCTTACGGCCCCTCCAACAAGCCTAATACAGACATGCGTTATCCCTGTAATAACTACAGTGCCTAAGACTCTCTTAAAAAATAAATATGCCACCCCTTTTGGTACCAAAACAACCCTATTATCAACATATTTACACAGCTACTCCTCGGTCCTGTTATATCTTCTAATCTGACCTCAAAACAGTCATTTTAGGCTTCAGTCTTCTCTTCTTCAAGTTGTGGCTTACATCAGAAGGTGTTTTACTCCTAAATATTTTCGCTTGGATGTTATCTTGGCCTCCCTCACCTTCTATTTATACGTAATATAAAGGCTTCATTTGGGTGTCCACATTGGCTTGACAAGTTGTCACATGGCTTATTAACATCAAGCCGACCTAGACTCTTCTTTAGATGAACCTTTTGCTCCTTGATCTAGACACCCACAACTCCCTCTGAGTTGCTTCACTGAGCACGCTATGATTCACTATCCCTTAAATTAGCTCAGATACTCTCTGATACCATGTTATTTTTCCACGATCTTGGGTCTAGGATAGTATCTTAAAATCTTTCACGCTACCAAACCAATAATTACAATGATACTACTTTGCACAACAAAATATAAATAGCAGTAAATCTACCAATGCACAAAATATAGAAAACTTCTTACAATTTTTAACCCAACTTCGTTATATTAATCAACATATGATACAACAGTTTAGGGCTCCCGTACCAAGGATAATGGCCTTCATACAACCATTGATACAAGATACAAAACTGGGTTTGGTGTCAGTCCATCGACAACCAATCTGCCCTCAACAAGATACTCTGACCATGTCGTTGTCGCATTCTCTCTCAGCTCTTCTCGGTCATGCCCTGTACCAGCTTGGTCCTTCGGCTCCCGATCTGTAGCTCTTAACTCTATCAATGCTCCAAGTCCATTTAGTCACTAAAGCTTGGCTGCCAATCTGCTCACTAGTTGTGCCTTAGTCCATCAAGGGCACAACACATCGAGACTCTTGTCGAATTGTTCACAACTCCATTTGTGAACAATTCTAAATCTTCTCAGTGTTGCTCCTTAGTTACTTAGGGACTTCAAACCACTATGGTCTTCCTGTGATGCACCGATGAAGGCCAACATAGGGCATGAAGGGCTACCACCTATCGCTGCAATATGTCTATATCCCACAGTGAACACGGGCTAGGAGGACTACCCATCATCTGCTGTAGAAGTTCTCCACACACAAGTCTAGGGCTACACAAAACTACTCCTGGTTGATTAGACCCTTGACCTCTAGCAACCACCAAGGTCCATGAAGATGGTGCACACCGGGCCCCAACATGGGTACTATCACACTATCCTCCAACATACCATAAATGCACAATCCACGTTCACACTTGGCCCACTCTCACGTTGCCCTCCAGCAGACCACGAGTGACCAATACTTGTTGTAGCATATACCTCTGGCTAGGGCATCCTCACACTTAGGAAATCCTCCTCGTGGCTACCAAGAGACTTCTCTAACAGTCCTGTCCTAAGACACCCATTACTTCATTATGAGATCTGGTCCTAGTTGGGGTTTCTTAACACCCAAGAGAACCCCAACACATGGCTCCCACAGGTTGCATATGGATTTGATCCTATCACCAATCATTACACTGGTTAGGGCTTCTAACCAACACGTTAGCCCTCCCTTCTTCGCTTCCGCAGGCTGTACTAAAATGTTCCAAATGTCCAAACTAGGACCAACAATTTAACACAAAAACATACCTTCTCATGTGTTGGTACCCTGTTGTATTCTGCAATCTGGTTAGGGCTTAGCCACAATCCATGTCAGCCCTCTCAAGACTTGCTAACAATCATTTCTATCAATGTGGCTTGCCTTCACCCTAGAGTTTCTCCCCTATGCTGATTGTCCCTTAGTTATGTTGTAAGAATTAGGGCATCATTCAATTCTGAGTACACAGAACTCCCAGGCCGTTAGGCCTTCTATGACATTCTGATATGTTGCCTTGTTGACTAGACAAACTTGCTAGATAGTTCCTAAACAGTTGAAGCTTGCATGACAAGTTCTGTTTTCTGGTTTGAGCGTTGGTAGACATACAATTTGTGCAATCTACATATTTGTTTTGCATGCCCAGAATAATATCTTCTTTGCAACAGAAAGGTGTGCAATCCATAGTAGGTATTTGATACATACCTTGTCAAAACATGGACTGTCCTTTGCGCCAACGACTCCCTAATATAGTAGCATACACTTTCATTCTATTAGCATACCAATTTTAGATATCTCCAGTCTTTCTACCCTCATCAGAATACTTACTAATGATCTAATCATGAATTTCCAAGTGTGTCCACCTTCTGTTGTACAAGGTCCTTTATGACAACAAGTCCAAGTCACCTTGTCATCTTCGCACATCATAAAGATGACAAGCACATGATCCAAACACTGCCCCATAAATCATGGACCCAACACACCTCCACAAGACACTGCTGTAATTCAGTTTGCACTGTTAGATAGGGCACGTACTGTAGCCCCAGTTTCATCACACAGTCAGCAAACAAACCCTTCTACAGTTGCGGTTTACCGAGGAGGGGTTCCTTCAATGCCTCATTGCCTCCTTAGGTTTTTAATCACTTTTTGAAAACCCTCTAATTTTACCGAGTTGTGTGCTATGCCCTATGGCCTAGCACCACAACTTCAAATCATGCCCAATCCTGCTCAGAGAAGGCGAATTCCTTCTGTTGTCCTTTAGGACCTTCAAACAATATTTAAACGCTTAAATATGCCCAGACATTGCTTCAGATCTAGTGGTTGTCCTCCTGTGACAGAGAAGTCTTCTTCCTTGGCTTCCACATGATGCTAGATAACTGATGCAAATCTGACCCTAAACTAGGATCCAACATACATCAAGATGCACCCAAAATGCATACTTTAGCTCCCTTTTTTAGGGTCTGCTCCACGCTACAAATATAGACTGGTTAGGGCACGAACCATAGTCCCTAACACCCTTTAATTTTGGCCCATAAATTCTCCTTAGAGTTGCGTCTATATCTTCCTTGAAGATCATGACACTTAGTTGTACCTCTAAGCTGTTTCTAGCCCTTAAGCAGTCCTCGAACCTCCTTAATCTCTGCAGCAGGCTTCAGTGAAACCTCACAGGCCTTTGGCACTCTTGTTTATAGACAAACCACCCATCAAATAGTCCATAGAGACGTCTTTCCTACCTTGACCCTCTGAAAAGTCCATCGTCCCTCCTAAATTGACCCTAAAACAATCATCTATGCCTCCCTGTTCTTGAACTTCATTTGTTGCGGCTAAGACAGAGGCTTAGTCTCTCTTCCACGAGCTATTCACTTGTGATTATGTTGCATAATGGATCAATAGATCAGATATTTGAAATTCAATAAAAATTGGGCATTGTCTTCCCCATAAAGCTGTGATACCATGTTAATTTCTGAACATGTTCTATGCCATTTCATATTAGGGCACACAATACTGAAGGAGATAGAACATATTAATAGATCGATGGAAGAAAAGACAAAATAGAGATAATGAATGGTGGCATTACGACAATCAGCAGGATGCTTCTACCAGCAAAGTCTCCAATAGGTCATTCAGCCAAGCATGTCACACATAACCCCAGAACAACCGAAACAAAGAACACTCCATAAATACGCAGCACCAAGAATGCAACTCCATCACTATCAAGAGAGAAGAAAATCCTCCACACAATATGTGTCTAATGAACTCCAAGTATCTCCATTATATAGGCATCTTTGGGGGTCTGTGACATGCCCTTTAAGACATTTAAGTCTATATTATATTCAAGGCCGACCTAGCACATAAGTGGAATAAATTCAAATTCCCTCTTAATTAGGGACCTCCAACAACAATGGTGAGACACCTAGTTGCTCATGAAGAATTCCTGTCCTCGATGTCATGGATTTCGATATTGAGGAATCTCCAACCTTTTAGCTTTATAGGGCACAGATCATCCATCACTTTCATCCTGAGTCATGTCAGATATCAGAAAGTGATTCATCAGAATTCCTTATCTGGTCCACTGTTATGCCATGCTACTTTCCTTGGAGTACTCCACCAAGGGTCGAGCCCTCCAATCTGTATCCAAACTCATCAGAGACAACGTGGCTGGTCTGCGTAAAAGTGCATCAGCTACCATGTTGTTATTCCCCTTGACATACTCAATGTCAAAGTCATAAGATGGATCTTGCTGATCCACTTCTGTTGCCTCTCCTGTAGCTGTTTCTGCTCCAAAAAGAACTTGAGGCTATTGTGATCAGTCCTCACCCTGAACCTGTTACCCACTAAGTACTGTCGGAATTTGGCCAATGCATGCATAATGGCCAGCATCTCCTTGTCATATATAGGATACAACTGCTCATGAGGAAGGAGCTTCCAGCTCTCATAGGCTATAGGGTGGCCTCCCTGCATCAAAACTGCGCTAATCCCCTCTCCCGATGCATCACACTCTAAAACAAAAGGCTGTGTAAAATCTGGCAACGCAAGCACTGGGCAGCTGCTCATAACCTCCTTGAGCCTCTCAAAGGCCTGCTACACTATATATGTCCAGCTGAATGCCCCCTTCTTCATCAAATTTGTAAGGGGTGAAGCAAGCTGAGAGAAACTCTTGAAGAACTTCCTGTAATAAGTGAAGATACCAACAAATCCTCGAAGTTCCGTCACATTTCTCGGCTCTGGTCAATCTTTGATGGCCTTGATCTTTTCCTCGTGGACCCTCACATCGTCCACAACATCTCCGTCTACCCAAACTCACACTTGGAGAGCTTAGCATAGAACTGTTGCTACTCCAAGATATGGAGCACTGCCTCTATATGCTGGATATGCTCCTCCCAAGTCCTGCTATATATCAGTATATCATCGAAAAATACCAACACAAACTTCCTCAGATTACTACGGAAGATATGGTTCATGCATGACTGGAAAGTAGCTAGGGAATTGGTTAGCTCGAAAGGAATAACCAAGAACTCAAAGTGGCCATAATGGCACCTGAAAGCGGTCTTGGGAATGTCCTGTTCCCTCACGCGAATCTGGTGGAACCCAGATCTCAAGTCGATCTTTGAGAAGAACTGTGCTCCTCTCAACTCATCCATCAGCTCATCTATCCACGGTATGGGGTACCTATTCTTCATGGTCTTCTTATTCAGGGCCCTGTAATCAATGCACATTTTCAATGTGTCGTCCTTCTTCTTCACCAACACCATCGAAGAAGCAAAAGGACTAGTGTTAGGAAAAATGTGTCTAAGAGCCAGCAACTCCTGGATGGCCTGCTCAATCTCATCCCGATAGGCTTTGGGGTGCCTATATGGTGTGGTAATAATGGCCTGGATGCCCTGCTCTAGCTCAATAGTGTGCTCAAACCCCTGATATGGTGGCTGTCCCGGCGGTATCTCCCCAAACACCGTATCATATCTGTCAAGGATGGCCCATATGTCTAGATGAATTGTCTGCCTGGTAGTCCCTGCCTCTGATGCCCGCAACTCAACCACCCACTCTATGTCTCCCTTCCGGAAGTATGCCTCCATCTGGTGAGTTGAAACAGTCTGGGGTGGGTAAGTGTGCATCCCACGTATCTTCTCATGCTTCCCGGTCTTCTTATCATCCCACTCCATCTCCAAGGCCTCCCAATCTGTGGTGACCTTCCCCAAAGTAATCAGCCACTGAACACTAAGAATCAATCAAATCTTTCTTTGGGTATGCCTCTCCGCTCAATCATCTGTGCATCGATGAAGTTGTGGGTTGCCCCATTGTCTACCAAAACCGAAACTCACTGCCCCCATGCTGTGCCTCGGACACGCAGCGTCAAATACTTGGGTACTCCTCGGAATGCTGCAAGGGTTCCCCCTGTGGGTACAAAAGCTGCACCTCCTACTCCTGGAGGTGGAAGTGGCAAATGGTCCTGCGGTGTCTGACTGTCTCTTTCCTCTCCATCCTCATACTCATCCTCTTCCCTGCTACTCTTGGAGAAGACCTCGATTAAATGTGCTTTTCCCGCAGCACATCTGTGTCCCGGTGCCCATGGCTCTTGACAGGTAAAGCACAACCTCTTCTTCTTCAACTCCCTCCTGGAATCATCATCTAGCTGTACCCTACCCTGATTCCCCTTTGGAGGCGGAATCCTCACATCCTTCCCCTTTGGCTGGAAAGCCTATCTCTAGGGGCAAGGTGTCCTGGTCCTAGGTAAGGCATCCTTCAAATCCCGGGTCCTACCAATGGCGTCCTGGAGTGTGGCTGGTCTAGTGGATTTGACTAGACCCCGAAGTGGCTCTGCTAACCCCTCAACAAACATGTCGATCATCTGTGCTGTGGATAGATCTAGCACCATCACTGAAACCCTCAGGAAATCTGCAATATACGTCTCTGGGCTTCCGGTCTGTTTGAGCCTTGTCAGCTCAACAAAGTGCTCCTCCGGATCCCTCCGGTCAAATCTCTCTATTAGTATCCGGGTGAACTCGGCATATGTGTTCATTATCGAATGCCCGAGTGTCACCATCCCATGGAACCACCAGTCTTGGGCCTCACCATCCAAATGCAACATAGCCACCTTGATGGCCTCCAACTCTGCCATTTGGTTAAGCTGGAAATATATATCCAGCTTCTCCACCCAAGACTTTGTCGAACTATTTGATGAGCCATCAAACGTTGGCAAATGGAATCGGCTCGTTGTACGCTGTGTGTCCCTATCATGATAATTCCGATGCCCTCTGTGATGATCGCGGGGTCTGCTGTCCCGCTGGAGCTGAACAAAATCTCTGAATGAAAGGGCATCCCTGAACTCCTGCCCATATGCATGGTACTCAGCAAAATAGTCACCCATGTGACTAGGCTCTGGCTCATGTTGTACTCCTGCCCCTGTGTCTACACCCAGAAAGGTGGGCATAGTGGAACGTGTGGGTGCATGTGATGCCTGGTGCGGAGTGGCATCCTGCTCCAGCAAATGATGGGATGTGCCCGACCCCTCACCAACCTGGAAACCACTTGGGGTTTCACGCTATTTAGCCTCCACAACAGTGAATCTTTGACCCATCACCTCAATCTCTCTCGCCTGATCCTGGACTGATTTGAGGAGTGCCTCCCCAAACTGTTTTTCCTCACTATCATCTGCCATTGGCTTTTTCTGTTCTGCGTCCACCACCCTAGCACAGTCACCCTATCCGTAGGTGTTCTCCAACCTACGCTCAATATCTCTGTACTTCCTACCTCTGTAGCAGATGTAGGGTTACTCCCCCGGTGTCATAGACAACTAGCTCCACAGGCTGAGCCAGATCTATGCTCTGATACCACTATAATATCCCATTTCAGGGATATCTCTAAAACACAAGCAAACTCCAACCAGAGATGGACTGGGAGGGAATTTACCAGATATTTCACCTCTGAAAAGAGGGTCAGATCTGGAGGCTATCTGGCCCTTTCCAGACTTTGTCTAAGAGTATGGGGAAAACACACCAAGTGGTATAGTACTGGAATGCTCAAGGAGAAAAATAACTGTAGTGCAAGCATACAATAGCATATATATATAGAACACGAACAGATACTCAAGAAATGCAAAGAGAATGCTGAGCCATTTTATTATCCTGAGAAATATAACTGAGTACAATAGGTTATCAGAGTGATGGCACCTAGACTTGCTCAAGGCAAGCGAAGAAATACTCTCAGAATGCTGATGGAATGGTTGCTCTCTGATCTGCATCCTAGCTGCTGGAAAACTGTCGTGTAGCTGCTACTGCTGGAACAAGATGAGTATCTGGGGCTGCTCCCCTACTCAAAATAAGCTGAAACTCTGGAATCATTCTCTACTCACCAAACCCAGAAAAACCTAGAGAGCATTTCTGGAATGACCAACCCCCGAAAATCACCCCCTTGAGGATCTACGCTATCCTCCAAGGCTCTACGCTGAGGCTGAATGGAAACCACCAAAACACGGCCACAAACTCTGCCAAAATCCTCCCACAGGAAAGGGCTGGCCTCTTGCTCAATCTCCAAGCTCAAAACCTCTGAAAGAAATCCAATCCGGAGCTCCCCAGAAATGGACTGCGTCCTCCCTCTCAGGACTGTGCAGTCTATGGATGCATTGCTCCTCCACAAAAGCCAAACTCCAATCCTCCTGCAAAATACTAATGGGACAACCTCACCCGAGCAGGCACTCGAAGTCCCCCAGGGCTGAGGATGAGATCTCCAAACAGAAACACTCGGTGCACTAAACAGTGCTGCAGACTAGCTAAACAACTAGCGTGCTCAAGAAATCAAAATAACCAGCTCAATATCATAAACATCGAATGACCAAAATGAGGAGGCTCTCCCTCTATATAGTGTTAGACTCTCTCAAACGCTAAGGCTCACCTCCTCCAACGTAGCCTTCCTTTTCCACGTGCTCCATCTTGGCCTACACAGTCCCTCCATGTGGTCTACCTGGGCCCCCTCTCTATGTGGTCTCTTGGACCCCTTGGCTCACTTAAGTTACAGCGTTTGTCTACTAGGGAGTGCACTTTTTATTTTTTGAGTGAATTATGTCCCCCTCTACTCAATTTTATTTATAATCTAACTACATAAGGAAAAATTGACCAAAATCGAATATTCCAGTTAGCCATTGCTAATTGGGAATCTTACATTTATACTTCATTTTTCCTTCACCAAGTCCCTTCTTCTTTGATGATTGTAATAGAGATCGATCCCATCACTTTTCTCTATCCGAAAGATATTTGAGTTGTTGTTGACTGTGATCTAATCCTTAAGTGCCACTTAATATGACCTTCTTTGACTGCCACCTTAGCTCTGATACCATGTTGAGAATCTTATAGGGCTGTAGTCTAATAAAATTCTCTTCATGCTAATTTATTTTGATCTTGTTTATGTATATTATTCTTTAATCTTTCATCAAGTCAATTATCAAATTACTCAATCAAATGTATAGAGACAGAATTATTTTTCACTTGTAACTATATTTCTTGACAATTAGTTAACTAATCTATCTTCAGTTCACTTTTTATCTATCTTTAGTATCAACTAACTTATATAGCTCTTTGCAGACGCAATTTCAAAGGACCTTGGAACATATTATCAAATGGACAAAATAAATTGGATGAAATTAAAAAATAGGTATAGTTTGTATATTTGATTATTCATCGTGATATGTGAAAAATGTATAAGTGGTAACTTTTTCTCAATTAAATTGATATGACTTGTAAATTGGTTATGTGTAGAACACTAAAAGAATATAGAGATGGGGTTGAGGAATTCTTAAAGTTTGCCGAGGAGAAATCAAGGAATAAGATGTCCACAAAATGTCCATGTAATAAATGTGGCATAGTGAAAGTACAAACATTTGATAAAGTATGAGAGCACTTGATTTGTGATGGTATAATCGAACAATATAGCATTTGGTATTTCCATGGAGAGAGAATTCCCATTCAGGTATCTTGAATTTTTTTTTAATTGATCTAGTTTCACTCTTATATGTTTTACAATAAAGATATCACTTATTTTTATATGTGCAAACTTCAATTTTTTTTCTTTGTCTCCTTTAGATTCCATCTATTATTGGCAAGGACAGGAAACATTCTAAAAATGAGCCACATGAAGTTCTCAAGCATATTTCATCTCAACTGGTAAGCCATTTCATATTAGTCAAGGGTCCTATTTGACTAGGTTGACCAAATGCTATTGATTCTAATTTTCGTAAAAACCATAAAATTATTAACATAAATTTTTATTTTCTTATTAATAGGGTTATGAACATATTATGGAACATGATTATGATAATCAAGGTGATGCGCATGAAACATTTTTAAGAACGATAGTGAACCTCTAATTGATGACGATGATGATGCAACCATTGTCGGTGATCAAATGCTTGAAATAATGAATGATGCCAATCGATGTCTTAATCAAAACATCAATGAGAGTTGTGATAATGAGGGGTTGGCATCAACAAATGTACTAAATGAAGTTAATGAATATAAGAAGCTTATCGAAGATGCCAAGAGGCCATTGTACCTAGGTTGTGTTGACTTCACAAAACTGTCAGCCACTATAGAATTCTACAATCTAAAAGTGAAGAGTGGATGGTCTGATACAAGTTTTAAACAAATGTTAAAATTGAAAAAAAAGTTTCTTCCTAAAGATAACACATTTCCAGATTCTGCATATGCTACAAAAAAGCTGATAAAATCATTGGGGTTAAACTATGATATGATACACGCATTTCCAAATGATTCCATTTTATATCGAGGAAGTTATGAAAGTAAAGATCAATGCCCAACATGTGGAAAATCTCGATGGAAGGTGGATGCTCAATCTCAAAAGGTGCGGAAAGGTGTTCCAGCCAAGGTGTTAAAATATTTTCCCATAGCACCAAGGCTAAAAAGAATGTATAGGTATGATCTTGAACACTATAATTTTATTCAAGTTTTCCCCTTCTTGTATTATCTTTACCATTTGTCATAGTGTTATTATATGATAATACTTTATATAAATGATTTTTTTTTTCATTATAGCTCTACAAATATGTCACAAAAAATGAGGTGGCATCATGAGAATGCAAGCAATGATGGTCAAATGCACCACCCTGTTGATAGCCCAACATGGAAAACTATTGATGACAAATGGCCTAGTTTTCCTAGCGAACCTCACAATGTACGACTTGCAATGGCAGTAGATGGATTTAATCCTTTTGGAGAACTTTAGTAGGCACATATGAAATTGTTTGGCTTTATAGGTAACCAGTTACACATGCAACCTTCACATGCTTGGTTTGTGAAAAAAGAAATTTTGTATACTAATAAATATACACAGTCTGACTTGTTAAAATGATGATGTGTGTTTGGAGCCCTTGGTAGATGAACTAGGAATTATTAGGACCAAAAGTCCTAGCAAAGGGCATTAGGATTTTGTGAGAACTAGTTTAAAAAAATACATTAAATATTATTTTTTTAATAAAAAAAATATTTTTAGATTTGAAGCCTTGTTCCCAAGCCAATAGAGACAAAATATAACGAGCGGACTAGCGATTACTTGAGTTGATGTGCAGTACAGTGACAGCCTCTTGGTTTTGGAGCTTACTTTACTTTTTTATACCAAGGAAAAACATGAAACTGAGGTAGAGGTGACAGTATTATTTTCCACATTACTCTGGCATTGTCTTGGATGTTGAAACTTGAGATATGGAAAATCAAGAGGATAGAGGATTAGTTCCTATATGATATATATTGCATTAAAAATAATAAATAAAAGCCAGAATTGAAGGATTGGCATTTAGAGTTAGATAGAAGTGGTGGGATTTTGAACTTTATTCATGGGGTAGTCATCTGTTGTGAGACTTTATATAAAAGGTTTCTGAGTGAAGCTTTAACGAGTTCTTGCATTGAGCAGTTTGAAAGATATTCTAATTTTATTATATAAATAAAAAGGTTAAAAAGTCCTGTAGTTTGTCCTACTGAAATTAACACTGAACACAGAACACAATAACAAAAACATTGTATATCACCTTTCTTAGATAGTTTGTGATGACATCTAAGAAATGGGATGTTCCTTGATATGGTCATTGTCTAATTTTCCTGATAATAGCCCATTTCTTGGTTCATACATTGTACATTTCTGTCTGCAAAATTTAAATTTAAGTCATGCAAATTTGTCTTGTCGTCGGTTTTCCAGCCCTTCACTTTAGGTTCACCCTTGTGACCCTACTGTGTCGTACATGTGCATTTACAAGGTTCAAAGTTAGAAATAAGTATCTTGGCAAACACGATACGGTGTTTTTGCTAAGGATTCATGTCTGATATAAAGTCTTGAACAGAAGTATTGTACTTTAACGCACAACACATGTTTTTGTGATGTGAGGATTTGCATTTTTCATTTCCTTTTGGGTTTCCATTGTCTACGTGCTTCAGCTTGAATACATCCATTACAATAATTTGCAATGCAGTTTTCCAGGTCTAACTATTTGTTTTTCAGTTTGTATTGTCTATTTCTTTCTTTTAATTTATTTGTTAATAGCGAGATAGTGTTATATGATAACTCTTACAGATGATACAGAATCTCCACGATTCGCCGCAATTCTGAGTTCTCCAGTGTCCTGCTTTTGCATTTATCATTTAATCCAGGTCAGCTGCCTTATCTTACCGGGTAAATTGCGTTCTTTGCGTTCCCGACGGTGGATCTACAACCTTTGGGAGAGTTTTGAGCACATAAATAATTATTTAACAGATGTGCAGTTTGAACAGTGAGTACGTGGTAGCTTCCATTGACAGAATATGTTTGCTATTCGGTCTTATCACAAATTAGCAAATTTATTAGGCATCATATATTACGGGTCCTTTATCAATACGAATGTACACTACGGAAAATTTCATTTGGGTAGGCTATTTCATGGAATAGGAAACTTGACAGTGAAATTATGTCTGGCAATGGATGTTCTAACTTTAACAAAAATGGATAATACCGGAGATGCGTAAGTAAACATATGAAATATCTTGGTTATATGGTAAAGAAATGATATGTGATTGTGTCTTGGGTGATGTTCTTGATGGGTACCCTCCACAATAGTGATACCGTCTTGGCATTGGTGTATCGTAAGACTTCTTGTACGGATGTTCTTGTTATGAAGTAAATGGCTTTGAAAATATTAATTGTTTGCACTTACATGACACCATATGGTTGTTTTATCGGGTTACCAATAATGATGTCTTGTACATTCACCCATCTCATTCTCCTTAATAATGTCTTTAATTGACATGGTCCTTTCGATAGGGTGTGTGAATGTATACCTTTTATCATAGGGGCATTCTTTCTAGGAAGTTCTACAGCTACAATTCTGCATGGAATTGTTGGTAAGAAATAACATGGCTTTAATTAGCATTGTCGATTTAGGAAAACTGCTTGGCTAAAATTTCCTTGAACCCAGGCACAGAAATTTACAAGATGAGATCTACGAGGAGGGTACTTTAATTAACTACTTCGAGCATAACATTTTAAATTATTCATGAACGGAAGTGATGTAATAGCCTTTACTGACACATGCATTTTCTGAAATGCATGGTGAGGAAGAATGACATTCAAGCAATAAACCACGTGCTCGAGCATTCAACAAAATTGGTAGATCTTTGGTGTTTTTCTCAAATTCTTTGTTGTTCGGACGTTGGACGATTATTCTTCCTGTGTTCAGCATCTCCCAAATATGTAGCCATCTGAAGGTGACAGCTCTTTGAGCCCTTTGAAAATACACCATATTAATCCTAACGATTGTTTGGTGTATATTACGATGTACGGTCCAAGCAGAGTTTCCTTGAGGATCAATTAATTTCCTCTTTTCAAATAGAGTTTAGAAACATTTGAAGCAGTTCTGATTGTTGCTTGTCTCTTGTTCAAGGTCTCAAATTCTTGATTTACTGTTCTTTGCATCCCCATAAAGGTCTCGAGTGCTTGATTTATAACTTTATTTTCCTTTAAAGACTCTCGAGTGCTTCGATTTAAAGGTCTCCTCCTCATATGATGTACTATTTTGAATATTCTATTCTTTGCTGTAAAACGTTATAAAGCCTATCTTTTACTTTATTATAAATATAACTTTATTTGAACATAATTAAAGTAGTCATTGCATTCATGAAAGAAATACTATATTCATGAAACCTATCCATTTCTTCTCTTGTTAATGACATCACCTACGTCACATAGAGAGATGACGATTGAATGTTGACTTACGACGAAGGTATTGCTTACACTTCACTGTTTGAGATTTAACGGTCAAATCTCTCCTTCTAGGAAGTCAGTAAATAGCACAGGCTTATGAATTTTGCCTCTTGGCTTCTCTTCTATCCGAGAGACTCTAAAAACTTAACAAATTCATCCTTTCTGTCTCTTACTTTGAAGTTAAAGCATATCCTGGCCTTATGTATACGCCCGATTTGGTCAAAAATCATCATTTCTCCTTCTTGTTTTTGTGTTATGGTAAGATACTGTATTTTATGTTTTACAAATTCTGAGTATATTGACTTTTCGGTGTCGCCATATGAGAGACCAGTCATAAGAATATTATTATTTTGTCTTGAACATGAGTCCGCATTGAGGAGGTGACAGCAAAACGATAAACCACATTGCTCGGAAGACATTCAACAATTTAGTGGATCTTTGCGGTGTTTTCTCAAATTCACATTATTCCAGATGATGGATGATTTATTCTTTGTCAGCCCCTCGGCCATCTCCCCAAAATATATAGCCATTTGAAGGTAATGACTCTTTGAACCACAGCGAAGATACCCTGTTAATCTCACCTTGATTATTGGTGCGCTTTCGACTCTGATATACGGTCCAAACAGGACTACATTAGGGATCAAACTGGTTTTCCTGCTAAAATATAGTTTAAAGCGTTACGGATTGGGTTATTTCTTGAGCGCTTTGTTTTAAAGGTCTCAAATTGCTTGAATTTATATGTATTTCTGACGGAGGCGAAAGCTATATTTGTGAAAAAGTTGTTTCGAAGCTCAAAAGTATTATCCGCTATGAAAGCACGAACCCGATAATCATGCAGTGTTTTTCGCAGAAATGAATATATGTGCTTGACATCAAACCTCAAACCTCAATTTCGCCCAATTTTTTCTCTGTAATTTTTGTGAGTCATAACGCCGGTTTGATTACAAACTTTCTTTCATACGAAAATTCACAGCGATTGTAGATTTAAATTAGCCTCACATAGGTTGTATTTCATTTTTTAGTATGTTTCTCTTGGTGTTCTTTATACAATCCCCACTTTCTTGTCCATGTTTAGCATTCCTTTGCACTCTTGGTAATTTATAGTGTAAGAATATTTAGATTAAGCGGTCTATTTATCACGAGATAGGATGTTGCAATAAATAAGAAAGATTCATAAAAATTTACTTCATGCTGGTCGGATTTTTTAATGATAAATGTTATCTTGCGGGGAAAATTTCAAGATTTGAAGTCATATTAATTCGGTGCAACATTGATACAAATTCATGTTGTAGAATTACGATGTATATGATAGCAATTTCATTTTTTGATTCTTTTAGTTTAATTATATCATTTAGCTCGATGCTTTCCCTTTTATGTTTAACTAAACCTTTCTTGCCTTAACAAGACTTTGTCATTTCCATGTTTTTAGTGAGCTTGTTTGCTGGTTTGATACCTCTCTTTGGCCTTTACCATCAGGATTACTTTACCTCATTTGACAAAGAATTTTTGCTTTATGACTAGTTCTTTTGTCATTATTAACTTAAGAAAGTCTTTTATTTAAACCTGATTTCAAAATTTTGCTTTCAGCATCATATAAATTCGTTTATAATTTATATCAAAAATGTTAACTTATAAACTGCCAAGTTTGGTTCTAAAGCTTTCCATTTAAAATCTACTTTAGTTTAAAGACTTTGAGCAGAGTTGTTCCTGAACTTGAATATTAAAAAGGATTTTGGTGTAAGGATGAGTCGCTCTCGAGCCTCTGATTATTGTTTTATTTTATCTAATAAGACTGCACAACAAATTAGAACCTCGCTGCGTCGTGTGGTCAGATCATCGCCAGTAGAAGTGTCGTAGAATAAAAATAGGAGCAAAGAGACCTTTGAGTTCTTTCGATTTTCTGGTTCTTATTCCTTTGGTGTCTTTACACTTCAGAAGTACTATTTTAAAAATTAATTCATAAAAATTTTAATAATGAAGCTTTTATGTAAGCAGGGAAAGTTAATAATTTATTCTCCTTTAATAATAATGTACAGGGCAGCATTCAGTTTGGGCAGTTATTTTCTTCACAATCTTAATGAAGTTTATATAGTGAACTTTTAAAACCCTCACCTAAATATAAACCAAGTAGCGATCAATATACGCTTGTACCATATATATACATCATGTGTGACCATTAGGGGTAATCACCACCTTGAATTATTATTATATGAAATAGTAAGTCCTTTGCTTTTCAATAGAGTACAAAACTGACAAGCAGCAAGACGCAGTATCACCAATAATTTATGTTGGCAGTCAATGACATCCTGTCTATCTGTAGCAGTAGCTGACCGGCAAAGGTCATCACAAAAATGGGTGATGTTCTGGAAATAGTGGCAGATCGCTATCGTCATTGTAATTATTATTCGTGTGGGACGCGTGAATGTCGCTAACCTGCTAAAGCGGCATACAACACAATGGCATTCATTTTTATTGACGGAAAGCTGTTTCCGTCACCATTGCCTGTAGAAATGGTAAATGGTACTGTCGTCACTATAAATCATTATTGGTAGCGGACGCGGGTATACTTATGACACTATCGCCAGCGCGCCGCAGCACGCGTTGACGTTGATTTTCAGTAGTGGAAATATTCGCCATGCCATTATCATATGAAATGATGACGGTCACTATACATCGCATGATGCCGTGGTGGCGGACATGGTCGCAACACCTATACTGATACCACAGCACGCAGCGATTGGTTTGGTAGCGAAGGCTCTTTTGACCCTCTTGACCGACTTCCTGGGCGACCATTTTGCTTCCTCGCGATGTGCTTTTTTCTGCTGATGATATTCATTGGTGATATTTGCTTCCCACTTTCAATAGTATGAATAAAAAATGGACCATACATAATAGTCTTCCAACAAGCTACACAATTGATTTTCTATGCACATAAAAATGAAATTAATAAAGAAATTCATTCTTCACAAAATTTTTGAGGCTGATCACTTATAAGAAATTCATCATGATTCTAGATTTACATACATGGTCATATATTACCATGAATGTTTTAATTAATAAATAATATGAAAATTTTCTCGTATGATTAGTATTATAAAATCTTAAAGAGTAGGATTTTTTTGAAACAAGTCAGTTACCTTATGCGTCACAAACATATGTTCTTAGATAGAAGAAATGTTATGGCTTCATTGCTCCTACACCTACCATCCTAAATTCCTACCTTGAAATTCATTACAGTTCTTCAATGGAATTCTACCTTCATAGTGTGTAGTAATGTTACTATAAGAATATTAATTTTACACTCACAAAAGTTTTCTAGAATAATTGAATCCACCATAGTATACATTATGATAAAGAAGCTATTTCTCAATATACCTATGTCCATAGTTTAGCATCAACTACTTCCATGTATCTCATGGAAATTAGAATTCTATGTTGAGTTAAGCAACAGAAAACATAAATAAAACACAGACACACAACAGAAAACCATAAAGAGAAAAATATTTTAACATGGTTCACCCAACCAACCTGGGCTATGTCCACCTAATAGGGCATCGGCAATCTTATTCATCAACTAGAGAAATACAATAGCAGAGTTTCTCATCTACTCATCTCTTCCACTCACCTCACATTCCTCATCATGCTTATTTGCCTCTACGGGCTTACATTTTATAGCTGGGAGTAGAACCAGAATCATAAATTCACTCACAACAAATATAGGATGCATTAACTCCACATCAGAAATAGATGGAGTCAATTTAGCAAAAAATCCTATTGTTGTCACCTTCATGAGATTTTTCTCCAAATTTAATTAAAAGAAAATCTCAACAATCTCCACCTTGACAACAATTAGCCTGATACCATGTTCCATTATTATTTTTATCTTTTCTGCAAGCCAAGAGAAGCCAGACACCATCGTAGCTTCTCTAAAAAAACTGGTTTCGTGAACATGTCTGCACAATTTTCCTTTGTATGCACTTTTTCAAGAGAGACTCCAATTTCAGTGATAACCTGTCTTACAAAATGGCACTTGATAGGTATATGCTTTTATTTACTATTATAGGCCGGATTTTTAGCCAAATGAATTGCACTTTGACTATCAGAAAATAACTTGATGTTGTTTTGTAACCTACCAAACTCACCAAACAAACCTTTCAACCAAACCGCTTCTTTGCAAGCATGTGAAGCAGCTATGTATTATGCTTTTGTAGTGGATAAAGAAACAATGTTCTGTAGCTTTGACATCCAGCTAATAGCTCCACCTGGAAGAGTAAAGAAATACCCTGAAGTTGACATTCTCTTATCCAAATCACCTGCAAAATCAGAATCGACATATCTGCAAACAAATTCACCACTCCTGTTATAAGTGATACAGTAATCACTTGTGCCTCTCAGATACCGAAGCACCCATTTCACTGCTGACCAGTGCTCTTTTCCTGGATTTTACATATACCTGCTGATAACCCCAACTGCATGTGAAATATTTGGTTGAGTACAAACCATCGCATACATCAAACAACCTACTACATTGGCATATGGAATTCGAGACATATATTCCTTTTCTTAATTTGTGTTAGGACATAAACTTGAAGAAAGCTTAAAATGGGAAGCTAAAGGGACTGAAACAGGCTTCACATTCTTCATACCAAACCTCAAGAGTATTTTCTCAATATACTTCTTTTGTGATAGCCACATCTTACCATTGCTCTTGTCTCTGAAAATATCCATGCCCAAAATCTGTCTTGCTACTCGTAGATCTTTCATATCACATTTCCTAGCCATCTGAGCCTTTAACCTGTTGATCTCACTTATGCTTTTGCTTTCTAAAAGCATATCGTCAACATATAACACTAAGATAATGAACATGCCATTACTGAATCTCTTAAAGTAAACACAATGATCATATTCACTTCTCATATAATTTTGAATCATCATGAAAGAATCAAATTTCTTGTACCATTGTCGAGGTGACTGCTTCAGACCATATAATGATTTCTTGAGTCTGCAAACAAATTTCTTGTTGTGATTTTGAACAAACCCTTCTGGTTTTTCCATGTAAATCTCCTCATCTAAATCTCCATGTAAAAATGCAGTTTTAACATCTAGTTGCTATAATTCTAAATCAAGTAAAGCAACTAATGCTAACACAATCTGAATTGAAACAATTTTTACAAATGGTGAAAATATCTCATGAAAGTCAATGCTGGCTTTCTGAGAAAAACCTTTCGCGACTAGCCTCACTTTGTACCTATCTTCTTTATCATCAACACCCTTCTTCAATTTGTAAACCCACTTACATCCCATAGTTTTTATGTCTTTGGGAAGTTCTACCAGATCCCATGTGGCATTCCTGTCTAATGCCCTCATCTCGTCCTTCATAGCCTCTTTCCACTTACTATTGTTAGAACCTTCTATAGCTTCTTGATAGCACAAAGGTTCATCATCGTTAGCGGTTAAAGCAACTGAAGTAACATAATCATCATAAATTTTAGGAAGACGTCTGATTCTCGTAGACCTCCTTAAAGATGTTTCTGGTACTTCCATAATTTGTTGATTATTATCTGTAGGAACTTCTTCATGATCAGCATCTTAAACACGTTCATGATTTGCATTTGAAACTTGTTCATGATCTGAATCTAAAACTTGTTCATTTGGACTATCATCAGTATTTGAACTGGTTTCAACCTAAATGTGTTGAAGCTTAGGTACATTATTCTGTTTCACTTTATCATCTACATCTTGATTTTCAAGTGAAGATTCATTAAATTTAACATCTCTGTAAATTATGATCTTGTGAGTAGTAGGATCCCACAACCTGTATCCCTTAGTCCCATCACCATATCCAACAAAGATATATCCTTTTGATTTAGGATCTAATTTAGAACGTTGATGTTTCAGAACTAGAGCATATGCATCACAACCAAAAACTTTCAATTTAGAATAATCACATGGATAAACTTTCCATAACTCTTGAGGAATTTTTCACCCTATCACAGTTGATGGTGATCGATCTACCAAGTAACAAGCTGTAGAAACCGCTTATGTCCACAATTCCTTCTGCAAATTGGCATTACTAATCATACTTCTTGCTCTCTCTAAGAGAGTCATGTTCATGCATTCAGCAACTCCGTTTTGCTGAGGAGTATATACAGTGGTTTTATGTCTTTATATCCCAATGTTCTTGCAATAATTATCATATTCCTTTGAAGTAAACTCACCACCATTGTCAGTTCTTAAAAATTTAATGGTTGTTCGAGTGATGTTTTCAACTAATGCTCTAAACTATTTGAAAATAGTGAATACATCATACTTCTTCTTTAACATATAGACCCACACTTTTCTAGAGAAATCATCAATAAAAGATACAAAATATGACGATCCTCTATATGAGGTTGTAGGAGAAGGACCCCAAACATCAGAATGGATATAATCAAGGATTCCCTTACTAGTATGTTTTCTAGTTTTAAAATTCTGCTTGCTTTATTTCCCATCTAGAAAATGTTTGCAAAAATATAACTTAGAAGATTTCAAATTAGGAAGTAACCTACAATCAGATAAAATTTTTAATCCTCTTTTGCTCATATGGCCCAACCTTTGATGCCATAGATAAATAGAATTATTGTCGTTTTCAGATACTGTAGAAGCATGATCTGACTCTGTTCTTCCTTCTAACTGAAAAATATTTCCATCCTTCTTTTCTTTCATTACTACTAAAATTCCTTTATAAACTTTCATTAATCCACCTTGAATAAAGGTTTTGTATCCATTAGTGTCTAGTACTCATAGTGAAATGAGGTATTTTCTTATTTCAGGTACATGTCTTACATCAGTTAGAATTTTATTTGTCCCATCAAACATTTTAATCTGGATGCTTCCAATTCCCACAATATTACATGAGACATCATTTCCCATGTAAAAAACTCCATCATTGATTAATTTATAATTTTTAAACCACTCTTTATGAATGCACATGTCATTTGACACACCAGAATCTAACAACCAATGTTGATCATGATTACACAAACTAACTGATAACACTTCATCACTCATACCTGAAACGGATGTCGAACCTGTATCTGTCGTGTTTGCTTCTTTATTTTTTGTTAAGAGTCTCCTTTGGATGTTTGTTGTCTCTTTCAACAGTCCTTCTTCAAATATCCTGATTTGCTACAAAACCAACACTTTACCTTACTCTTCTTCCCTTTTGATTTTGAATGCAAGTTGTTGTGCTTACTGAAGCATATTTCTTTAGAACGACCTCTGACCATCATTGCTTCTAATGTAGAGGTTTCTAAATTTGACCTCTTAATTGTTTCTTAGGACAACAAAGCTCCAACAACATCATCAAATTCAAGGGTTCCTGATGAACTAGGACTTATAGAAGTAACAAAATGATCCCATGACTCAGGCAACGAGCATAATAAAGTTACAACTTTATCTTCTGATTCAAATTTTAGTTCTATACTTTCTAACTACACCAGGAGAGTATTAAAGGTATTCAGATGATCATCTATCGTCGTACCTTCCTTCATGCACAAGCTGTACAACTGTCACTTCAGAAGAATCCTATTGGTTAAGTATTTTGTCATGTACATCTTTTCAAGCTTTGTCCGCAAACCAGCAGCAGTTTTCTCTGATACGATGCTAAACAAAACATCATCCGCCAAACACAGTTGAATGCCGCTTAGTGCTCTTTCATCCAAGTCACTCAATTCGTCATCTGTCATGGTGTAAGGCTGTTTGTCTTTTCCCAACAGTGCCTTCGCCATGCCTTGTTGCACGAGTAGATCATACATCTTCACTTTCCGGATCTCGAAGTTGTTTTTTCCATTGAAATTCTCAATCTCAAACTGAGCACTTTTTGTTTTTGGAATACTATTGAGTTTTCATGAATGATGTTGTCTACAAAATGTATTTCTCTTCCCAAGTGTAGTATCATTGAATAGATCTCTTTTTTCTTCAAAACATACAAATCTTGGCCTTACCTTAGTGCAAATATCTCTCTAACACTACTATATGGCTTGTTCTTAGGATAAAGGATAATGGCATGTTGGATGCTATTAATCATATCTTTGTGAGCAAGGAGTTGAGAAAATTTTGAAAACCTACATCTAGCTAATCAAGATCTTTATACATCCATTGATCTTCCTATGAAAACTTATCTAGTGCTTCACTAGCTTCTTTCTCTAGTTAAGGTTTGTCTTCCTCACACAACCACAACTAGACTATATAGGATGTTGCAGCCTAGATTTTCATGAGAATGGTATAATCTATGTATGCTTCTCTTATGAAAATATTATTTATTTCAAAAGAGTTTTTGTTCCTATATAGCCTTATTGATTTTATGTATTAATATTACAATTTCCATCATTTCAACCTTGTTTGCTATAAGGCTAAGATTAGTGACATATTGTTATTTTTTTCCACTTGCACCTCCAAATTTTTGTCTTTATCCCAAGGAAAAATTAGTTTTCGAGGGGTGAAGCTTTGCTCCAGTATATCTATGAAATTCTCTACATTGGCTTTAACTTGAGTAAATAACTTGTCGACCCTCTAATGTTTCTATTGTAGAGAAAGTTAATGGTGAGTTAGAGTCTCTATTAATTGATGTGTTTGGAATTATATTTGTAGCACAATATCCTTTACATGTGCTAGACGTTAAGGTGTTTGAATAATAACTAAGGTATCACCTATCTCTTTCTATTTATATAATTATTTTATTGTGTGGTCCAATTTGATTTGGTCTTACTCATAATGCACAAACCTATACTAAAGTCACCTACGTGTAACATTCTCCTAAGCAGGTCATTTTTATAATTACTAATATGCATAACTTACTATCCTACGTTTTTCACTAACATCCTCTGGTATTTACATAAAATAGTACCAGAGATTTTTTTAAGGGACATGGGTTCATTCTAATTAAGTTCATAACAAAGCACTTTGAAAAACGATAAAGTGTGGCCCAAATATTGTGGGTTCTATTGAATTGAAAAATATCATACATTATTTTTTGATACTGCTAGTCAACATATTAGTTGTATTGGTTTTTAAGGTATTTAGTTGAGAGGACTCCTATGATTTTTTTGGTTCCATCTATAGTATTAAATAACACTTACCTAAATAGTGAGAGGTGTTGGGAAATGTAACTATTCTTGGTCCTCATAATTATTATTGTATGATCGAGGTGGCTCTAGTAACACTCAGAAGTCAAAGAGGGCTTGGGAAAGGATCAAAAATAAAATTTCTTGGTTTCCATGAAACTAAGTTCATATCGAAGAGCTCATCACAATATTTCCAATGATGCAAACATCATCTCAATCCGAGTTCGTATGCTTAATATATTTGCGGTCAAAGTTCTGGTCAAACTTAAAAAAAATCAAAAGTCAAATAATGACATCAAAAATTTGTTGACATCAGCATGGTGATGTGGCACCACCATACAACATAGTACGCAGACATAATTAGCAAGTGATTTGGTATTGTAGGTGATATGGCTTTGACAGAAGAAGAAATGTGGCACCCAGTCAACATATACGTAACATTCATGACTCGAAACGTGGAACCCAGTTAATGGTTGAAGTGGAAACTAAGCGACCAATCCAAGGATGCCACATGGCAGAACCTGGTTGGGAAATTAAATCTATCATATGGCCACATTATATTTGGATGCATGGAACTTAATTTTGTTTTATGTGCAAATTTCGTACATTGGTGGGTGATATGGTTATAACTAAGACCATATATATACATGTACATTTATTTATAAACCGAAACGAGAAAACCCAAAAGGTTTGAAACCATGGACCTCCTCAACCACCAAAAACTTAATATACATGCACTAACTAACATTTCAACTTGAGACTTTGTTAAAATCCACCCTAAAAGATTTATTTAAACCTTCATTTCTCATAAAAATGGGACAAAGGTGGAGGCAGGGCCATGGAGAGTAAAGTGTATCACTGTTTGGACAAATGGCGGCTGAGAGGGGTCCCAGAGGCACACGTCTTGAGACATATTCTAGGAATATTCTATGGAATATTCTTAGAATATTCTATGGGAATATTCTATGGAAAATTATATGGAATATTCCAGCAACAAAATCTTGAGGAATCTTTGATATTCCTTTGGAGGTTGATTTTTTTATAGCAACGGAAGTATATCATGTTTATACTCATTTTAATAAGAAATTCACAAGGAATATGATTGTGAGATTAGTTTCCTCATATGATCAATAGATCTTGAGTCACCTTGTAGAGAGGAATCTTTGTGGAATTAAGAGGAATCTAAAATAGTACCTTAGAACCAAATTTTCATAGTGACAGAATTATGTCAAGTTTATACTCAAATTAACCATATTTTCATAGGGAACAAAATGGTGTAATCAATTTCCTCATCTGAGTAGCATATTTTCAGTTTAGTTTTAGAGAGGAATCTTTGTGGAATTGTGAGGAATTTAAAAGATTCCCTTGGGGCCAGATTTTCACAATTTCATAACTAGGCCGATTTTAAACTCACTTCACTTAGCTTTTCGCAAGGAGCACAATGAAGAAGTCATATTTTCATCTGAGAAGAATAATTCCAGTCAACCAACGAGAAGATATATTTGGGGAATCTTTTAGATTCCTCAGGGTCCAAGTTTTGGCTGAAGCATTAATAGGTCAATTTTATAGTGATTTTACATGATTTTGCATCACAAATTCAACAATGTCATCCATTTATTTAGTAGAGGTGTTCACATTCAGGCCATCCCCATAAATGGAGGTATAAGGTGTCTTTTTTACATGCATGTAATTTGATTTTTGTTGAATATTAATGAAAGCAGCCTCCCTACTTTGAGCAGAGCCGTAAGACCTAGCCCACACTGGGTGAAATCCAGTATCAAGTTGGGTGTGTTCTTTGATTTTATGGATGTCATTTTGTTTCCTATTCTTTAAAGTATGCACATGTGGTTTTTCATGCTCTTTCACATGCAATACGGCTAACATCAAAGAAGTAAAATATATTGGTTAATTTTGGTAGTTGAGAGAATCCTAATCAATTATGGTATCAGAATGCTCTTCTTTCTGATGTGAATTGCAAGTGTGAATGATAACGAAATATTGAATGTATAACAAGAAGGAAAATGGAGGATCAAAAAGATCTATACAAATACCTACTTAGGATTTCACGCATGGTAGATATACTGTATTGAGGTTATGAGTAGAAAATGTACAAACAGGACATGAGAAAGAAAGAGCATAGGGTGATGCTCCACTTACATATTCGAGTGAATATTCTTCTTCTTCATCATATTCTCATCATTCAAATGAGGATATCAATTAAAGCATTCAAGAAGAGAATGCTGAATTGAGGAGAGTTCTACAAGAAGAAAAAGAGAAGAAGCAGAGATTACATCTTCAATTACGAGCCACGAAAGAGGCTTGGAAAATTCGAAGCACAAAAAAGGCTTAGAGAAGCCATCATCACCTACTTCAGAATCAACAACCAAGGTAAACAATTTTGGTAGTTCTTCAGTTTTATTTTCACATGATGATGGTTATTTGGGTGCTTTCGAAAAACACACTACATGCATTGGTTAAGGATTAATGAAGAAGATGGGATATGAAGGAAAAGGTGTAGGATCTAATGGGAAATGCATTATGAATCTCATCCAAGTGGTGTAATTACCACGACATGTATGATTGGGCTATGTCAGGAAGGAAGAGATAGGGGAATCTTCATGCGAAAATTCTGAGACAATGATGGTTATTGAGAGTACCTCACAAGACTCAAGTGATCATGATTGTAGGTCATGTCCAAATGGGAGTGAGCATTCTAAAGAGATAGCCAAAGGAAGGTATAAAATGTCTCAGTATTCTAAAGTTAATTTTGATTACAAGCATATTGTTAATGATGAGAAAAAATCATGGTGTAGAAAGCCATATAGTTTTTGTGGCTTGTATAACTAAGTGGTTTCTGAGTGTTGGATGATGATGGTAGAAGCAAAGAGGATGAGACATGAAAGACCTTCTCCACATTATGTAAGGAAGAAGGTTAAGAAGGTTTGAAGTAAGAAGAGTTTTTGCAGTCATTGCAATAGAGGTGAACATCAGAGAGACACATTTTGGGAGCTCCATCCATAGCAATGTCTCCAGAAGGAAAAAGTGCCTATGTAGGAACCGGTCAATGAGGCCTTTCAATAAGAGAATCATCCATAGGGAGATTACCCATTCACTTTCTTGAGTGAGAGATGGTTTTAATAGATATAGTAGCTTATCATGGCGATATTTTGTAAATCATATATTGCGAAATGATTGTAAAAGTGATTATGTGTTTTCCATCACCTATGAAAGGAAATTAATGATATATTTTAATTTTGTTGATAGCTAGGGTATTAGTTTTTGTTCTGATTTTGATGTAAAATTCACAAATGATTTTATTATAAAATTTTGGCAAGTATGGTATTTTCTTGGGTCATGTTTGGTCTTGTAAGAGAACACGTATTTTGCAACAATGTACTACAAGATACAGGTGTCGATTCATCACTTATCGATTTGAAGAACAAAGGTGAAGGAGAAGGAAGTGTGGCCAGTTAGGGAACTTGTTTTGTAGATGAGACAATAAAAAATATTGCAAATAGTTTTCATGCTTTTGGAGGACCAAAAGCTCCTCAGTGGGGAGGAATGATCCAGGTGGCTCCAGTAACACTTAGAAGTCAAAGAGGGCTTAGGAAAAACTCATAAAACAAAGTTCTTGGATTTACATGAAACAAAGGTCATATCGAAGAGCTCGTTGCAAGCTCTCCAATGAAAAAATTTACATCTCAATATAAGTTCATTGCTCAATATATTCACAGTCAAAGTTTTGGTCAAACTTAGCAAAAATTCAAAGGTCGACTGATGACATCAGTAATCTTCTGACATCAGCATGGTGAAATGGCACCACCATACAACTCAGTTAGTAGGCATAGATGGAAAGTGATGTGGCACTATAGGTGATGTGGTGTTTCCAGAAGAAGACATGTGGCACCCAGTCAACATATAAGTGGCATATTCATGATTCGACACATGGCACCTAGTTAATGGTTTAAGTGAAAACTAAGTGACAAATCCAAGGTCACCACATGGAAATACCTGGTTAGCCAATTAAATCTCGCATATGAACACATTTCATTGGGATGTTTGAAACTTCATTATGATTTCCAACTTCATTTTATTTTATGTGCAAATTTCATACGTTCGTGTGTGATATGGTTATAAGTAAGATCATATATGTATGATGTGGAATTTCAAGAAGAACACATGTGGCACCCATTCAGCATACAAGTGGCACATTCATGACTCGACACATGGAACCCAGTCAGTTTTTTAATTGGAAACTAAGTGACCAATCCAAGGCCATCACATGGCAACACTTGGTTGGCCAATTAAATCTAGCATATGACCACATTTTGGTGGGATGTGTGCAACTGCATTTCTTTTTATGTGTAAATTTCATACATTGGTGGGTGATATGGTTATAACTAAGACCATATATGTGTGTGTGTGTGTGTGTGTGTGTGTGTGTGTGTGTGTAAACAAAAAGGAAAAATTCCATAGGGTTTGAACCTAAGACCTCCTAAACCACCAACGTCTTAATATACATGCACTAACCAACATTCCAACTTGATACATTGTTAAATATGCCCTAAAACATTTATTTAAGCCTTAATTTATCATAAGCATGGGAAAAAGGAAGAGGCGGGGCCATGGAGAGCAAGGTATATCACCATTTGAACGAATGGCAAACTAAGAGGGGTCCCTCACAAGCACGAATCACAATACACATTCCAAGAATATTCTAAGGGAATATTTTATGGAGTATTTGAGTAGTAGAATATTTGGTGATCATTGGGATTCCCTTGGAGGTTGATTTGTTTTACTGAGGCATAATTATATCCAATTTATATTCAGTTTAATCAGAATTTTGGAAGGAGTGCGATGGCAAGATCAATTTCCTCATCTGAGTAGCATATCTTTTGTAAACTTACAAAGAGGAGTCTTTGTGGAATCATGAGGAATCTAAAATATTCCCTTGGAGAAAATTTTCATAGTGATAGAGTTATGCCAAGTTTATCCTCAAATTAATTACAATTTCACAGGTAACGTAAAGGTATAATTAGTTTCTGCATCTGAGCAATAGATCTTTAGTTGACTTGTAGAGAGGAATATTTGTGGAATCATGAGAAATATAAAAGATTCCCTTAGGACCAAATTTTCACAATTTCAGAACCAAGATGACTTTATACTCATTTTACTCATCTTTTGGCAAGGGAGGTAGTGGTGATGCTATATTTTTCATCTTAGCAAAAAAATTCTAGTCAACCAGCGAGAAGGAATATTTGAGATTCCTGAGGGTCGAAGTTTTGAATGAAGTAGAAATGTCTCAAGTTTACAATCATTTGACATGATTTCACATCAGGAATTCAATGATGCAGTCAATTTCTTCAATGGAGTTGCACATTTTCAAGCCATCCTAGGAAATGGAGGTATAAGGTTCCTTTTGTACATGCATATAATTTGATTTTTGCTGAATATTAATGAAAGTGACCTCCCCAGTTTTAGGAGAGCCCGAAGACATAGTCGAAACTGGGTGAACTTCATTATCAAGTTGTGTATGTTATTTGATTTGATGGAGGTCACGATGTTTCCTCTTCTTTAAAGTATGCAAGTGTGGTTTTTCATTTCCTTTCACATGCTATTATGCTAACATCATAGAATTAAAATATCTTGGTTAATTATGGTAGCTGAGAGAATCTAGACCATTGTATTTGTATCATTATATATTTATTGTAAAGTTAAAAAGAGAAAACGAAAAATTATTTTTGAAGCATGGGTTTCATGCTTGTTTTATTTTTTTACTACTTCAAAGAATATTCTTCATGATTATAGGGTTCATTGAGTAACTTGAGTCTTTGTTATATGTATAAGACCCTTATAGGGAAACTTTTATCATGAAATAAATACTATTTTTTTAGTTGATATTGTCAAATTTGTACTCCAAAGACCAAGTATGCCTTGCTAGTGAAGTAAGCCTAGAAGAGAATAATTAGACCCTTAAATAAGGTATTAATAAGAAGAGACTTCGACCTATTTTGTATCGATCCATAATATAGTTTGATCTACAAAAAAATTAGAAGAAAAGAAGAAGGAAAGGAAACAATAAAGGAAGAGAATCCAAGGGAAGGAGAGAAATATTTATTTTGACCTAGTTTAACTCACATGTGCAATATTTTCTAGGGTTTATTATACTACCATAGATTGAACTTTCAGGCTGAGAGGTGTAGGAATAAAGTCATAGGTCGAGACCTTAAAAGTTATAGCAGAAATACACTTTTACTTTTGTTGACTTCGATAAACTTTGACACTTTTGGAGGAGATACTTTGGATTCTTGAATTGGTGCTTGGTGGAAGCTCTTGGTCATGGTTTTGGGTGTTGTATGTCTCATTTTTTACTTGGTTCAAGACAAGGAATATTTTTACTGGGTTTTCAGCTATGAGAGGAGTTTTCCCCTAGCTGATAGCCTATAAATTGTTTCTTTTATTATTTTGATCTTCATATAAATTTGAATTGGTAAGATGGAAGAAGAAATAATAAATAATTAAAAGCCCAAAAAATAGTCACAAGTAATTATCAAGATAAGAGGAATCAAAACCCTAATTTCCATCTACATTGTTTCTCAAACATGGAATCAAAGCTAATGTTAAGAAATTATTCTTTGAATATCACCTCCTTGGACATCTCTTTAAAGACTCCATTGAAGCATTCCTTGAAACAATTATCTACAATGGGTAGCTATATGAATCAAGGAATCAATAGTATTGAAAGATTCTTGATATCTACCAAATATTTTGTAGTTAAGTTCATCTCAATACTCTCTAAGGGTATCATTGATAAAGGATTCTCTTCCTCTCTAAGAGGTACTTTTGATGATGAAGATGTATGGATAATTGATAGTGGAGCCTCAAGACACATGACATGAGAATGTGGTGACCTACAAAATATATGAAAGGGAGACAACTCTCATTCAGTGGATATAATTGGAGATAAAAAGAGCTATTTGATCAAGGGAATTGGGTCTATATATTTGAAGCTAGAAGGTGGTGGAAATATACATTTCAACAATATATTCTTAATTGTAGGTTCGAAGAAAAAAATACTTTATATTTCTTATCTAGACGATAAAGAAGATATAATCTATTTCAAAGATGGAAAGTTTCTTATTTGGGGAAAGGATTCTATAATTGGTAATGCTAAGTTTTTTGGGTTTCTTTAGTGGAGGTGGTATAGGCTACTAACACCTCTTCCTCAATTTCTTATACAATTGGATATTAGCCCTTCTGATTTTTGGCATAAAAGTTACGACCATGTACACTATAAAATATTTCCCTATTTAAGTAAGATGTTAAAAGAAATCCTCAATTTGAGAAAAGACAATGAAGAATTATGCAAGGGATTTGTGTTAGAAAAAAATGTGAAGAAGTCGTTTAAAAGAAGTGACATAAGATTTAAAGAAATACTAGAACTCATTCATTCTAATGTATGTTGAACAATGGAAAAAAATATCTTCGAAGTGATCAATATTATGTGGCATTCATAGATGACCTTTCAATGAAAATGTGGATTTATCTCCTGAAGTTTGCTGATGAATATTTTGAGAAATTCCAAGAATTAAATTAAAAAGTGGATATATTGATAGAAAGAAAGATAAAGACTATAAGGTACAACAATGGTGGGAATGCACTTCCAAGGAACATACATATTTTTGTAAAGAAGCATGTATTAATAAGGAACTCATAGTTCCCTATAATCCTGAACAAAATGGAGTGGTTGAAAGAAAGAGTAGAAAAAATGAAGAGTGCATTAGACCCATGCTAAATGAGAAACATTTTTGTAAATTCTTATGGGGAGAAGGAAAAAAGACAATACTTTACATCCAAAATAAATACCTCCTATTTTTCTTGAAAATTAGTTTGGGAGAGGAATTTTCAGGAAGGAAGCCCAACATAGATAATATTTGAATCTTTGGATGTCCCATTTACATTCACATTCCAAAAGAAAAGAGGAATAAGTTGGAATCCAGTAGAATGAAAAGAATATTTGTTGGATATAGCTTATCATCTAAGGACTAAATAGTGTATATTGAAGATGAATGTCATATTGAGGTTAACATAGATGTAATTTTCAATGAAAATACAAAAGGTCCAAGGAAATTCCCATTGAATATGATGATGAAGAAGTACCCCTATTTGAGTAATAATAACATCATGTCAACAATGAAGTATCTACAATCAATCAGGAAGTTAAACGACCAATTTAACCTATTCAACAAATTATCATTCCAGAAATTGAAAAAGACCAAAATGGTTAAGAAAAAATTTACAAGAAGGCGAAGGTCATGGAGCATGATCTAAACTTAAAAATGAACACAAAAATATACACATATAACCATAAATACAATGATGCAACAAAAATAACACTTCATTTCATTGATATCAAAGAACTGAAATATGATTACAGACAGAATGGAAATAAACTAGCTCAGGCGATGGTAGCTTATCTTTGAGAATAGATGTGGAGGATAAATGCCTTTGAACTATGTTACAATGAGGCTAAAGGGAATTTTTATTATCTTACAAATAGAGAAAAACCTAAACAACCAAAACCCTAACCTTAGGAGATGTAACACTAAGAGTTTGTGGGCCCTATTGGGGTTAGTTGGGCAACCGACCTCATGGGGTCATAACTTGGTCTTACTATATTAGTTTGGTGTGTACGATACCTCATTGGAAATACCTCTTTGAGTGATATGCGGTTTCTCTCTTATTGTGGGCATAAAAAAAAACATTGTTTAAGGGATCAAAACGACTCCAAAAGTTCAGGACCCAAAAAGTTGCTAAAAATAGTAAATGTTGTTATAAATAAGGAAACTGATGAAACTAATTGGGGGTCTAGGTGGAATAGGCATGCAACCACTGGTATCCACATGGATCAGTCCTCCCTCGTTATGAATAAATGGCCCCCGTTTCTTGTAGAGCCTCCATGTGGTGAGGAAATTTCTGTTTAACCTCGGCCATGGTGAACCACTTGCCTTGGTGAAGGAGTTGGCCTCGTTTTACAACTCGATCTAGATAGATCCTCTATTGGAAATTTTTATTGAACTATGTTTCCATGATTTTATTAGTTGTGTCCTATTACATGCGCTCTTGCTTTAACTCTGTTGGCATGAGTTGTTCTACTATATTGAATGTGTCTAATAGTGGTGGAAAGTATGGCCAAAGGTAGTCCACATTGAACACTAGGTACAGGCCAAGGAATGAAGAAACGATGAGCTCAAAATAACTTTCCCCTATAACCTTGGTGATGTTGTACGACCCACATCGAAGCAAGAAAAGATTGCGGTGGGGCCCAATGAGGCACTACTTCTACAAATGTAGCAAAACTTTGTCATCCACATGGAACTCGTGTGGCACCCATTGTTGATAATTCCATTGCTTGTACTTAGAATTGGATTTTTCCAATATTTCATGGACCTACTGATAGATGTGTTGAATGCACTTAATGAAGTTGTTAGCCCTGTCAGCTTCGAACTAGACATGAGTCAAATCTTCCTGAGTAGCTGCAAATGGTATGGCCACATCAATGGGACATAGTGGCTAGAATCCCAACCCCACCTGAATGGGGCTATGTCTAGTTGAGCTATGGAAAGATATTTTGTAGTTGTGGTGGACATAGAGGAGGCTTTTATCCCACGTGCGATGACTCTTCCAGATGTACCTGCGCTAGATTTATGAGCCAGTAACACAATACAAGTAGCTCAATGATGAATACGAATTTTCAAAGTTTTTATAAGGATGCATCATGCTTGTGAATCTGTAAATAACATGAAAAAAAATCACTTCAATGATTTAACAAATATTACCTACAACAGAAGAAGCATGAAAAATAAATTCATAAACAAGAGATGCAAGTGAAAAATACATTCAAAGGACATAAAAAAATTGTGCAAGAGGAATTTGAGGCTCCTGGGATGGCCAAGCCCAAGGAGACTGGGAGTTATATGGAAGAAACTAACCTTTAGATGCTAAAAATGGAACCAAACTTCATTATTTGAATCAATCCAAGTACATCCTTGCAAGAAATAACATCGAGTTGTTAAAAAATAAGTTTTCTCCACAACAAGACTAAAAAATACATGCCCTTAGAGGTAGATTTGAATTGGTACTTATAGAAATTTATGGGGCAACATTTTCCTCGAAAGGAGGAAGATTTTCCCTCCAAAACCACTCAAATAGTTGATCTAGTTCCCAACACAAGGAATCTGCATAAAATTTCACATAACACATCCTGGATTTTCTCAATCATTGGAGCTCCAAAATTTGTCAATAATTTCATGATATTTTGTTCATTTATTCTCCAATATTGATCCTATTGTAGTAGGGAGAAAGTCCATATATTATCTCCTCCTCCAAATCTTCATCATCTACCAAATATTCTCAAATTATTCTTCAAAAATAAATAATATTAGGCATAAATACTCAATTATATCTAAACTTTCCTAATAACGTATTAAAGCTAAAAAAAATTATTAAGTGTAGAAGTAGAGGTTTAATATAGCCTTCATGTGCCTAATAAAGGTTATATGGGCCTTAATGTTTGTGCAATTTGGAGTCCCATCATACCCCCCTACTGAAAATATTTCTCATCCTTCAAGCAACCTATTCATCCTCCTTGAACTATTGTTCTTCAAGTATTCTGACGTGTTTCATTCCTTTTTTGTTGATTTATTTTATTTTATTTCCGCTACTCTTCTTGCTACTCTTCCATCTACATTTTTTCTACTATCTCAGTTTCCCAAATAAGTCCTAATGTGGGTTCAGACTACTTCTTTCTCCTAGGTGATTCTTCAAATGTAATGGGTTCTATTTTTGAAGGTAACAACTTTATTTTGGTTCATATTCTTGGCCACTTGGATCTTGTAAATTGATTGCAACCTCAACTGCAATCTCATAATCATACCCCCTTACCCTTTCAAATAATTCCATCTCATTGTAATTTTATAAAATGGCAAGCACTTCAGGATGCTGATGGCTTCTCTCTATGCTGACGAGTTTTCTCCTGTTAAATCCTCCCTCCATATTTTCCGAGTATGAATTATACAAATTTTGTGTCCAAATATAGGGTCTTACTTGTAGCACTTATTTTTTAATTTATAGGAGTTTATGTGTCCTTGATTCTTCCAACACCACACGTTGAAGTTTCCCCCAATGTCTTTGCCTTCCGGCCCTTGTAAAACTTATCTCAAGAAAAAAAAACAAGCAATCTGGTGGCAAACAAGGGATGCTACAGGAAATAGAGTTTCCTATAACAGCTTTGATAAAGGAATACTATTGACAATGGTGGCATAATTTTTCTATTGCAAGAGTGAATTTTGGATCCTTGGCGATGACACATCATACTATAGATCATTTTTTTATAAACACCCTAGAATAACAATATTAATTCTCTTTTCTCATTAAATTCTAAAATTGAAAACACTTAACACAAACCTCTTTATTCCTGTAAAGGGAGAAATGATGGTGAAAAACCAAAATCAAAAGAAATGAATGATGTGAAACCAATCGACTAACTTGGATACCTTTCAGCCTTGGAGAATTTACCATTATGCAACCCAAAGTTCCTATAGTGAATAGTTTGTAGCTCTATTATGTTTCCTTGTACCTTTTACCACTTAATTAATCATTTTCCAACACCCTAATGGCAAAATTTTCTCTTGCAACCATGTGTTAACTTCCTGTAGAATTTTTTATATCTCTTGTAGCAACTTTGTTCCCTCTTGTAGAAAATATGTTATTTCTGTAGAAAATATGTTCTTCATGTAGAAACTCTTTTTCACCCATAGAAACCAACCCAAATCTTGTAGTGATTATTCCTAGTATGACAAGAGGTGGTGGGTCCACCATTTTTATTATTTTATTTTTTATTTTTCTGATATTTTATTTTATTTTTCTCTTATTTTCTTTGCATGAAAAATAAACTCAAGGTTCATTGACTTAAGTGAGTTTTCCCTCACTTACCCTTTCACACTCCTTTTCCTCGAACCTACTTTATCTAGTCCTCTTTAATTTTTTCTTGTTAGTCTCCCACACATGTGGGCGTGTTGGTGGAAAGGTGATGTTATTTTCTAGATAAGACTGAGGTTTTTCTACTACTCATTTTGGCTATAAAAAACTTTCTTTCTCACACTTTTAATATTTTCTTAAGCTAGAATAGATTCGAAGGGTAAGGTTAGAGAGTTGTATAGTTGTGCCTTACCATGATAGTATTTTTTCTGTGTAGGATGTTGTTGTAGTTGTGGAGGATGTCAATATGACTGTTGAAGCTTCCTTTGGTGGTTCTGAAGCTACTATTAATGATCACGTTGCCAGAGGTTTATTTCTCATGTGTTGATCTTTTGATGGCTGCATCTTGCTTCCGAAAAAAGGTAATCGATGATATGTTGGGTTATTAAGGTGTCATATTCTTATTATTGTTTCTCTATGCATTGTATTTTCTCTAAAATGTTTCTCTTGAAATGTGCTTCACTTATAGAAGTTGTCATTGTAGGCTTTGTTGATGGTGGATCAAGTTGTTTCTATTTGAGATTATCATTTACTCTCTTGTAGCCCTGTAGAAGTTTTTTTTCTTCCCAAGATCAAGGATATGACCCTTGAATGCTTCATGATGATCAATGATTCATTTTGGTGCTTCCAATTTCTTTTTATTGTGGTTTTGGAGAGTTTGTGAAGATTGCTATAGGAATGTGTGTCTTCCTATAGAAGTCCCATAGAATATCATAGGATCATTATTTATTTTATTTGTTACCTTTAATAATGCTGATAATTCATGATTAATTTGTTTACAAGGATCAAAGACCTTTTTTGTGGTGGAAGGGATTAAAGAAGGGGTGAAAATGGGTTCTTTTCATGGAGAGAGGTGAAAATGAGAGGGGAGAAGAGGTCAAGTGGTGTGGAAAATGAAATATGAGGATATCATGAAAATATCTCAACATTTCCTAAAGGATACATGACCTTTTGGCCTCTTTCTCCAATTGGATCTGCTTATTATAGAATTTGAGGCTCCTCTTGTAGCATTTGAGGAAAACCCCTTGTAGCATAATTGTTTTATCCATATATATCAAACAATATAATGGATTGACATGAAATTTTTTAGGAATTATACCATCATCCTTATGAACCTCCCCATAAAAAATATCAGCCAATGGATACACGAATCTCGATAAATATTAATAATAGCTATAGATGATGGAGGTCGATTTCTAAAAAATTCTACACCATAATTTGCTAAAATTTCTTGAGCATGTTACCATCATCCATTTGCCTCTCCATGAAACAACTTGGCCAATGGATGTATGATTTTCAAGATATAATAAAAAAAAAATTATGATTTATGTATTTAGGACTAACTATAGCAAAATAGGACTTTCTGTAGAATTTTAGGACAATGAGGAAAATTCAACAGTGTCATCCATTTCTTTAGTAGAGGTGTTCACATTCAGGCCATCCCTAGAAATGGAGATATAAGGTGTCTTTTGTACATGCATGTAATTTGATTTTTGTTGAATATTAATCAAAGCATCCTACCTAATTTGAGCAGAGCCCTAAGACCTAGCCCACACTGGGTGAACTCCAGTATCAAGTTAGGTGTGTTCTTTGATTTTATGGATGTCATTTTGTTTCCTATTCTTTAAAGTATGCACATGTGGTTTTTCATGCTCTTTCACATGCAATACGGCTAACATCAAAGAATTAAAATATATGGGTTAATTTTGGTAGTTGAGAGAATCCTGGTCGATTATGGTATCAGAATGCTCTTCTTGCTAATGTGAATTGCAAGTGTGAATGATAACGAAATATTGAATGTATAACAAGAAGGAAAATGGAGGATCAAAAAGATCTATACAAAGACCTACTCAGGATGACACGCATGGTAGATATACTGTATTAAGGTTATGAGCAGAAAATGGACAAACAGGAGCATGAGAAAGAAAGAGCATAGGGTGATGCTCCATTTACATCTTCAAGTGAATATTCTTCTTCTTCATCATATTCTCATCATTCAAATGAGGATATCAATTAAAGCCTTCAAGAAGAGAATGCTAAATTGAGGAGAGTTCTACAAGAATAAAAAGAGAAGAAGCAGAGATTACATCTTCAATTACGAGCCATGAAAGAGGCTTGGAAAATTTGAAGCACAAAAAAGGCTTAGAGAAGCCATCATCACCTACTTTAGAATCGACGACCAAGGTAAACAATTTTGGTAGTTCCTCAGTTTTATTTTCACATGATGATGGTTATTTAGGTGCTTTCAAAAAACACACTACATGCATTGGTTAAGGATTAATGAAGAACATGGGATATGAAGGCAAAGGTGTAGGATCTAATGGGAAAGGCATTATGAATCTCATCCAAGTGGTGGAATTATCACGACATGTATGATTGGGCTATGTCAGGAAGGAAAAGACAGGGGAATCTTCATGTGAAAAGTCTGAGACAATGATGGTTATTGAGAGTACCTCACAAGAATCAAGTGATCATGATTGGAATTCATTTCCAAATGGGAGTGAGCATTATAAAGAGATAGCCAAAGGAAGGTATAAAATTTCTCAGTATTCTAAAGTTCATTTTGATTACAAGCATATTGTTAATGATGAGAAAAAATCATGGTGCAGAAATCCATGGAGTTTTTGTGGCTTGTATAACTAAGTGGTTTTCGAGTGTTGGATGATGATGGTAGAAGCAAAGAGGATGATACGTGAAAGAACTTCTCCACATTACGGAAGGAAGAAGGTTAAGAAGGTTTGAAGCAATAAGAGTTTTTGCGGTCATTGCAATAGAGGTGAACATCAGAGAGACACATGTTGGGAGCTCCATCCATAGCAGTGTCTCCAGAAGGACAAAGTGCCTGTGTAGGAACCGGTCAATGAGGCCTTTCAATAAGAGAATCACCCATAGGGAAATGACCCATTCACTTTCTTGAGTGAGAGATGGTTTTAATAGATATAGTAGCTTATCATGGCCACATTTTGTAAATCATATATTGTGAAATGATTGTAAAAGTGATTATGTGTTTTCCATCACTTATGAAAGGAACGTAATGATATTTTTTCATTTTGTTGATAGCTAGGGTATTAGTTTTTGTTCTGATTTTGATGTAAAATTGACCAATGATTTTATTATAAAATTTTGGCAAGTATGGTATTTTCTTGGGTCATGTTTGGTCTTGTAAGAGAACACGTATTTTGCAAAGATGTACTACAAGATACAGGTGTGGATTCATCACTTATCGCTCTGAAGAACAAAGGTGAAGGAGAAGGAAGTGTGGCCAGTTAGGGAACTTGTTTTGTAGATGAGACAATAAAGCATATTGCAGATAGTTTTCATGCTTTTGGAGGACCAAAAGCTCCTCAATGGGAAGCAATGATCCAGGTGGCTCCAGTAACACTTAGAAGTCAAAGAGGGCTTAGGAAAAACTCATAAAACAAAGTTCTTGGATTTACATGAAACAAAGGTCATATCGAAGAGCTCATTGCAAGCTCTCCAATGAAAAAATTTGCATCTCAATATAAGATCATTGCTCAATATATTCACAGTCAAAGTTTTGGTCAAACTTAGCAAAAATTCAAAGGTCGACTAATGACATCAGCAATCTGCTGACATCAGCATGGTGAAATGGCACCACCATACAAATCAGTTAGTAGGCATAGCTGGAAAGTGATGTGGCACTATAGGTGATGTGGTGTTTCCAGAAGAAGACATGTGGCACCCAGTCAACATATAAGTGGCATATTCATGATTCGACACATGGCACCCAGTTAATGGTTGAAGTGAAAACTAAGTGACCAATCCAAGGTCACCACATGGAAATACCTGCTTGGCCAATTAAATCTCGCATATGAACACATTTCATTGGGATGTGTGAAACTTCATTATGATTTCCAACTTCATTTTATTTTATGCGCAAATTTCATACGTTCGTGGGTGATATGGTTATAAGTAAGATCATATATGTATGATGTGGAATTTCAAGAAGAACACATGTGGCACCCATTCAAAATACAAGTGGCACATTCATGACTCGACACATGGAACCTAGTCAATGGTTGAAGTGGAAGCTAAGTGACCAATCCAAGGACATCACATGGCAACACTTGGTTGGCCAACTAAATCTAGCATATGACCACATTTTGGTGGGATGTGTGCAACTGAATTTCTTTTTATGTGTAAATTTCATACATTGGTGGGTGATATGGTTATAACTAAGACCATATGTGTGTGTGTGTGTGTGTGTGTGTGTGTGTGTGTGTGTGTTTGTAAACAAAAAGGATAAAGTCCATAGGGTTTTAACCTAAGACCTCTTAAACCACCAACGTCTTAATATACATGCACTAACCAACATTCCAACTTGAGACATTGTTAAATATGCCCTAAAACATTTATTTAAGCCTTAATTTATCATAAGAATGGGACAAAGGAGGAGGCGGGGCCATGGAGAGCAAGGCATATCACCATTTGAACATATGGCAGACTGAGAGGGGTCCCTCACAAGCACGAATAACAATACACATTCCAAGAATATTCTGAGGGAATATTTTGTGGAGTATTAGAGTAGCAGAATATTTGGTAATATTTGACATTCCCTTGGAGGTTGATTTGTTTTAATGAGGCATAATTATATCCAATTTATATTCAGTTTAATCAGAATTTTGGAAGGAGTGCGATGGCAAGATCAATTTCCTCATCTGAGTAGCATATCTTCTGTAAACTTGCAAAGAGGAGTCTTTGTGGAATCATGAGGAATATAAAATATTCCCATGGAGAAAATTTTCATAGTGATAGAGTTATGCCGAGTTTATACTCAAATTAATTACAATTTCACAGGTAACGTAAAGGTATAATTAGTTTCCACATCTGAGCAATAGATCTTTAGTCGACTTGTAGAGAGGAATATTTGTGGAATCATGAGAAATATAAAAGATTCCCTTAGGGCCAAATTTTCACAATTTCAGAACCAAGATGACTTTATACTCATTTTACTCATCTTTTTGCAAGGGAGGTAGTGGTGATGCTATATTTTTCATCTTAGCAGAAAAATTCTAGTCAACCAACGAGAAGGAATATTTGAGATTCCTGAGGGTCGAAGTTTTGACTGAAGTAGAAATGTCTCAAGTTTACAATAATTTGACATGATTTCACATCATGAATTCAATGATGCAGTCAATTTCTTCAGTGGAGTTGCACATTTTCAAGCCATCCTAGGAAATGGAGGTATAAGGTTCTTTTTTTACATGCATCTAATTTGAGTTTTGCTAAATATTAATGAAAGTGACCTCCCCACTTTCAGGAGAGCCTGAAGACATAGTCAACACTGGGTGAACTTCGTTACCAAGTTGTGTATTTTATTTGATTTGATGGAGGTCACGATGTTTCCTCTTCTTTAAAGTATGCAAGTGTGGTTTTTCATTTCCTTTCACATGCTATTATGCTAACATCATAGAAGTAAAATATCTTCATTAATTCTGGTAGCTGAGATAATCTAGATCATCGTATTTGTATCATTATATATTTATTGTAAAGTTAAAAAGAGAAAATGAAAAATTATTTTTGAAGCATGGGTTTCATGCTTGTTTTATTTTTTGACTACTTCAAAGAATATTCTTCATGATTATAGGGTTCATTGAGTAATTTGAGTCTTTGTTATATGTATAGGACCCTTATAGGGAAAATTTTATCGTGAAATAAGTACTATTTTTTTAGTTGAGATTGTCAAATTTGTACTCCAAAGACCAAGTCTACCTTGCTAGTGAAGTAAGCTTAGAAGAGACCCATTAGACCCGTAAATAAGGTATTAATAAGAAGAATTCGACCTATTTTTTGTCGATCCATAATATAGTTTGATCTACAAAAAAATTAGAAGAAAAGAAGAAGGAAAGGAAACAATAAAGGAAGAGAATCCAAGGGAAGGAGAGAAAGATTTATTTGACCTAATTTAACTCACACGTGTAATATTTTCTAGGGTTTATTGTACTGCCATAGATTGAACTTTCAGGCTGACAGGTGTGGGAATAAATTCATAGGTCGAGACCTTAAAAGTTATTGTAGAAATACACTTTGAATTTCGTTGACTTGGATAAATTTTGACACTTCTGGAGGAGATACTTTGGATGCTTGAATTGGTGCTTGGTGGAAGTTCTTGGTCATGGTTTTGGGTGTTGTATGTCTCATTTTTTACTTGGTTCAAGATAGAGAATATTTTTACTGTGTTTTCAGCAACGAGAGGGGTTTTCCCCTAGCTGACAGCCTATAAATTGTTTCTTTTATTCTTTTGATCTTCATATAAATTTGAATTGGTAAGATGGAAGAAGAAATAATAAAGAATTAAAAGCCCAAAAAATATTCACAAGTAATTATCAAGATAAGAGGAATCAAAACCCTAATTTCCATCTACATTGATTCTCAAACATGGAATCAAAGCTAAGGTTAAGGAATTATGCTTTGAATATCACCTCCTTGGACATCTCTTTAAAGACTCCATTGAAGCATTCCTTGAAACAATTATATACAATGGGTAGCTATATGAATCAAGGAGTCAATAGTATTGAAAGATTCTTGACATCTACCAAATATTTTGCAGTTAATTTCATCTCAATACTCTCTAAGGGTATCATTGATAAAGGATTCTCTTCCTCTCTAAGAGGTACTTTTGATGATGAAGATGTAGGGATAATTGATAGTGGAGCCTCAAGACACATGACATGAGAATGTGGTGACCTACAAAATATATGAAAGGGAAACAACTCTCATTCAATGGATATAATTGGAGATAAAAAGAGCTATTTTATCAAAGGAATTGGGTCTATATATTTGAAGCTAGAAGTGGTGGAAATATACATTTCAACAACATATTCTTAATTCTAGGTTTGAAGAAAAAAATACTTTATATTTCTAATCTAGATGATAAAGGAGATATAATATATTTCAAAGATGGAAAGTTTCTTATTTGGGGAAAGGATTCTACCATTGATAATGATAAGTTTTTTGGGTTTCTTGAGTGGAGGTGGTATAGGCTACTAACACCTCTTCCTCAATTTCTTATACACTTGGATATTAGCCCTTCTGATCTTTGGCATAAAAGGTACGACCATGTACACTATAAAATATTTCCCTATTTAAGTAAGATGTTGAAAGAAATCCTCAATTTGAGAAAAGACAATGAAGAATTATGCCAGGGATTTGTTTTAGAAAAAAATGTGAAGAAGTCATTTAAAAGAAGTGACATAAGATTTAAAGAAATACTATAACTCATTCATTCTGATGTATGTTGAACAATGGAAAAAAATATCTTCGAAGTGATCAATATTATGTGACATTCATAGATGACCTTTCAATGAAAATGTGGATTTATCTCCTGAAGTTTGCTGATGAATATTTTGAGAAATTCCAAGAATTCAATTAAGAAGTGGATATATTGATAGAGAGAAAGATAAAGACTATAAGGTACAACAATGGTCGGAATACACTTCCAAGGAACATACATATTTTTGTAAGGAAGCATGTATTAAGAGGGAACTCATAGTTCCCTATAATCCTGAACAAAATTGAGTGGTTGAAAGAAAGAGTAAAAAAAATTAAGAGTGAATTAGACACATGCTACATGAGAAACATCTTCGTAGATTATTATGGGGAGAAGAAAAAAAGACAATACTTTACATCCAAAATAAATCCCTCGTATTTTTCTTGAAAATTAGTTTGGAAGAGGCATTTTCAGGAAGGAAGCCCAACATAGATAATATTTGAATCTTTGGATGTCCCATTTACATTCACATTCCAAAAGAAAAGAGGAATAATTTCAAATCCAGTAGAATGAAAAGAATATTTGCTGGATATAGCTTATCATCTAAGGCCTAAATAATGTATATTGAAGAAGAATGTCATATTGAGGTTAACATGGATGTAATTTTCGATGAAAATACAAAAGGTCCAAGGAAATTCCCATTGAATATGATGATGAAGAAGTACCCCTATTTGAGGAATAATAAGATCATGTCAACAATGAAGTATCTACAATCAATCAGGAAGTTAAACGACAAATTTAACCTATTCAACAAATTATCATTCCAGAAGTTGAAAAAGACCAACATGGTTAAGAGAAAATTTACGAGAAGGTGAAGGTCATGGATCATGATCTAAACTTAAACATGAACACAAAAAAATACACTTACAACCATAAATACAATGATGCAACAAAAATAACACTTCATTTCATTGATATCAAAGAACTGAAATATGATTACAGACAGAATGGAAATAAACTAGCTCAGGCGATGGTAGCTTATCTCTGAGAAGAGATGTGGAGGCTAAATGCCTTTGAACTATGTTAAAATGAGGCTCAAGGGAATTTTTATTATTTTACAAACATAGAAAAACCTAAACAACCAAAACCCTAACCTCAGGAGATGTAACACTAAGAGTTTGTGGGCCCTATTGGGGTTAGTTGGGCAACCAACCTCATGGGTTCATAACTTGCTCTTACTATATTCATTTGGTGTGTACAATACCTTATTGGAAATAAATCTTTGAGTAATACATGGTTTCTCTCTTATTGTGGGCATAAAAAAACACTGTTTAAGGGATCAAAACTGCTCCAAAAGTTCAGGACCCAAAAAACTGCTAAAAATAGTAAATGTTGTTATAAATAAGGAAACTAATGAAACTAATTGGGGTTCTAGGTGGAATAGGCATGCAACCAATGGTATCCACATGGATCAGTCATCCCTCGTTATGAATAAATGGCCCCCATTGCTTGTAGAGCCTCAATGTGGTGAGGAGATTTCTATTGAACCTCATCCATGGTGAACCACTTGCCTTGGTGAAGGAGTTGGCCTCATTTTACAACTCGATCTAGATAGATCCTCTGTTGGAAATTGTTATTGAACTATGTTTCCATGATTTTATTAGTTGTGTCCTATTACATGCGCTCTTGCTTTAACTTTGTTGGCATGAGTTGTTCTACAATATTGAATGTGTCTGATAATGGTGGAAAGTATGGCCGAAGGTAGTCCACATTGAACACTAGGTACAGGCAAAGGAATGAAAAAATGAGGAGCTCACAATAACTTTCCCCTATAACCTTGGTGATGTTGTATGACCCACATCGAAGCAAGAAAAGCTTGCAGTGGGGCCCAATGAGGCACTACTTCTACAAATGTAGCAAAACTTTTCCATCCACATGGAACTCGTGTGGCACCCATTGTTGATATTTCCATTGCTTGTACTTAGCATTGGATTTGTCCAATATTTCATGGACCTACTGATAGATGTGTTGAATGCACTTAATGAAGTTGTTAGCCCTGTTAGCTTCGAACTAGACATGAGTCAAATCTTCCTGAGTAGCTGCAAATAGTATGGCCACATCAATGGGACATAGTGGCTAGAATCCCAAGCCCACCTGAATGGGGCTATGTCTAGTTGAGCTATGGACAGATATTTTGTAGTTGTGGTGGACATAGAGGAGGCTTTTATCCCACGTGTGATGACTCTTCCAGATGTACATGCACTAGATTTGTGAGCCAGTAACACAATACAAGTAGCTCAATGATGAATACGAATTTTCAAAGTTTTTATAAGGATGCATCATGCTTGTGAATCTGTAAATAACATGAAAAAAACTCACTTCAATGATTTAACGAATATTACCTACAACAGAAGAAGCATGAAAAATAAATTCATAAACAAGAGATGCAAGTGAAAAATACATTCAAAGGACATAAAAAAATTGTGCAAGAGGAATTTGAGGCTCCTGGGATGGCCAAGCCCAACGAGACTAGGAGTTATATGGAAGAAACTAACCTTTAGATGCTAAAAATGATACCAAACTTCATTATTTGAATCAATCCAAGTACATCCTTGCAAGAAATGACATCGAGTTGTTATAAAATTATTTTTCTCCACAACAAGACTAAAAAATACATGCCCTTAGAGGTAGATTTGAATTGGTACTTATAGAAATTTATGGGGCAACATTTTCCTCGAAAGGGAAAAGATTTTCCCTCCAAAACCGCTCAAATAGTTGATCTAGTTCCCAACACAAGGAATCTGCATTAAATTTCACATAACACGTCCTAGATTTTCTCAATCATTGGAGCTCCAAAATTTGTCAATAATTTCATGATATTTTGTTCATTTATTCTCCAATATTGATCCTATTGTAGTAGGGAGAAAGTCCATATATTATTTCCTCCTCCAAATCTTCATCATCTACCAAATATTCTCAAATTATTCTTCAAAAATAAACAATATTAGGCATAAATAATCAATTATATCTAAACTTTCCTAGTAACATATTAAAGCTAAAAAAATTTATTAAGTGTAGAAGTAGAGGTTTAATATAGCCTTCATGTGCCTAATAAAGGTTATATGGGCCTTAATGTTTGTGTAATTTGGAGTCCCATCATACCCCCCTACTGAAACTATTTCTCATCCTTCAAACAACCTATTCATCCTCCTTGCCCTGTTGTTCTTCACGTATTCTGACATGTTTCATGCTTTTTTTGTTGATTTATTTGATGTTATTTCCACTACTCTTCTTGCTACTCTTCCATCTACATTTTTTCCCCTATCTCAGTTTCCCAAATAAGTCCTAATGTAGGTTTAGACTACTTCTTTCTCCTAGGTGATTCTTCAAATGTAATGGGTTCTATTTTTGAAGATAACATCTTTATTTTGGTTCATATTCTTGGCCACTTGGATCTTTTAAATTGATTGCAACCTCAACTGAAATCTCATAATCATACCCCCTTACCCTTTCAAATAATTCCATCTCATTGTAATTTTATAAAATAGCAAGCACTTCAGGATGCTCATGGATTCTCTCTATGCTGACGAGTTTTCTCTTGTTAAATCCTCCCTCTGTATTTGCAGAGTATGAATTCTACAAATTTTGTGTCCAAATATAGGGTCTTACTTGTAGCACTTAGTTTTTAATTTATAGGAGTTTATGTGTCCTTGATTATTCCAACACCACACATTGAAGTTTCCCCCAATTTCTTTGCCTTCTAGCCCTTGTAAAACTTATCTCAAGAAAAAAAAACAAGCAATCTGGTGGAAAACAAGGGATGCTACAGGAAATAGAGTTTCCTATAGCCACTTTGTAAAAGGAATACTATTGACAATGGTGGCATCATTTTTCTATCGCAAGAGTGAATTTCGGATCCTTGGCCATGACACATTATACTATCGACCAATTTTTTATAAACACCCTAGACTAGCAATCTCAATTCTCTTTTCTCATTAAATTCTGAAATTGAAAACACTTAACACAAACCTCTTTATTCTTGTACAGGGAGAAATGATGGTGAACAACCAAAATCAAAAGAAATGAATGATGTGAAACCAATCGACTAACTTGGATACCTTTCAGACTTGGAGAATTTACCATTATGCAACCCAAAGTTCCTATAGCGAATAGTTTGTAGCTCTTTTATGTTTCCTTGTACCTTTTACCACTTAATTAATCATTTTCCTTGTAGCGATTATTCCTAGTACGCCAAGAGGTGGTGGGTCCACCTTTTTATTATTTTATTTTTTATTTTTCTAATATTTTATTTTATTTTTCTCTTATTTTCTTTGCATGAAAAATAAACTCAAAGTTCATTGAGTTCACTGATTTTTCCCTCACTTACCCTTTCACACTCCTTTTCCTCGAACCTACTTTATCTAGTCCTCTTTAATTTTTTCTTGTTAGTCTCCCACACATGTGGGTGTGCTGGTGGAAAGGTGATGTTATTTTCTAGATAAGACTGAGGTTTTTCTACTACTCATTTTGGCTATAAAAAACTTTCTTTCTCACACTTAATATTTTCTTAAGCTAGAATAGATTCGAAGGGTAAGGTTAGAGAGTTGAATAGTTATACCTTACCATGATAGTATTTTTTCTGTGTAGGATGTTGTTGTAGTTGTGGAGGATGTCAATATGACTGTTGAAGCTTCCTTTGGTGGTTTTAAAGCTGCTATTAAAGATCATGTTGTCAGAGGTTTATTTCTCATGTGTTGATCCTTTGATGGTTGCATCTTGCTTCTGAAAAAAGGTAATCAATGATATGTTGGGTTATTAAGGTGTCATATATTCTTATTATTGTTTCTCTATGCATTGTATTTTCTCTAAAATGTTTTTCTTGAAATGTGCTTGACTTATAGAAGTTGTCATTGTAGGCTTTGTTAATGGTGGATCAAGTTGTTGCTATTTGAGATTATCATTTACTCTCTTGTAGCCTTGTAGAAGTTTTTTTGCTTCCCAAGATCAAGTATATGACCCTTGAATGCTTCATGATGATCAATGATTCATTTTGGTGCTTCCAAGTTCTTTTTATTGTGGTTTTGGAAAGTTTGTGCAGATTGCTATAATAATGTGTGTCTTCCTATAGAAGTCACATAGAATCTCATAGGATCATTATTTATTTTATGTGTTACCTTTAAAAATACCGATAATTCATGACTAATTTGTTTACAAGGATCAAAGACATTTTTTGTGGTGGAAGGGATTAAAGAAGGGGTGAAAATGGGTTCGTTTCATGGAGAGAGATGAAAATGAGAGGGGAGAAGAGGTCAAGTGGTGTGGAAAATGAAATATGAGGATATCATGAAACTCTCTCAACATTTCCTAAAGGATACATGACCTTTTGGCCTCTTTCACCAATTAGATCCGCTTCTTATAGAATTTGGGGCTCCTCTTGTAGCATTTGAGGAAAACCCCTTGTAGCAGAATTGTTTTATCCATATATATCAAACAATATAATGGATTGACATGAAATTTTTTAGGAATTATACCATCATCCTTATGAACCTCCCCATAAAAAATATCAGCCAATGGATACACGTGTTGGGAAAAATACTAAGAGGGGTGGTGAATCAGTATTTAGTGCAGACTGAAAACTTTTTACTTTTTCTTTCTCTAAAACCCATACGCTACTTTAATGAAGCCAACTCACATTTACACACGGATATCCTTAATAAAACTCGCATATTAACAACGATTTCATTATGCTGATAATTCTTAGCTTAGATCATTGCATCATTAATTCAGTAAATATGTGCAGTAAGAACAGAATAAATCATCACACATAAGAAACACACATGAACACCGGGATTTAAGGTGGAAACCCAATTCGCGAGAAAACCACCATTGTCGTCGTCTCAGTCTTCAATATTTTATTATAAAGAAAACATTGTACAACCATGTACTGGCGCAGACTCATACCACCATGCAGGCACTCACCTGCAGAAGGCTATAACCTTCTCTCTTTTACCAGCCTCTCTTGGAAGGGAGCTACAACCCCCTGCTCTTGTTTACTAGCCTCTCCTGGAAGGGAGCTACTACCCCCTTCACTCATTTACCAGCTACCACTGGAAGGGAGCTACAACCCCCTCACTGAAGGCTTTAACCCTCAGCACCACCATGGACCACGTTTCATCAATTTTCATACCGGATCCAACAGCTTCCATAAAACACAACTTGTAGGCCACTTTTCATCATATTTTCAGACTGGACCCACTCCACACATTTAAGCTCAACATTCATCAAACGGAAACTTATAACCCCATGAATTCATTCATTGAATCATCAAACAAACAACCAATGACTTGATCTTCAATTAACATAATCAGCAACATATTCATCATTCAAATAACCCAGTACATCATTGATAGATAACAGTAGAACAACAAAACAGATCAGGCATTTCATTCCACTTACTTCAACAAACCCTAGATTCCATACGCGCTTTTACTTCACTGAACTTGCGTATGTACGCACTTTCATGCTGACCAACCCGCATATACTTCTGTGCATTCTTCAGAAAACCCTAACTGCCCATACGTACTTTTCCTTAAGCAGACCCGCGTATGCACGTGCTTTTACTGAAGCGAACCTGCGTATACATCTATAACTTTTCAGGACTGTGCAGCTCTTCAAATCAGATAAACAACTCAGATTTCATCCTTTACTTCAGAAAGTATTTCACCTCATCTCAGATCTAAACATTCCATAAACAGATCTAGAAAATACATATACATTTCAGATCTAGAGATCCCTCTTCATCATTTTCTTCATAGGTACATTATGAATTCAGATCTATCAGAAAACTGTTACCCATTCCATTCAGATATACTCAAGAGTGAAGCATTCATTAAAACCCAGACTTATGCACACCCTTGCACTATGATTTTCTTCTCCTTATATAAATTTATCTTTTGTCAATACCATGAGCCAAAACCACACAACTTTCGATGGTATTCCTGGACGGGATTAAATATATAATCGAGCGCTCAATACTTTGGGTCAATACCATGGTCATGTCCCTTGGTATTCTAAATTTGGAGCGCAAAAGACCATACGCGACTTTGCACGTACTTTTCCGCGTGCATACGGTACTTCTCCTTAACAAACCCGTGTATGCCATGTGACATACCTTGTTCAACATTATTCTGGCACTTACTTCTTAACTGATCTATAGATACATTAGATTTACATCATTAACAACTCATCAAGTTAGTTTTCATCAAGGACAACTTCATCAGGCAGGTTCCATGAAAGTCAACACATTGTATCACATTGCCAATAATCTCCCCCTTAACTCATCATGTAGGTTACCATTGAGTTTATCAAGTAGGTTGCCATCAAGAACAACACTCTGCATCATATCGCGAACAATCTTATTTCATCAAGTAGGTTACCATCAACTTCATCAAGTAGGTTGCCATCAAGGACAACATATGCTAGCAATCTCCCCCTTTGGACTTGATGGCAACCATGATGGTGTTTGATCATCGCAACAGATAGATACATTGAATATAACCATTATGCAGACACCATGATGCTCTCCCATTATTCAAACACCATGCTACTCTCCCCCTTTGAAATTAAGGGCAAAGGGCGGATGAAAACCAAAACAAGGTTTTTCTCTTCATGTAGAAAGAAGAGCTCTGTAGATCTGATGTGCATTGAAGTTATCATGCTCCCCCTGAGTTCATGTTGAATCTTCAAACATATTTTTTTCAATGAAGTACATGACTCTATGACCTTTCCTATCACCAAGGACTCATACTTACATCAATGATCCAACCAAGTGGATTTACATATGTGACTCAAGTACCCAACCAAGTGGGTTTACACAATTTGATTCAACTACCCAACCAAGTGGGTTTACAAATTTGACTCAAGTACCCAACCAAGTGAGTTTACACATTTGAACAAGTCCTTACATGACTGAATGTTACAATTTTACATCATAGGTCTCAACATGACCTTTTCATCAAATTACAAATATGACTTTTTATAATCAAGATCAAGGAATCTCAATCATGAGATCAGATCACAACAAATCAAGAGAATGCCAACAATGCATCCTTTCCACATGACCAATGCTCCCCCTTAGCTTGTGCATCCTGAACACTTTCAACAGCAAATCATCAAGGCATCTTCATCAACAATATCAGAGAATGAAACAGAATTATGATCACTGGAGCACCACCAGAGATACCAAACAGTACTTTGCTGAAAAAATGCTGACCTAGAAACATTCTGTCAGCAACCACCCATACGCGGTTTTCTGTGTATAAACTCGCATGTATACGCGACTGTCTTTCAGGAAACCCGCGTATCCAATTTTAATATTCTGATTTTAAGTAGATCTGATCTTGTACATGGTAGAGACAACTCCCAGCTTCCGTCTGAGATATTCGAATGCTTCCCTGGGATATATGAGAGAAGAAAGATAGGACAATGTAGCTATGTTTTCAAGTGTCATCCAACATTTGTAGCATAATTGCATCAGTAACCAGGCCTTCAAACTTTTTGCGGCAACAACAAATTCTTCCCAATAGGAATTATCATACCAGAACAACTTCTTCAATAGACAATATGTGTCAAGAAATCATCCATGTGATCTGTTATCACCAAGATCTTCAATATTTATCATGATGTAACATATGTAGGAATTATGTCAAAAGTCATTAGCAACAAACTCTGCATGATCTATCCTCATCATAAAACTTTCATCTCATCCATGTGTGAAAACAAAAGATATTCTTCAGCAAAAAGAAAACAGGGCTCATCCATAATCTTATCATAAGAAACCATGCATCACGTGATCATCATTTGAGTATGAGAACTACGGAATAAGCAGATACAATGCCAATCAATGCAATCATTAGTAGTTAGACTAATTCTCCCCTTGAACCTGTACTCCTGTTCTTGAGCCATCTCACTGTTTTCCATAACAGAAAAGAATACGCGACTGTCTTCAGCGTAACTTGCGTGTATACGCGGCTTTTGTTCAGTCAACCTGCGTATGGAAAGTGAAATACTGAAAATTTCACACTTTCATCTCCCCCTGAATTTGTACTACCTGTACCTGTCTTCTTCACATCAGATGCACTGTCAGAAATAAACATAACCAGAATTACCAAACCAACCATGAGAATCACCATATATTTCTCCCCCTGTGATGATACATTGTTGATTCCTCTAATGTATCTCACATCACTCCTGCAATCATTACGAGAAGTAAGCTTCAGAAGCGGATGACTGCAGTAGGGTCAATATTCCCTACGTTTCTGACCGGTCCTCCTTCTTTTTCCAGCTTTGCTTGAAATTTCTTATTGTATGCTGGAAATTATCCAAATTCTCAGATCTATTCATCCTGCATTCCTTTTCTACATGTCCATACTTATTACAAGCATAACATCTTATGTGTCCAAAAAAGTAAGCATAAGGATCATGATGTGATTTTCTATTCTTTCTTCTATTACAATCAGCTGCTTTATGACCAAACTTGCTGCATGAAAAACAACATCCCTTAAAGAAACCAGAGTACCTTTCTGAGTAGAATCTGTTTGTTTGTGACTGAAACAATCTGCTTCTGCAATTGGCTGCAACATGCCCATAATTGTGACATTTAAAGCACTCAACATTATTGATCAAAGGAGGGAATGATTTCTTTTGAGAGTTCATAATTGTTGGTTGCTCTTTTGCTTCTTTCAACACTTCAGGTTTTGCATTGATATCTTTTGAATCTTTAGTACTTCCTTGTGAACTAGATTCTCCTTTAACAGTTTCATGAAAACCAAGACCAAATTTAATAGAAGGAGACCTTTGACTACTAAGAATATTATCCAAAAGCTTAGTACTATCTTGAAACCTCAAGATTTTATCATTTTCTTCTAATTTACTTTTTAGAATGTTTACCTCAACCTCCAATTTTTGGCATTGCTTCTTCATACTTTCTTTGACCCTTCTTCCTTCTTCTACTTGATCATTCAGTTTTAAAATCTCTTCTTTCAACCCATTTTCTTGTTCTTCAAAAATTTGTAGTAGTTCTTCATTCTTCTTATTTGATTTTTCCAGATCTGTTTTGAGCGAGATGATTTCTGCTTCACGTCCTTCTTTTTCAAATGATTGTAGAAGTTCTTCATTCTTCTTATTTGATGCTTCAAGATCTAATTTTAGAGAGATGAATTCTGCTTCAAGTTCTTCATTCTTCTTATTTTATTTTTCCGGATCTTCATTTAGATCGATGATTTCTGCTTCAAGTCTTTTATTTCGATTGGTTGCATAATTGTACAACCTTTGATACTTGTCTATCTGACCATTCATTATTTCTATCTGTCCTTTAATTTGAGAGATCATCTCATTGTAGATAACTTCTCTCTCTTTAAATGATCTTTGTTGATCTTCAACTTTAATCTTGAGAGCTTCTTCTAGATCCATAACATTACTTTCACTATCTTTACCATTGATTGCACAAGAAAGTGAATCACAAGAACAACATTCAATAACTATTTTATCTTCTTCATTTTCTGCTGCACATGTTTTCTAAGATATCTCCTTTCTTTGATTAGCCTTCTTCTTTTTCTTCCTTGCCATGATCACTAGCATATCTTGGTCAGAATATTCTTCATCCTCATTGGACATTCCATCATTATCTTCATTTGTATAATAGCTCTTTCCCTTTTCAAATTGTTTCCCTTTATCGTGATTTTCTTCATAAGGACATTTAGCAGCATAATGACCAACTCTTCCACAATTAAAACACTTGAAAGGAAGCTTACCTTTGAATCTTCCAGTACCTGGTTGGAGTCTTCTCACAAAATTTGATTCTTCTTCTTCTGATATGTAACTTGATTCCTTGACAATTTCTTTTTCTTTTCCTTTTGCACATGCCTTAAAGGCAACTTCTCTGATTTGAGAGGGACCTTATTTTCTCATTTCAAAAGTAGTTAGAATACCATGTAGTTGAACAATAGTAAGAGTTTGCAGATCTTGCCTTTCTTCAATAGCATATACTTTTGACTCAAATTTTGAAGTCAAAGATCTTAAGACTTTTTCAACCAGAGTAGTATCGGTTATGGTTTCACCCAAACTTCTCATACGATTTACAATATCATCTAGACGTAAAAAGAAACTAGCAATACTCTCATCACTATGCATCCTTAAATTTTCATATTCAATTCTGAGAGTTTGGAGTTTTGCACTTTTTACCTTTGTATCTCCTTCATAGCTTAGAATGATTTTGTCCCATATTTCTTTTGCTGAATTTAGCTGCATCACTTTAACAAATTCTGATTTAGATAGGCTTCCTAATAAAACATTGACTGCTTTGGCATTGATTTCATATTTCTTCCTTTCTGCTGCATCAGTAGGAATAGTTGCCGGATACCGATAACCTTCTTCCACGATTGCCCATACTTCTACACCAAGACTTTGAAAATATGCTTTTATTCGTATCTTCCAGAATAACAGATTACTTCCATTGAATAAAGGTGGCCTTAGAGAAAGTACTCCTTCCTGACTTCCCATTGTGACGGATCTCCAAGCAATCAAGCTTCTGCAAAAGGACCTGCTCTAATACCAATTGTTGGGAAAAATACTGAGAGGGGGGGGTGAATCAGTATTTAGTGCAGACTGAAATTTTTTTACTTTTTCTTTCTCTAAAACCCATACGCTACTTTAATGAAGCCAACTCGCGTATACACGTGGATATCCTTAATAAAACTCGCGTATTAACAGAGATTTCATTATGCTGATAATTCTTAGCTTATATCATTGCATCATTCATTCATTAGATGTTTAGTAAGCAGTAAACATGTGCAGTAAGAACAGAATAAATCATCACACATAAGCAACACACATGAACACCAGGATTTAAGGTGGAAACCCAATTCGGGAGAAAACCACCGCTGCTGTCGTCTCAGTCTTCAATATTTTATTATAAAGAAAACATTGTACAACCATGTACTGGTGCAGACTCATACCAGCACGCAGGCACCCACCTGCAGAAGGCTACAACCTTCTCTCGTTTACCAGCCTCTCCTGGAAGGGAGCTACAACCCCCTGCTCTCGTTTACCAGCCTCTCCTGGAAGGGAGCTACTACCCCCTGCTCTCGTTTACCAACTACCACTGGAAGGGAGCTACAACCCCCTCACTGAAGGCTTCGACCCTCAGCACCACCATGGACCACGTTTCATCAATTTTCATACTGGATCCAACAGCTTCCATACAACACAACTTGTAGGCCACTTTTCATCATATTTTCAGACTAGACCCACTCCACACATTTAAGCTCAACATTCATCAAACTGAAACTTATAACCCCATCAATTCATTCATTGAATCATCAACCAAACAACCAACGACTTGATATTCAATTAACATAATCAGCAACATATTCATCATTCAAATTACCTAGTACATCATTGACAGATAACAGTAGAACAACAAAACAGATCAGGCATTTCATTCCACTTACTTCAGCAAACCCTAGATTCCATACGTGCTTTTACTTCACTGAACCTGCGTATGTACACGCTTTCATGCTGACCAACCCGCGTATACTTCTGTGCAATCTTCATAAAACCCTAACTTCCCATATGCGCTTTTCCTTAAGCAGACCCGTGTATACACGCACTTTTACTGAAGCGAACCTGCGTATACATCTGTAACTTTTCAGGAATGTGCAGCTCTTCAGATCAGATAAACAACTCAGATTGCATCCTTTACTTTAGAAAGTATTTTGTCTCATCTCATATCTAAACATTCCATAAACAGATCTAGAAAATACATATACATTTCAGATCTAGAGATCCCTCTTCATCATTTTCTTCATAGGTGCATCATAGATTCAGATCTATCAATCAATAACAGAGTTCATCCATGCAGATATTCCTTAGAGAGATTTATTCATTCACAAACCTTACTTATGCATGCCCTTGCACCATGATCTTCTTCTCCTTATATAGATTTAGCCTTTGTCAATACCATGAGTCAAAACCACTCAACTACTAATGGTATTCCTGGACGGGATCAAATAGATATTCCAGCGCTCAATACAATGGGTCAATACCATGGTAACACCCCTTGGTATTCTAAATTTGGAGATAAAAATGGCATACGCGACTTGGCATGTACTTTTCTGTGTGCATACGCTACTTCACTTTAACAAATTCGCGTATGCATTGTGACATACTTTGTTCAACATTATTCTGGAACTTTCTGAATTCCTTTCTTCTGCTACTTCTAAACTGATCTGTAGATACATCATATTTACATTATTAACAACTCATCAAGTCAGTTTCTATCACGAACAACTTCATAAGCAGGTTCCATCAAAGTCAACACATTGTATCACATTGCCAACAATCTCCCTTTTAACTCATGAAGAAGGTTGTCATCAACTCTATCAAGCAGGTTTCCATCAAGGACAACACTCTGCATCATATTGCCAACAATCTTATTTCATCAAGTAGGTTACCATCAACTTCATCAAGTAGGTTTCCATCAAGGACAACATATGCCAACAACACGAATCTCGATAAATATTAATAATAGCTATAGATGATGGAGGTCGATTTCTAAAAAATTCTACACCATAATTTGCTGAAATTTCTTGAGCATGTTACCATCATCCATTTTCCTCTCCATGAAACAAATAGGCCAATGGATGTATGATTTTCAATATATAATAAAATAATTTTATGATATATGTATTTAGGACTACCTGTAGCAAAATAGGACTTTCTGTAGCATTTTATGACAATGAGGAAAATTAATGAGAAAAGCTTGGAAATGATGGGGGATGTTAGAAATGGATGAGGGTGATTGATTGGAATGACCCTGGTCCCTTTGGAGCATCTGAGAAAAGGAAGAGAAATTCCAATTTTGACTTCCTTTGACTAGATTTTTAACAAATTTTTTCTTTTGGTGCGATTTTTTTTTTGTTGAAGAGCACCTGCATTCATAAGAGAGAGATAAATGGAGCAGATTTTTTTCCTTTTATTTTAGGCATACTAGTTGTGTCAATTAGGTTTTTGACTAGTAGGTATGCCTAGGTGCCTCAAAAGAGGTTTTCACCTAAGATATTTTATTTTTCTATTTTTTAATATTTTTTCCAACCCATTGACTATCACATGGAGGTTCTCAGTCAATGAGACAATATTAGGTTCCTCAAAAGAATTTTTCACCTGAGACCTTATGCCTTTCCTCTTATTTTTCTCTTTCATTTATTTTTATTTTTATTTTTTTCTATCCTACTCTACCTGAAAAACAAAATCTCTTTCAAGTAAATGAATACTTCCAATGGAGCCATGTGCACATCAATATGACAAATAAAATCACGTTTAGGATTGAAAGATATGCTTTGAAATGTTCCTAAATATGATATACCAACTCCTTTAATTGAAATTAGATCAAGAATTGTTGAAGAGGGTGTCATTGTAGCTTAATGATTGTTTCGAACCATATTTCAATATAATTGTGATTCCCTTGGCCCACTTGCTAATTTGGATAATCTTGGATGCCTTCTTATTCCATGAAATTAATATTTTCTTATTTTGTTGATTATTCTCTTCAACACATAGAGCTTAGAATGGTGAACATAGAGTTAACTTCATCAATATTTGATTTTGTGTTCAGCTCTTTATCAAGTACAACTCATGATTATTTGGTATTCTCATTTGTATCTTCTTTTTTCTGAATTTTTTCCTTCAATGACATCAAGAGAATCATTTTTTTGCAATACTCTTCCTGAGATAATATGAATACCATTTAAATCAAGAGGATATATTTGGAAGTGTTGTACCTCAACATTGTAAGTGGGTTGAGCTACTTTCTGGTGTGGGTTTGGAAACGTTTGTATAGGTAGTTGAGTGGGAGTGGATCTTTGAGATGGATGTGGTTAAGGTTGTGTTTGTGGTGGAGGTGGATGATAGGGATAACATGGAGTTGGGTATGGAGGATATTGAGGAAAATATTGATGAAATTGTGGATTTATCCCATAACGTGCTTGCCAACCTTGTTGGAAAGATTAGTGTTGGGGTTGAGATGACCAAGGTTGCCAAGGAAATAGTATGTTCAAATTACTTTGAGATGGATATGCATAAGCTTGAAACTGTGAATTAGGTGCTTGCATCATATCAGGTTGACTAGGCTTCCATGGTCTTGTTGGAGATACATAACATAGTTTTTTTGGTGATTGGCATGCTCCATTGTTCTCTTGGTAAAATTCATTCATCCTTGGTAATGAGGGGAAATATAATTCTGTGTGGACAACACAAACATCAAAATATTATTTTTGTTCATATTTCATTCTTAACATTTCTATTTTTTTGCTTAGATTACTAAGAACTTTTGTCCTAAATTTATCAAGAAAATTTTCAAGTTCAACCTCACTCACCAAATTTGATGTTGATTTAATTACTCTTTCCCTTCCTCTTGATATGTCTTTGCATTTTTCACAAATTTATTCAAATTATAATTGGTATACATCACCTCTACTCATGAGATCAATGAGATCAATCCATTTATCTCTAATTTTTCTAAGTAATACAGTTTTTAGTGTGTCAAATCCTAAATGATGTAATTTTTCCTTCTTAACATTATACACAAGTCTCTTTATTAGATCCTCAAGGCTCTCATTTTATTTTTGATTCATTAAAAATATATATTCTTTAAGATTATGATCTTTATATTTTAATATAAATATATTTTGCATATCATTCTATGATATTATTTAATTATTCTCTAAACTCACGAATGATTTAACAACTCTATCCTTCAATGTTTCTAGAAACAATCTCAAATTTTGAGTGTTTAATAAGTAACCATAATATCTACAAAGGATTTAAAATTAAAAAAGAAAGGTTTCTGAATCCTTTGACCTCATACCATGGAAATTGGGAAGGAAATATGGAGGCATGTTCTTCGTATGCACACTGTCATAAATATCTCGAATTGGAATTCCAAGATGATCTTCTTCATTGTCATCATATACATCCATCTATTCTACCTTCTTCGCCACATATTCTTCTTATACTTGGAAAAGTGGATGGTGATTTTGTCCTTAATGCACCACATGATGAAATGTGGGGTGGGGGTTGGTGTTGGAGAAGTATTTTTTTTGTTTTTATAATTTCTTTTGAACAATAATGTTGATGCAATGCAATTTTTTTGTCTTTGAAATGAAATACACCTAATGAAATTTTTGGTTGTTGTATAAAGTAAGAAAATGAATCAACCATGGAAGAAAACAATTCATACTTTGACACCTCCCCAGCAATGACACCAAAAAGTGATGAGCCCCAGTATTGCAACAAGAATGTGGCAACTCCCAAGGCTTCCAATGTTAATTATCAACCTAGGGTTTGTACAAACTTAAGAGGTGTCGACACTATATGTGCAACATAAAATGTGTCATTATTTAGTTGATATTATGTAATGTGCCTAAGAAAGGTTATATGAACCTTAATTTTTTCTAATTTCGAGGCCATTAGTTTCCCCTAGGTAGACCCATGAAGAGTGCACGACTTCATCCTGAACGGTAGAGGGGAACAAATTAAGATTTTTTTCATCTGAGGCATAGTCATAGGTCCTAAAAACAACTAAAAATTCAAATACAAAAGTATTAGGGTATTCATAGGTTAGGACATGGAAGTGTGTGAGGGAAAGATAGCTGATGTTCTTCATCCTGGTCTCCCCATTGGTTTCTATAATGGGAAATATATCATTGTTTTTTTTCTCAACCATAGCCTCGATAGGTGAATTAAGTTATTCTTCTTCCTCGATTGGTTCTTCAAATATTTCAGGGTTCTCACCTAGAGGGTGTTCTAAATACATTGTAGTCAGAGAGGGAGAGTCACAGTCACTAAAGAAGATTTAAGGTTGATTGTGTGAGGATGTGGGGACTTTTGGTAGAAATTTTCCTTGGTTATCCCTACTCCTACGAGGCATGAAAGACATTTTTTTTGTTTCTTTTTTCACTTTTTCAAAATTGTATGGGAAAAAAGCAGAAAAAAATTCTTAATAAGAAACATTCATCTACTTAGACACCACCTTGGAAACGATGCCAAAATGTGGTTAGCTCTGGCATTGAGCCAAGAGTTATGCAACTCCCAAGTGCTACTCAACTCTATTTATCAACCCGGGGTTCGTACAAACTTAGAGGTGGCAATGCTATATGCACAAAAGATTCCACTCATGCCACCCTCAACTATGTATTTTTATTAATAGTTCTTCCAAGCCATTCATTCTACTAAATTAGAGAGAAAACTATACGTAAATACAATGTGTAACTACTCCTAACTGAAAAAGGAATGCTATCAATTTAAACTTGCAAAAATTTTTAATACAATTTTTTTACATTAATGGAGAACAATTTTCCATCGTTGAGAAGCATATATTGGTTATCTCTCCAAGTGATAATTTCATCCTACATTTACATGTATTGAATTCCAATCACCACTCCACATATATCGTGGAAGAACACATCTAATTCTAATTCATCAATAAAGTCAACACTGATAAAAAATAAAAATTTTCACCATTTTGCTACCTTTATCTCGACATAATTATTTACCCATCCTAAGGGATATGGGCTTAGATTATGACGAAGTTACAATATTAATTTCTTGATCATCTCTACTGAAATGAGATTTTCTTGTGATCCTAAGTTGAACAAAGAATCACTGTTGATATGTTTAACATGTATCTTTATACAAAAGAGCTTGGTATTTTCATTATCTTCTTGTTGTTGAGCGATACGCAGATTCACCTCTTTCTACACTGATTTAAAATAAATATTCTCATCCACATCTGAGATGATTTCAACTTGGTTTCTTGAAGTACTGGCAATGGGATTCTTCTTATTATTATGTTTATTTTTTATTAATGTTACACTCTATATGCAACTTGTAGCACTTACATGCCGCTATATTTTTATATTCTTCACCTTTCCACTTCTTCATCTCTTTCTTACAATCATCTTAATGCTCCTTCCACTTCTATCCATTTGACTTCCATTTTTTCAAGCCTATGTTATCTAAGTAGTGTGCTTGTACATAAGCCTCTCCATCGATCTAGGCTTGAAAAAAATCACATGTTTCCGCAAATGGCTCTATAGACTCCCTAGATACATGAGGAGTACATCTATGTTCTATGGGGATATACCTTGTATTACAGGGTTAGGACATGGCCCTCTAATTTTATCTATGCAAACGAAATCTTCCATTCCTCCTCTATATGATGAACATTAAAATAAAATTCTAATTTTTGAAATAGTGATTTAGATTAAGAGCTTCAATATCGCCCTAAATCAACTTGGTATATACAATTGCTTCCATTTTTAATAGGGGCTGTGAATGGTTCACAACACTTGAATTGGGTTGATATTTTTCATGTTATTTATTTAAATCCTTCTTTGTTTCTGCCTGATTTTTTCATCTCATGTATTATCTATCCTATACAATAGAACCCCCCATCTTCCTCGAATAGCTAAATATTTTTTGTTAGGGTCGCCATGACGAGATTCATGTTATGGTATGTATTTGAAACTTGGGTTTCCAGCCGTGAAAGGCTCTCCTTTGGGGGATCAAGATGGTTACTCATAGATTCATTGGCCATAATGATTATTTTATGACTTTTGAATTATTCAATCAAAATCACACATAAATCTCCACAATATGCCTAAATAAGTCTACTCTAATACCAATATGATCCATATCATGTATATTACACTAAACAAATTTTCATAACAAACATACTAGAATATATTATAAAATTAGTACTATACATTATAAGGGTCTAAATTATCCTTAGATTTATGTCTATTTATTACTATTTATTGTGTACGTATGAAAATTATATTTATTTAGAAAAAAGAGAAAAATGAATATAAAACTCAAAAACTGTAATTGACACAAGATATATCACGGGAAACCCCTTCAAGAGAAAACCTAATTGGAAGGTGAGGCAACTTTTCTCGCGTTCTTTGAACATAAAATGGATTTGAGTACAAAGAACTAAATATTTCGGCTCATGGGCTACTATAGTGCGTAAATACTCTCTATATTTATCTCGCTATCCCTATCATCTACTCTTCTCATCTGTGGATAAAATTTCCTCAAAATATATGAAACCCCTTTTCCTCCTAGTGACCTAGTTATAACAAAACTCAATAGCCTACTAGTGGTTATGTTTCACTCCAACTCTTAACTGGTGTTAGAATATGGAGTCTTCTAGAGTCTTATTCATCATTATCACATTTCTAGTGTATTTTCCATGAGTAATTGGGGTTGACTTGGTACCTTATCGAATTATGGAAGACAAATAGGAAGGTAAATTTCCAGATGGCATAAATTTTTCATATAGACCCTGATTGAGGAAATTGTTGAATGGTTGGAAAGGTATATGTGTGTAGAATAGAAAAAATGGTGAAACATAAGGGAGGAAAATTTTTGCAAAAAAAATAAATTTCATTTCATGCCTCAAAATGCTCCTAAATTTTTTAAACCCTAAATTTCTAAATTTTATTGTGCTAGTAAAAATGTTCTTGTGAGTTAATTAATCCATTTTTCAAAATTTTAAGAGCATCATGATGGATGAAAAACAATATAATGAATGAATATGGATTATATATTTCATACAATTCTTCAACTTCCTATGTAGTTTGGTGAGCTATAACACATGGTGTCCTCTACACAATGTATTTCTCTTTCCAAACACAATATTATTTGGTGTAGCTATTTCATCTTCAAAAATTCCAAATATTGGGCTTCCTTGAGTGCCAAAAAAACATTTGAACCTTGGTTTACCCTTAAGAAAATAAATTCAAGCTGACACATTAATAATTTCACTATATTTTCTTATTTTAATGTCAACTAACCTCCACCTACCTTGATTATGATATTCATTTTTCTACCTTCCTTTATTGCATTGAATGGCGCTCTATACCCAGTATGACGGAGATGTTGTAGTGTTCATAAATGAGTGCAAAATGTAAAAGTAAACACACTATGAGGGGACATGTTGTATTATCCATAATTTTTTGTAAAACGTACATATTAGATATTATCAAATTATATGTTGTAGTGGTTGTAAAGTAACAGGTTAGATAAAAAATAACCATAATAAAACATAATGTTGGGACAATTAAAAGTCAATAAAAGGAAAAAAGTAATAAAAATAATAAATTGATTCAATTCAATTTGTTGTATAATCATTTTCTTTTATATTAATAAATTAACAATGATTTTTTCCAAAAAATATATGATATGCATAGCACATTAAAAAAAAATTAAATAATAATTCTTCATATTTACAAATCTGATATTTCAAAACTCATGTTTTATTAACCCATAAAAAATTAATAAATTTCATAATTAATAGTAATAAATTTGAAGAGTAGACATGGTGAACACAAAACTATTCATATATTACATTCAAAGCCAAATTACAAGCCACATAGATAGTGCTCATGAGATCGAACAAATTTCAAACAAATAATTGCTTGTTGATAAAATATTTCAACAAAACATAACTACCAACAAAATAATATTACATATTTACTAATGTAACAATTATTTCATGCCTGCATTTAAATCATAACAAATATTATTACAAGAATCATAAATTACATATAGTCACATATGTTTGGTTGGTTTTCATCAACACTCGCATCCACTCTTGAATCACAAAAACGCCACCCCTCCTTCACCACCTTATCTTTGATTTGTCACTTAAACTCCATTTAAAACATAAAAAACTCAGACCATATTTGACTAAATTTTCATAATTGATGCTTCTCTATCTCTTGAATGACAATCTCAATACTGGACCACCCTATGGAAAAACTACCATCTATCAAAATGCAGAAAAATACATTTTTAATAGTTGTAAATGTGAGCTCTCTCAGTACCAAGTGTATCCAACAACTAATTATGAAACTTACCTTTATACACACATGGATCTCATAACATAAACTATAACTAATGCTCGTGAAGCTCAAAGCACAAAAAAATACACGAGCTTATAATAAATTTAGACAACTAAATTAGCCACTCTTCGGAGAGCCACTAGTTCAATTATATTCATTTGTTCAGTAATTGAGTCTGCACTTTTAACAGATAGAATAGAAACTTCTTAATTATTAAGGAAACCAAAAATCCAATTACAATAAAATCAATAGCCATTATATCAAAATATCCAATATCTCCTAAGAATAAACATATCTCCTCATCTATATGGATGTGTTCCTCAAACAACTTATCATGACTAGCCCATTTGCACACATTGTTCCAAGATTTACATACAATGTCCATCAATTTCCATTCTTGTGGCTCTGAAATCCATCTTGCATAGACAGGAATGACATTCTTCATATTGGTTGCAAGCTTTTTTTTGAATGTGATTGTTGTCTCAATCGTGCACCCTTCGAATAGAATCATTCAACCTTTTTTTTAATGGATGGACGCCATGCATTTTTGAAGGATCGATGAAGAGATCAAGCAATAAATGAATCAAGATTTATCAGATTTCCTCATGAAAATGTCAACTCCATGGTTAGTCTGACAACAAATTCCTTAAAATTTGACACAACGTTGGCCTCCTCCTTGAACAAAGAAGCCACTGTTGGCTACTTTCCTCAACAATAGAAGCGCTTGCCTCTGCACTTTTTTCATGTGCCTTGTGAGTCCTTGTAAATGTAGTTAGTTGAGATGAGGAATGTTTTCTTTGATATAAAATTCATTGACTATAAATCGACACCTGTTAGAGTATTTGTGTCAATCCTATAATTTCCTCCTTCGCACATTTTATGCCCATAAAAATTACGTATATTATATTTTCTGTGAGGAATGATATCAATGTGTCATGAAATAGATGCTTCATCTTTGTGGATTCCTTTCTCTTCCCAACCATTTTCTAATCAAAATGATGGAAATTCAAAGGTAGACACAAATTTTGATATCTCAGCAAAAGTAAGGAACATGTACAATACTACACAGGTTCTCCACAATACTGAACACAAAATTGATGAAATTTTACAGATTCAAAGCATCTAGTGGATTTGACCACATTTAGAGGATCGTTTCCCACCAAAATATTTGTCTTCATAACGTAAATGTGAAGTTATTTGTGAACCATATGATCAACTCATTAAAAAACTACAATCCAGGACTAAATTAATCATCGATAAGAACCATGCCCACTGTAAATATTATACCAAGATAAATGATATGTAGGTCCACAGATCCTCCACCACATGCCTTCAATTGACGATGTATTTCAAAAAAAATAAAATAATTTGAGCACCTCATGTGGTTCAAAAAATTGACATTTCTCACACCTACAAAGACAAAAACACAGAAATATTTTCTAACAAAACAAAAATCACACACCTATGTTATGCTAATCTATGTACAAATGGTTAACTCTCATGCATCTCACATCTTTCTGGGCCCTCCCTTGAGGGAGTCATTACCATAAGGGATATGATACCAAGTGGGATATATGAGGAGAATATTTGGTGCACAAAAAAATTGGTCATATATTACATTTAAATACAAATTACTAACCACATAAATAGTGCTCATGACATCCAACAAATTCCAAACAAGGAATTTCTTGTTGAAAAAATTTCTCAACAAAACTCAATAACCAACAAACTAATATTACCTAATTTCTAATGTAAAAATTATTTCCAAGTTTATATATATATATATATATATATATATATATATATATATATATATATATATATATATATATATATATATATATATATATATATATATATATATATATATATATATATATATCCATTTTACCTTATAAATTAAGATAATGGTTCATATGCAAACTTCAAATTTGAATTTAACTCTTACGCATATAAAATATTTAACATTTATAATAATTTGTTTACAAGCTATTTTCCTATTTATAACAAATGTTGTGCATATCATATTCAAAAATTAAATTAGAAAATCATAAAGCATATTAAATAAAAATTCCAAGATGATATAAATGTAATTATCTATATTACTATAGTCTCAATAAAAATAAAAAAATAATAATAGTTTTACATATGGAGGTGTGAAGTTTATTTAAATAAAAATAATACTATTAAGAACCAACATGGATTGACTACTTCTAGATCTACCAAGTGTTGAGAGAAATCGAATATTTGAAGGTGCAAACCAAATTTTCATATTGAGAGATTTGATCCCTCTCGACACTTAGTATATCTCAAATTAACATGAATCTATGCCAGTTTTAATCAATTATCTTAAACTAGAAAATTATTATTATTTAAAAGTTATTATAAAAAGTGATAATACATAAATTAATTGAAACAAAATAATATCAAAACCATTTTAAAAATACCATAGAAACATTTAATGGATATATGTGGTGGTTTAGTAACATGCTCTAATAGACTTTATATCTATAATAAATAATTTGAGAAAATTATTTTTCTCCATATCATATTATACATAGTTATATAATCCTTTCTGGTTATCTAACTTTGGCTTATTCACTTGAGAGGAGGGTGAAAAGCCTCGGATAAACTCCAATGTTCATGAGAAGTTTAAGTGACCTCTTGGAATATGAAATAAAGGGTAAAAAAATGTGTATTTATATATACATATTCCTAATCATACAATATCATGTTTATCATAATTCTTCCTTGCATTATTCTGAGTTCAAGAGTAACATCTATGCTTTCCTCTAAACAAGTATCAACAACATACTCCACCTAAAATTTATTATCCTTGACTTATTCAATTCATACATTCAACTCAAATATTATTTATTTATCATACCATGAGTCATTACTTTCATTTTTTCACAAAGTCAATATGTGACGAATCAATACTACAAGAATTTCAATGACTTATCCTCTTGAAATCCATCCAAATCTATGGATTGGAATAACTTGAAGAATTTCAAGTTGCATAAGTTCAAGTAGAGAAATAACCCGAGTATTTATTTTAGTAGAAATTTTCACCCATGAAAATTCCTTGTATCCAAATTTCTCGACATATAGGAAGTTAAGTATGCCTTTGGAAGCATTTGATATAGATAAATCTTCACGATGAACAACTCAATGAATACCTATAAAATTACCTACATCATTTTTCAAAAAAGTAACAAATCCATTTTCATTACTAACAATTGATGAAGAACTATATGTTAAAATCACTATCAATATTTTATTTGACTAAAACCTTGATGCCTTTAAGTCATTCGTTTCATCATATGTTGTTTTCCCTCTTCCATAGCACACATTTAGAGATTTAAAACTTGTGAAATTTGAAATCTAGTCATTTTGATTATAGATGTGTGGCATAAACCACAATATGTTTCTCTAAGTTACGATATGTAATTTCATTTGAGAATAGTGAAAATTATTATTCTCCAACATTATTGTTTCAACCTCTTCAAGATACTTAGAGATAGAAAAATGATTTGTAGCCATCCAATTTGAATATGATGTGTAGTCTTTATTCTTTGGAATTTTTAGTGTTTGTAAAGACATCACAAATGAGAAAAGAGATTCATATTTTGAGAGAGGTAAAACTGGTTACCCAATTCAATAAATTAATTTCATAATTTTGACGACTCTTTCCTTTTTTGTATCATTAATGCATGATATGTGTTCTGTAATGGGTACTTTTTTCCTTTCATTTCGATATATCCATTTTTCCTATCAACATTTATCAGTGCTTGAATTAGAATTAACACATATCTAGTAATGGTGCAATATAAATAGAGCAATGTCAATTCTCCATGGTCTACATTCTTTGTTTGTTTCATAGATATATGTGTTGTCACTGTTTTTCCTAGAATTATCTATGTGAACAAATTATACTTAATTATACTTAAGATAAGTTCTTTTTCCTGTGACATATTTTGAAATATAATATTTATATAACAAGTAGAGGCAAGTTATTAGATAATAATAATAATAATAATAATAATAATAATAATAATAATAATAATAATAATAAAACCTTTTTTATTATTATTTCTAATGATTCATCCAACATCCATATATTTTGAATGAATACTCAAAACCATTGAATATGTCAAATTTCATATCAAACCACATCAACACCAAAATTTAAAATTATATATATATATATATATATATATATATATATATATATATATATATATATATATATATATATATATATATATATATATATATATATACGGTTTAACCCATGGTGGAATTGAACCTTGATTTCATGGTTTACAAAATTTCATAACATGGTTATCACTAATTCCCTCATGGGAATTTTTGTGGAATAAACACCCACAGGGGGATTTGAACCTTGAATCCCACAATTTACATAATACTACATAACACAATGATCACCAATTAAGTTACCCCGTGGTAAAAAATATTTTCTATTTATTAAATAATATTTTTTGTTTTTAAAATTTACTGTAAAAATATTAAAAAGTTATTTATCTTTATTATTGTTGTGATTGTGTGATTCTGTCCATGCTCAATGTGGAGTTGACACATGTCCCTTAAAAAAATAATCTAAATAAAAAATAGAAGAAAAAATGCCAACTATAATAAAAACATAAATGATTATACTTATCCATTTACCTTTAACTAAAATAACCCAATATAGTATAGGGGAGATGTTGAGGCCTAATGTAAGAATATCACATTTTTTAAATGTTTGGAAAAATATATATAGAAACAAAAAAAGAAAAAAATGATCATATTTTTTATTTAATATTTAAATGAAAACATATAGATGTAAAATGTAAATATAATGTAATGTAAAATAGAAAATGAAAAATGGGAAATGTAAAATGGAAATTGGAAAATGTAATGTAAAGTAAAATGTGAAGTAAATATTGTAAAATATAATGTAAAATGTAAGGAAAAGAGCTACCAATTTGATGATAAGAAATTTGTTTTCCTATAATGTAATGTTAGCATGAGTGAAAGTTCTCTATTATATGGAGAGATAGAAGGGAGAATGGAGGCCGGAGAGAGAAGGAGAGAGGGAAGGAGATACTGACTGAGCTAGATGGAATAGAGAGAGAGATGTAGTGATGGGGAGGAGAGAGAGAGGGAGGTGGAAGAGAGGGAGGCATAGGAAGGAAGAGAGAGGAGGGAGGGATGGGGATAGAGATTGAGTTGGAGGGGGAAGAAGAGAGAGGGAATAAAAAATACATAGAGATATAGATATGGAGAGAGAGAGGGAGTTACAAGGAAGAGATGGAGAGAGTGTGAAGGAGAGAGGAGAGGAAGGAATATAGAGAACGGGAAGAGAGATAGAGGGAGACAGATACTGAAACACACACACACACGGGGGGGGGGTGGCAGATAAAAAGGGAGATGGGAAAGAAAAGGAGAGAGAGGAAGTAAGAGAGAGAATATTTGAGAGAGAGGAAAATAGGGGGATGGAGTTTTAGGGGAATCGAGAGGGAGGGAAGAAGAAATACATAGAGAGAGAAAGGTGGTGAAAGAGAGAGTGAGGGAAGAGGGAGAGATGGATAGATATTTAGGGAGAGAGGAGAGATGGAGGGAAGAGAGACAAAATGAAAGAGACAGGGAGAAAAGGAGAGGATAGATAGAGAGACAAGGGCAAGAGAGATAGAGGGAGAATAACATGGAGAGATAGATAGATAGATAAACATGGAGAGATAGTGTGTATGCTTGGGAGTAATTGTAACACCCCTAGTTTACGTGTTTGATTTTCAAAAAAAAAAATAGACATTTGAATTTTAATCCTAAGGGGAGTGGATCCCAAAGGACAAGTATTTTGTGGATGTAATTAAATATTTAAATTGAGAATATGAATAAAATAATTCTGTGCAGATTGACCAAAATGAGAATTATGAGATCACTTGCTAAATCCATGAGGATGGATAAAGGCAAATACTTTCCCCACAATCTTTCAAAAATCCTTGAAAGAATTTATTTCCAAATTAGATTTTGAGGAAAATATATTTTCCCCAATGATGTGGAGAGTAGTTAGGAAGAGGTAAAAAGATGGGAAAAGCAGAAAGCAACTTTAAAATTCCCTAAATAGGTAAGCCTAGGAAAACAGGAAGAAAAGCATCCTGATATTCTGGACGCAAAATTAGAAATAGGCTTTGGGGAGCAGTAGCTTAAATAAGCTATTCCTGAACAGATTAGAGGTTGATCTGTTCTAGGAGGGATCTCAGCTCGGGGGTGAATTCTGGAGATAGACGAATTCTAAAGTTGGGTGGATTGGTCATATAATTAAGTGGTATGCATAGTTCATTTATCTTCTCTGTTATAAGGTGTAGGTATAAATTTTATGTTGTATTGAATGTGAAAGTATTATATGTGGCATGCTGTGAGTAATTACATTCCATACATTTAACAGAAATATCAGAAGAATTAGTCTTCAAATTTCTGTACAGTTGTAGGAATCACATCCGTGGGACGAAATTTATCAGAATCTCTAAACCATAGCTGGTCTAAATCTGAGAATACTTAATTCCCAAAGATGATTTACAGTTTAACTTTCATCTGCTTCTGTTTTTATGAACTAAATCCTAACTATTGAAAAAGGAGCCTAGTACCCTTACCTGCATCATAGAGTAAGGAAACTAGATACAAAGTATATTTACTTGAAATAAGCAGTGAAATAAATAAGCATAAAACACAGAGTATATAATGGATAAAAGTGCCATTCATCACTAGTTACAGGATACTGAAGTCAATGAATTGGCAAAATCTGAGTAGGTTACCAGTATACCTATATGTTTAGTCATAGAATTAAACTCATTCCAAAATTAAACACAGATGTATAATTAATACAAGGTACAGTTATCTATACTGAACCCAAAGGCCTATGATACATAGGTGGTTACAGTACTGATTAACATGGCATGTTAGACATGAGAACCAATTATAGTTACACAAATTCTATCCAGCAAATTTTAAATAGAAGGTCTAACGAGATGAGGACTTAAACTTTATAAACTCATTGCCATCATAGTAATCTAAAGATCTGGAGTTATACCAGTACCAAAAAGGAACGAATGAAGTATTGTAGAAAATGGTTAGGTAGTATTTAAAATGTTATATTGAAAAGACAACATGTTACTGGAAAACTAATTCTGTACTAGAGATTATAATTACTGGACATGAGAGGTTCTCATTTATTACATCAAATTTTATATATAATTTCTGAATAATTCGAAATCCTGTAGCAAACGAAAAGAATTTGGCTTGACTCGAATACTAGGTGGAATTAATAAGAATAGATTAAAAGAGTCACAATACACTGGTATAGTTGAAAGTACATTTAAAACAAATTACCATCGATATGAATGATTTAAATTTCAATTATGAAAGACCTGAACCATTGAATAGAATTTCTCATATACAGCAGGTCCAAAGCGGAAATTAATGGAAAATTATCAGCAGAAAAATAATAATAGTATGAAGGAACTTCATATCGTCATCATATGGGCAAAATTTCACCCAAGTCAGAGTATATAAAGTCCAGTGTAATTAATATGTAGAAAGTATAGAGACAATGGTATGAATCTCTTGGATTCAAAATTATCATCCATGGACTGATATAAATCAAACGTTAAACAAGTTGTTGCATGGGCAACGAGTTAACACATAGCCAAAGTTTCTCATGAGTACCGACCTGTATCAAAGAGAAAGGATTACAAATTTTTCAACGAAAAATGCAACGAGCTCGTGGGAAGTGCTTAGACGAAGTAGGAAACAAATAATTACCTGTGAATGAATGACATTATGTTATTTTAAAGATGTCAGTGACTGTAAACGAAGATATAGAAACTGTATCAACTAAATAAACAAGGGAAATCTTATCTATGGGAAGGAACGACTCTGAGTTTTAAAAAAATATAAAAAATAAATATATTTATTACCTAGGCAAGGAAAAATTTCAGTAACAATCTTGGTCATCGTAGAAAACAATGGGGAGTTGAAGACGACTGAGGATGAAAACCCTCGCCTCATCTTAGTAGGACGTCACCTACTCAAAATTTCCACAAATCAGATGAGGTAACCATCAGTATCGGTCCATGGGTCCTGAGAAACAAGAAATTTAAATTATGAAATGGAATGATGATCATCTACTGAGTAGGCAAGAAAAACAATTGTAAAACTATGTAACGATACAACAATTTCTGTAGTACGTAAATCGATTTGATTGCAAACGATAGGGAAAAACCCTCATCGAACGAATGCCAGGGACATAGAGCCCATTCAGAATTTTCACTCTGAATTTTATAATGAGGGGAATGGTTATGGCAATGTCCAAACCTAGTAATATGAAAGTAAAATCATAATGACCAAATACATACTACAGCACCATAATACAAAAATCAAAACGTGAAGAAGAAACTTAATTTACCTTTGTGTATTGCCAATGGAGTGCGACGAAGCCGGCGTGGTGCACCATTAACGCTCAGAGATCGAGCAGAGATACCAACACAATAAAAAACCAAGGATGAATGTGGGAACGGAGATTCGAATGGAGAAGCGAACCAGAGTTTACTTCTCAACCCTTATAGTACCCATAAATGAAAAAACCCTATTAAAATCTACCCATACAACTGTCACAAATTGGTAGACTCTCACATGGATCGACAATGATCTTGACGCTTTGATTTCAATAGTAATTCAATAAAAGCCAAACGTACAAGTACCCCAAGATATTTAATATGCATTCAGAGTCGTAACCAAATAGTGCTATAAATTATATTAAATTCAGAGTTAGAGGATACGAGTAAATCCATAAATCAAATTCAAGCGTACAATGAGCAGAGTGTGATAAAGGAGATGCAATACGAAACCATCAAACCAAGATACAATACAGTATTTGAGATGTACTCCATATCGACTAAGTAAGGGGAACGAGAAAGTCATATATACTGACACGGTAATAACGTATGTCAAAGCCTATGCAAAGAACAATATATCATTCGATTGGATAAGTACAATCTTGCCAAGAATACAAATCATAGAAGTGGAACTTTTATAATAAAATCAAATTAAACGAGATCTCCAATCGAAAAAAAAAATCATCATCTTATATATATATATAGGGTGAAATTCATATAAGGGTGGATTATATGTAAACATATGTGATGGATTATACATTGTGGATTTTATATGGGATGGATTTTATATTATTTATATATTGTGGATTATATATATATATATATGTGTGTGTGTGTGTGTGTGTGTGTGTGTGTGTGTGGTGAATATATATATATATAAAATAGAAGTGAAGGTTTATTGATTTGATTTATAATAGTTAATATAACCAAGAGAGTTATAAAGAAATTTTTATATGCTTTACTCTATTGAAATATAGATACAATGAGGAATAGACTAAACATAGAAATTATGTTTAATAAAGGTATATGGAATTTTAATTCAAAAAGGTAGTTCTAAACACCTAGGTATTAGTTTGATGAACAGAATTGAGTTCATAAATCCAGATAAAATGATAACTTCCAAAAAAAAAAATTTGGCGTATGTGGAAATTGAGGGACATTACAGTAATATAGAGAGAAAATAAGAATAGATGGAGGGATATATAATTATATATGGAGGGCATAAATAGGGAATAAGAGAGAGATAGAGAGAGAGGGAGGTAGAGATAGATATATATGGAGAGAGAGAGTGTGTATTTTGGGAGGTGATATAGAGAGACACGAAATAAGAGATACATAGATATATAGATATAGATTGTGGGTCGAGAGACAGAGAAGCTTAATTACATATCTCTCTCTTCTCTATTCTTATTCACAATTTCTATCATTCAAGATTGTTACATTATCAATTTGCATGACTAGTTTAATTTTAGACATATATAACATGTTAAAAATGATCAAAATAATTGGATGTTCAACATTTTATTCGTGATCAAGCATGATTCAAACCAAACTAGATCGATCTTAAAATCTATTAAGCCAGAAAAACATTTTCTCAAGTTTTGTACTTAAAAAGGAAGTTTGCACCATGAGATATTTGGTCCTTCTCTATGCTTGGTAAAACAAAGGTTCATATGGATCTAGACTAGTTAATATTACAATCCATAACGAAAGGGATGTGAGAAAAATACTTCATTTCCACTCTTGAGATTATAAATAAACCATGTCAATATTTATGTTAAATAATATAATTTTAATTGAAAAAAAGACTCCTATTTCTCTTATGAATATTTCAATATTGAAATAAAATAATATGTTTGAATATTCATATTAACTATAATATTTCAATATGAACTATATACAAAGATAATATATATATGTGTGAGAAATTTAGTTACTTCTCTATAAAATGAAAATTTGTAATTCATTTATTTTTTAATATAAAATGTTAATATATTGATGTGTAGAGATTTTATCCTCTTAGTCATTTGTTGCTAAAATGAATCTTTATACATAACATATTTTAAATAATACTATAAATAAAAATTATATACCAAAATGTTGTATCATACTTAACTAAATTTAAACAAATTATATATATATATATATATATATATATATATATATAGAATCTCATTATTTACATAATAATTTTTATTATAAAGCAATTGTAAATTATATTACTGAGGATGAACACTCTCTATAATTTTATTTTTTAATATAATAAAAATTAAAACATCATTTATTTTACCAAATAATAAATTTATTTTCCAATATAATAAAAATGGAAGCATAATGCATAATTTATGTTAAAAAAATATTTTAAAAAATATATATATTTGAAAATTTTCTTAATTAAATAAATAATATTTTTTTTACAAATTTTTTTTTAAGTATTATTAAAAAAAGTTATTATTATTATTTTTTAATTTAAGTAAATATTTAATTAGAATTATAAATATAAAAAATATATATTTTTTAATAATATAGAAAATAAAAAACAATAATAGACTGTGTATGATTTATTATAGCTTACACTAGAAATTGCACCTAATGTTGCAAAGGAAACGTCAAAAGGAAGAGGCTAGAATGCAAAAGAAACGTCGTAAGGCAAAAGCTAGAAAAAGATCAACTGTAATTAATTTGACGTGTCCTTCTATATATTTTAAAGTCATTATATATATATAGAATGTATAATGTTTGTAATAGACATTGATTTTTCATATTTGAAAATAAATTTACGGTAGTATTTTTTGAAGAAATCATGGACCTCTAAAACAATATTTTGTGCAAAAAATTATTATTTTATGAAATATAGAAATGAAAAAATATTGAAATGAATTATTGAAGTTGTTTTTAATTAGTAGGTATTATAATACTATATTGATATGACATTGAAAAGAATACATAATTATATTGTTGAAATATTTACAAGCTGTAATGGAAAGGTTAGTTGATGGAAATAGTTTTATATTATGTGACATTTTAAGAATGTATGATTTTTGAAATTTACATTTTGAAGAGTGTACAATGTTTGAAATGTACATTGCATTTTAATATTTTTCAATAAATTTGTAAGTTTTTGTAAAAGATTACAAGTAGATCATGAAAAAAATGATTGATTCTGAGCTTGTCGAAGAGTTAGGAAATTATCCGAAGTAATAAGTAACCTGCAAAGATAGTTTTTTTTTGGAAAAATTAGAAGAAATATTATTTTTTGAAAAATGGAATTTAAAATTTTCAAATTGACTATGATGAGTTTGTATGTGAATTCTATCATAAAGAATATCTATTGAATGAAATTTAAGTTACCTGTAATATGGGAAATTGAAAACATTCAGTCGAAGATGCAGGTTGATCGATGGAAAACTGAACACCACTAGAGATTTACTCAAAATTGTAGATGCAAATTTCTTGATTACCAGTCTGCTTTTATTTTTCGCATTTTATCTCGTTTGTGTATGTGGATCATATGTTATTTTAAGTAACAATTCTATAGTTGGTCGAAGTCTGTAAGGAGGTACGTTTGGATTTGGCACTGGCAATAATATTTTTTGTATGTCGTGTAATGTATGAATTGTTGTATCTATTTCATTGCAGTATTTGTGTAGCCATGATATCACCCAATCCAAGTGTTATGTTTCAAAACAAAGAAAATGTTAGAAGCAAATAGCTAATAATTATATCAACGTAATATTTTCAACCATGTATTAATAATGAGTAAATTAGATTATTATTAATTGGTAGAAATGATGTGTGATCAAAATATGTTGGACTTGATAATATGTGGAAACCTTTAGGAGATGTTAGATATGGAATGTAGTAGTTGTGTAACTGTGATATCATTAAGTCAATGTGTTCTGTTTCAAAAGATAGGAAATTTTAGAAGCAAATAGTTAAGAATTATATCAGGAACGTAATAATTTAAACCATGTATTAATAATGAGCAAATTAGATTATTGTTAATAGGTAGAAATGATATGTGATGAAAATATTTTGGGATTGATGATATGGGAAAACCTTTAGGAGATGTTAAGATATGGAATAGAGTTGGTCGTCTATAGGAGACATTGAATGGAGAAGTTCATCTGCTTTTTTTCTATGGGCAATATTTTTGTTGTATTTCATTTTCATGAAACGATTGAAAGTGAACGCAGTGAAAATTCAGAGATTCTGTAGTGAAGGGACTTTTGAAATTGTTGTGAATGTGAGGCCTCGTCGTTCAATTCTCCAATGTCAATCGTTGCCTTTAGCAGAGTCATACCTTGAGATTTATGTATTGTTAATGCCCAAGCCATTTTTAGTGGAATTTCCGTACGTTTGTTTCTTTTTATTGCTGGAATAGGCAAGTGAGTGGGGTATGTTTCATCCCAAGCATACTTGATGTATTTTGGAAATTCAACGATGAAAAATGTTGGAAGTTGTGGAGGTGCAGTTGCTTCTTTGTAGAAGATGGATATAATTTCCCTGAGGGAACCATTAACAAGCTCTGCTGAAACCCAAAGGTTGGAAGTCAACATTAATTTTTCCCATTTGCAGAGGTAGACAATTTTCTCGAGTTGCTCATCATCTAAGGAGAAGTTATAATATGTGTTGTCTTCTTCTGTGATGGATATTGCAACTAGAGTGTTTAAATATTTTATCATTTTCTTGTTATGATCTAATGTCTGAGCATTTTTTGGAAATAGATGCATAGAATCATGAAAATAATTTATTTCATCTTCTATCAAGAAAGAGTCTATTCACGTCATAAGGTTTTTGTAGTTTTTATTTGTTGGATTTTCACTTATAATGTTTTGTGGGATGTTTTTGAAAGTAAATTGAGCAATTTTCTCACCTTGTTGACGACATTTTTTGTCTAATGCGATGACTATGTTGAATGTGTTCCAAAATGCGCTTTCCTGGCTTGTGCTTTCCTATAGTGGTATGTCTTTGACGGGCAATAACTGGCCAAGATCGCCAACTAATATAATGGAACAACCGCCAAATGGAATGTTTCTCTTTAATGGAAATTCCTCTCTAAGACGTTCATCAATCTGGCTAAGAATCTTAGGCCCAATGAAGCTCATTTCCTCGATTAGTATGTACCTGATATGCTTAACTTCTTCTTTGAATTTAGAAAGAGCATTTCCTTCTAATGTTTTAATATCTTTTATTGGAACGTGTAGGGAAACATGGATTGTCGATGCTTGTATGTTGAATGTTGCTACACCTGTAGGGGCTAGGAGCATGATCGGTGAAGGTTCTGAGCTAGCAAGTGTTATGAAAATTTCTCTGATGCAATTTATAAGAAGGGATCAGTTCTAGCAGTGCCTTGTATTATCATTCATAGAGCAGGTAAGATATCTTTCTTACTGGAATGAGTACAAATAATATTCAGAGCTTTCTTTTGCATTGCAGAGATTGAGTTAAGGTACGTCAGAATATATTTATTTTTTGGAATAATGTGATGGACAGAGTGATTATTCTCAATGAGTTGCAGGCCTATTTATTGGAGATGCAACAAGATAGTGGTATGATTTCAGTTATGGTTTTCATCAAAGCCACGAAGCCCAAGAATTTCAAGGTCATTTATAAGAAGTTCGTATGCAGGGTACTACTCAAAGAATAATTCCCATTCATTTAAGTCCATGGTTTCTAGAGGATAGAATTCATGAATAGTTGAGTTATCATTTGTATGAGGATCGATATCAGATAGTGTGCGGTGTTCATGTCAAGGTTCGTAGAATGGATGAAATGCTTGCCAGTTTGTGATGATTTCTTCTGCATAATTTCCTATGTCACGAGTGATATGATGAAATGGTTTGTAAAGCATATGTTCAAATCTGCAGAAGTCAGCATAGATATATTTAGTTGTGGATGATATTGAGGAATAGCATGGTATGATACGAAGAATTTTTTCTTCGGGTCTTTCTTTCCATTTGGTTTTCTTACGACGGGGATCATATGACTAGGATCTTGCTATTTTTCTAAGTGATGTGGATTCTAAGGCAGATGGGCAATCAATGTATGTATATATGAAGTGTGGTGATGGAGGAGTGGTGGTTTTATTTTGTGGAAGGCGCATATAGATTTGTTAGCTTACATTTAAAGGGAAGTTGGAGTGACTACACAATGTTAATGGTAATTTTTGTATCATATGACATGTTTCCTGTGCTCCTATGTCATGATCAACAAGAGTTTCTACAAGGAATTTTCTAAATGAAGATATTGTTGGGTCAACATTAGGTGAAGCGAGTATAATTCTATGTAGCATGTCATGGAATGTTTCAAATTTATTTTCTCCTTTGGATGCATATTTTGCAATATATTTCTGAACGACATGGATTGTGAGAACTAGTTGGCAATCAAAATTTTCACGCCAAATATATAGGATGGTAAGGTTATGGGCATTCATTCGATCATCATTGCAAGCAGAGGTGTATGTATTTTGGCAATTGGAGTCAATGAACAAGGATGAATGTGCATGTAATTACAAAGGTGCTTTATATCGACATTCGAATATGCAGCCTTTTTTTTTAGGCATGTGTTTTCAGTGAATTTTGTGTGTCTCTCAATGAAATTGATGAGTTGGACATAATCATTAAAAGGATTGTTTCTAAGAATATCTGACGTGTAGAATAAGAAAGGGAATATTAAATTTGTTTGAGAAATGGATTGGTTTCAAACTCTAGAAAGTTGAGGGTTCCAAGCTGATATGTATTTGTCAAAGAATTGTTTAGTACTATCAAATGCTTCTCTGTTATCCCAAATAAGAGTTTCCATATCAGGTGCATTTTGTATCAAGAGGAAGCCATGGATGTGTGTTGATCCTTTATGTTTCCATTCATACCTGCGAAGGATGTATTTTTGTTAGGAAATTTTGAGTTAGATGGAGTTCGATGTATAGAGAATTATGAAAGTAATGTGGTAGAGTGCATACCTTCACTAGCAGTATTTTTTTTAAAATTGTTTCTCCAAGATAAATTCATGAAATATTGTGAATCTGTGGTGCATATATAGTGATGTTAAGGGGCTACAGATAATGTTATCATTCCTTCCTTTGCATTGTTTTACAACATTAGGAGGTGGAATTCCTGACATGATTGCATGAAGATCAGACCATTTTGTATCAGATTCACTTAATTTGAAGAAGAACGTTGGGTAGCCGAGTTGAGATATCATGTCTGTCAATTAATTTTTAGATTTATGCCAAAAATATATTATTCCACATAGAGAGCTACCAAACCGCATCAATTGTTATACCAATTTGTCATCTAGAAATTGTTCTAATTGGATGTTCAATTCATGGATTTATGCTGCGAAGCTGTCTCCAATGTTTTTTTCTTTACAAAAAAGGGAGGTTTTTTCTTGACTGCGATTGCATATTATGAGATTGTATATGTAGTAGCGAAATCAAGGGTGCTTGCTGAATTTGTTATCATGGTAATGTAGAAGATGAAGTGTGTATTCATGTAACTACAATGTCTTTATTCTTGGTTTATTTGGTAGTGCAGCTCCTATGGGGAATAGGGTTGGGAAATCCATAGAGAGGATACCTTTTGTGTTGTATTCATTGATTGGGGATAGGCCTATTGGTGGCCATTCAATTTTGGTATTTGAATGTTTGTTGTATGCATGTAAATATTGTCGTATTTATTGGATTTTTGTATTTGTATTAAGAATAGTGGGAATGAATGATGATGTATGGTGTGGGTATTGGTTTACGGAATGTTCAGCGGGGAAAAGTGGTGTTTCGATTGATAGTTAGGTAGTTGGATATGTGGCATTGGAATGGTGAAGGGGTGAGGAGATATCGATGGGGAGTTATGGTAAGGATGTTAGTGCATTGTTATCAATGTGAGCATTATTATAGTAAGGATCATTTTCCAATTTGTATTCTAATGCGGTGAGATCATGATGTCTACTTGCAATGCAATCATAATATTGATGATCATTACTTTGGTGGGTAACGATTAAAATATCAAGTCTTCAACACGTCGTGGCAACATGCATGTTATTTTTTTAATGTCTTGTGGAAAGAAAATTATGTGGCCAGTGTATTTATATTGGCCACCATGTGCATGTGTTACTTGGAGGATAGGGTTAACCCTAGCAATAAGAATTTCTTCTATTTGTGAAAGATCAGCCAGGACAGGTGGTTGAGGACCAGGGTCCATGTTGTTTGATAAAGAGAAAAAATTAACTTTTTTTTTTCAGACATGCATCTGTAGCAACAATAGATTTGGTTTGATGCGGATATGGATTCCAGGATATGATTCAAGAAAAATGGAGCATGGTTATTTAGGTGCAAGTATATCAATTTTTGCATGGAATTCACAATGTGCATCATTAGTATGAACGTTGTTGAAAGCATTTGTAATGGAGGGATGGGGTGAACAACTATGGATGAATTTGTTTGAAAATTATTATTGTGAACGTCGTTGAAATAATTTTGAATGGATGGTGGTGGAAAATAGTTTTGGATGAATTTTTTAGAGTGGTTTTCTGAAGAGATGGAGGGAAAGAAAATAGGAAAAGAGAATTACTTTCGGAGTGGGAAGTGCTTGATGGAAATTGTGAATTTCCATTATATGTTCTTGACGATGAATTTTGAGTTTTTCTTTTCTTTTTTTCTTTTTTTTGGCAATATTTTAGGAATTTTTTAGCATGATAAACATCACATTGACATGAATTTATTCATTATTTATTTGTTGCATAGTATCTTTGCACGCATTCGTCATTATAAGTATTAGATATTTCGACAAGTTAATGCACCTATAGGAAAGAGAGGTGGAATGACAATGTTAGTTGGAGAGAAAACAACCATGTTATTATATGAAAGGGGGGAAAATAAATTGAAGTTTACAATTTATTTATGTTAATATATTATTATAATAATGTGTTTGAAAGTAAATTTTAGTAATTTGTAGCTATAAAGGAAGATAATAAGATATGTAACGTGTTGATAACAATATGTTTGAGAGATTATTTAAGTATTTTGGAGTTGTACATGAAGATAATTGGATATGTAATGTGTAAATTTGCTTTATTTGTTAACAAGGAAAAACGCTAAAGTAATATGAATTACCTTAAATGAAATTACATGCAATTAGATGTTGTGTTGGAAAACATATCAAAATAAAGAATAAGGGATACATTTGGAAAGGCATACAAAAGAATATGGTCTATAAATATATTTTTAAATTAAAATAATAGAAATTAGGAATAAGGCAAGAGTACCTGTAACGATATTTATCTATGAGATTGAGATTTTATTAATTTCTTGAAGGATGTTGTTGCATTTTGTTGAGAATTGCATGCTCTCTTCTTTGATGATAACACATTTCAAGCGTGGTATGTCTCTAAATGTTTCTTTCTTCGATGATAGCGTGAAGATGTGATGTATCCAGAGTGCTTTGGAGACAATTTCCTTTATAACATTAGGATACTCAGATAACAAATAGAAGTCCTTTGCATTAACTCCAAGAATTGTAGATGTTGCGTCCTCGAAAGAAATTGTTGAAACCAACTGACAAGTGTGATCTTGTACATCAATATTTAGTATCTGTAATCATGGTCATTTAATTTAGTGTTGCATTTAGGGCAATACCATGTTCTTGTATTTTTTGGAATAAGTTTCTTCATGAATTTTTTCATATCAACAATAGATGGGCATGATAGGTAGTAAAAAATGTCCATCCATATTTTGATTATTGTTCCCTTGAATTTGTAGAATGCACATTTATCTGAGGACTCGATATTGTAAATATCTGCAATCATTATTTTTTTGGGTTGATGGCCAAAAGAAGGTGAATATATTGTTGTCAGTGGTGTAGAATTTTCTTTTTTAAACCATGAATTTAACATATGAGCCTCTTTGATGTCAGGATCTACAAGAATAATCGATCTTGTTGTAGTATTGACATTTTTTCCATTAAATTCAGCAACATGAGCGGACTTGATTGCTATGATGGGATTATTTCCTGTAGTACATAATCTGGAAATTTCTTTTGATACTCCATCAAAAATATCTCCCAAAAAGGTTGCATCCAGGTTATATCTAGACATGTCTTGAAGATTTACTGTTTGTTTGGTAACTTCTAAGCCATCTTTTCTATGTATTGTGCATGGATTGGAAATGTTATTAACAATAGCAAGAACATCAACAAAGGAGTTGACATTTTTTGTTATAATATCATTGATTGATTTTACATTTAAATGCACTATTGGGTTGGATTTTCTTTCATTGGAAACATGATCTATGGTAGATATAGAATTTAACAAAATTTCCCACTCATTGTTTAAGTGGTTTTATTTTTTATTAGCCATTTTCACATTTCCTTTTGAGACGATGTACATATTTCCAACTTGGATTTTATGAAATAAATAATCGGCAACATTGTTGAAACATGTAATGTGTATTTCTCCACCTTCTGTATCATAAAGGTCGAATCCAAACACTTTATCAGGTCCATATTGATTTTAAAATTTTCGAAGAGGTGTCTTTCTTTAAACATATCATTTTATACACCAGTTTGAATGGCAAGGGTTTATTTCTTTGATCGGAATTTGGACTAGCATGATGGATGCAGTAAGAATGTTATAAAGTTTGCAGTGCCTTTTTGATGAAGTTTTTTGGTTCGATGAGGACGGAGTTTCTTCTTGAGAAGTGATTGGGATACTCATATTTTTTGGAAAACCAATTAAAGGTGCAGATGCAGTACAAATTTTGAAGTCTACTAGTGTTATAGACCTACATGGTAAATGATAGTAATAAGATAAAATTGTTAGAGTTGAAAGTCATTTGAAGGAAATATGTAAAGTTTAAATAAGAATTTGGTAACAAACTTCCATTGATGGACCAATAGTTGAAGTAGTCCAACTTTTAAAATGTATAATTGAACCTTTTTGAAGCAAGCTTACTTCAATGAGGTCATTGAATGTTATTGGAAGCATAAGGTGATTCATATGCGTGCCGTCAGAGATGGCGGTGTGATATCGTATTGTTGAACTTTGCATTGATGTAATATGCTTAAGTTCAATGATTTGTAGCAATGGTTGAATATGATTTTTCCCTGATAGAATAGAGGAAATAGCATTCTTAGTAAGTTTTGTTGTCATTTTCTAAAAATAGAGATAAAATAATAAGTAGTATAGAGAAGGAAATTCATAAATGTGGTTATTGGTTTAAAATTGTTTATATGTGGTTTTGAGTTAGATGTATAAATACGATTCCTATAGAACTACATGAAAATTTAAAGGAAGCTAGAATGGATCATTAATAGGTAAATGTAAGTTAGAAAATAATGATTGTGTGAGTGAAAAAAATAAATGGATATATGTAAAACTAATTTTTTTTTCAAAAATCATGGATGAAGCTATAGTTATTGTTTGAAAAGTTAGTTTTTGTAAATGAATGAAAATGATAATAGATAAAAATTATGGATCATTCGTAGGTAAATCAAAGTTAAGTTAAAACTAATGATTATGTTGAATAAAAAAAAGTAATGAAATAAATGTTGATAGGCTTAGAAATATAAAAATTTATGAAAGTTAATATTTATAAAAATTTATATAATCTAATAAAAAGTAAATTTATTAGTAAAATTTAATATTTAACAAAAATTATATAATTGAATAAAAAGAGATTTGAATAGCAAGAATGAAACTACTAATTCAATTTATCTATTAATCTCCTAATATATTTTTTTCTCAATTTAAATATACACACTTATATACCTAAATACAACACAAAATTTTATGGGTGCAATGTATCCCATCTTATTCTGTGTTTCTATATTACTGAGAATTGGGTTCTCCTTATTAAGTATATGCCAACATTTTATATATTGAGAAAAGAGATTAAAGTTAATATTTATAAAAAAATTATATAATCTAGTAAAAATAAAATTTAATAGTAAAAGTAAATATTTACCAAATTATATAATTTAATAAAATTTTATTTGAATAGAAAAAATGAAACTACTAATTCAATTTATCTATTAATCTACCTATATTTTATTTTTCAATTTCAATATATATAGTTATATACCTAAATACAACACAAAATTTAGAAAATCCTTGGTTACGGTATTTTATGGGTGCAATGTATCTCATCTTATTATGGGTTTCTATATTACTGAGAATTGGGTTCTTGCTATTAAGTATATGACCACATTTTATATATCGAGAAAAGGGAGAATTAGATTTGTTTCAATACTAAAGAGGATGGTGAGATTATTTTTAAAATCCAATGATTATGGTAATCATGTTTACTAACACCAAGGCATTGGATGACTCTGTTTGACCCATTAGAATCCAAAATTAAATTTAAGCCAGTTTAGAAGTTCCAGAATTGAACTGTAGGATTCAACAATCCCTACACATTTCCTGAATAAATATTGTAATATATATGGCACCTGTTGTTGGTTTCTGTCTTCTAGGGGAAACTGTAATATGAAAATTTTCATGGTTGGACTCTTCCCAGTTTTGAGAGATTTTTATTGTGAAATCTCAGTCGGGCATATGCCGCTTGTTTCAATGAAATTGCTAGAAAGCTGAAATAGGATTTTTTTTAGTATTTGCAGAGTCTATAAGCCTATGTGGGCCACAAAGAGTGATATTTTGAATCCTAATTCGGATGAAGAGTGACTAATATATCATTTTATTTTTTCCTAAAATATGAAGAGGAATTAATTCATTTATGTTCTTTTTCATAATTTAAACAAACCAACATCAAATGAAATAAACAAAAGAAAAATAAACTCTTTTTCTGTGATTTTAAATTCAATTCATTGCACAGTCCCATCCGTGCAGCTCTTAGCAATTGCACTGAATTATCATACATGGACTTTTCTGGCAATGCCTTGACTGGAAAAATCCCAATTGAATTGGGGTTGTTGCAAAAATTAGACTACTTGTCTCTGTTTTCTAACATGTTGAAGCACAACATTCCTCCCTCTTTGGGTAAGAGCTCCATAAAAAACAACAAAACCAATTATGGAGCTGAAGAAAATCAAATGCAAGTTAGACATGAATCTGATACAGGTTGTGAAGATGAAAATGAAAATATCCCAAGTACGAGTCTTTTGAGGTCTCCTTCAATAGGTGTGTCATCCATGTATTTTGACAGAGAGAGTTTACAAATGCAAAGCAAATTTTTTTATGTTAGCACAAAGTTTCAACCTGAAGCCATGAACAAACAACAGTAGTACAGGCATAAGGAAGTGTCCCATCTAGAGAACCATTTCCAATTTGAGTAAGCTTGAATATCTTTCTCTTGAATACAAAAATCTCAATGGTACAATTCCAAAAGAGATAGGAAATCTCAATTTTCTTATATACATGGATTTGAATGCAAATAGCTTTACTGGAGGCATTCCACATAGCATTGGCAAGCTTAAAGCTATCTTGGTACTACTTATATTTAGTAAAAATATTTCTAGGAGTATCCCTGAAAGTATTAATGGTTTTTCATCAATTTTTCTATTAGATGTATCATACAATAGGTTGGATGGGTCAATTTCTAAGATTATTAGCAATTTCACTCACTTAGCTTGGCTAAGTGTGTCTAAAAATAAGCTCAGTGGGAGTCTAGACATAGGCTTTCCAATTTCTATGAGGGTTTTGTCTGCTCACTCAAATAAATTCTTTGGTACTTTGTCGTTATCATTGTCTAGTTCAACCAAGCTTCAGCTTTTGGACTTAAGAGAAAATAGGCTGACAGGGGAACTCCCCAAGTTCCTTGCTTTTCTTCAGGACATGAGAGCTTTAAGTATTGGTCATAATAATATTCATGGTTATTTTCCTCAATGGATTACAAATAATGTAATATCAAAAAATTCTACATATTACAACAATCCCATCCAAAGAATGATACATATTACAACAATATTAGTACAGGTAGAAGGAAGTGTCTCAAAAAGAGAATGATACATATTACAATCTCAATGATCCTAGGTGAGTTGAAATACAAAGTTTCCTGGCAGTATCTTAACCACCTGGGGAAACAATAATAATCTAAACAAAGTTGTATATTAGCAAGAATGAAAAGGATGAGATGAAAGATTGAGTGTCTCATTAAGAGAATGATACATATTACAATCTCAATGATCCTAGGTGAGTTAAAATAAAAAATTTCCTAACAGTATCTTGACAACCTAGGGAAACAATAATAATCTAAACACAATTTTATATTAGCAAGAATGAAAAGTTTCGAATGAAATATTAAAACAATCCCATCCAGAGAATGATACATATTACAACAATAGTAGTACATGTAGAAGGAATTGTCTAATGAAGAGAATGAAACATATTACAATGTCAATGATGCTAGGTGAGTTAAAATAAAAAGTTTTGTGGCGGTATCTTGACCACTTAGGGAAACAATAATAATCTAGACACAGTTGTATATTAGCAGGAATGAAAAGGCTGAGATGAAATATTGAGTGACTCTTCAAGAGAATGATACATATTACAATCTCAATGATCCTAGGTGAGTTAAAATAAAAAATTTCCTCGTAGTACCTTGACCACCTAGGGAAATAATAATAATATAAACACAATTGTATATTAGCAGGAATGAAAAGGCTGAGATGAAATATTACAAGAATCACATCCAAATAATGATAAATATTACAACAATAGTGGTACATGTAGAAGGAAGTGTCTCATCAAGAGAATGATACATATTACAATCTCAATGATCCTATGTGAGTTGAAATAAAAAGTTTCCTGGAAGTATCTTGACCACCTATGGAAACAATAATAATCTAAACACAGTTGTATATTAGTAGGAATGAAAACGCCGAGATGAAATATTGCATGTGCACATGCCGAATCACTCATAGTTCTTGTTATTGGTTTGTCATGAATTGTGCTATTAGATGTGTTACACAACGGGTTGGAGGGGTCAATTTCTAAGTATTAGCAATTACACTCACTGATCTTGGCTAAGGGTGTCTGAAAATAAGCTCAGTGGAAGTCTAGACATATGCTTTCCAATTTCTATGAGGGTATTTGTTTTGGTCAATTTCTTGAACCACACATCAAACTTGACATCTTCCAAAATAATCATGTGATTTTAGCAGAAATGTTTTCATACTGTTGTCAAATTTCAGCATAACTTGTGTATAATCTTCAAATAAACTTACAAGGACCATACCTGAAGAAGTTGGAAATTTGACCCAATTGACCTATTTAGTTCTTGGTAAAATTAGGTTTACTGGGAACATCCCTAGAACGATTTCCAATTTGAGCAATTGCACTCACTTAGCTTGGATAAGGGTGTCTGAAAATAAGCTTAGTGGAAGTCTAGACATAGGTGTTCCAATTTCCTTAGGGATATATCCCATCTACTATGTTAAATATGTATGGGTGTAGAGAAATGATAATGAACATGGGATTGGCTTTCTTAATGCGATTTTGTATTCTAGAAAGTAGAATTCATAGATTTATTTTGTTTACCCCAGGAAGGTCCACCAAAAGGTTCAAAGGTTTAAATAATTTCATTCTCACGATTAAATCGTTTATAATTTGTCATAGGATTGAAAAGGATAAAACAATTTGATAAATGACTTATCACACACAATTAAGGAATCAATGCATCCAACGTATGAGGTACATGAGGAAGTCACTTCAAAGTAATTCATGTGATTTCAAATGATATCATATTATATCGTTATGTCTCCTACTTTAGTGTGGTTGGGTATTATATGTTCTATAGAAACACAGGTGCTCCTTTCACTATGGTAGCTTGACCTTGGGATTGATTAAAATGCTTCAATTAAGTGGTTCATGTTTTTTAAATTCATTAACACTATGAACATCAATCATGCTCAAGAGTCATATATCTATCTATATGTGTGTGTGTGTGTGTGTGTGTGTGTGTGTGTGTGTGTATGTGTGTGTGTGTGTGTGTGTGTGTGTGTGTGTGTGTGTGTGTGTGTGGATAAAACAGTTTGATAAATGGCTCATCGCACACAATAAATGGAGGGGTAAATTCCTAAGAGTATTAGCAATTACACTCACTTAGCTTAGGTAAGGGTGTCTAAAAATAAGCTTAGTGGAAGTTCAAACCTGCTGCTTCTGTCACCTAGGTCACTCTGCCTCACAGATTATTTCTATTCTTGAATCTATAACAATAGATTAGACCCTACCAAGACTCTCTTCATCTAGTAGTCATTTTTAGGTATGATGACAAGCTTATCATATCTTGATTTTAAACTCAATTCATTGAACGGTCCCATCCCTCCAGCTCTCAGCAATTGCACTGAGAAGTAATTAATGTGATTTCAATTGCTATCATATCATATAATTTTGTCCCCTACTTCAGTGTGGTTGGGTATTATACATTCTATAGAAACATAGGTGTTCCTTTCACTATGGTAGCTTGGCCTTGGGATTGACTAAAACGTTTCAGTTAAGTGGTTCATGTGTTTTTCAAATTCATGGGAGTATCCCTGAAAGTATTAGTGGTTTGTCATCAATTGTGATGTTAGATGTATCATACAACAGGTTGGAGGGGTCAATTCCTAAGATTATTAGCAATTCCACTCACTTAGCTTGGCTAAGGGTGTCTGAAAATAAGCTCAATGGAAGTTTAGACATAGGATTTCAAATTTCTATGAGGGTTTTCTCTACTCATTCCAATAACTTCTCTGGGACTTTTCTGGTTTCATTTTCCATTTGTACCAAGCTTCAGCTTTTGGACTTAAGAGAAAATAGGCTGACAGGTGATCTCCCCAAGTTCCTTGCATTTTATTATTTACACAATATTGTCGGGATCTACTTCCCACATTCACATGAGAGCCAAGAAAAGTAAAATAAGATGGAAAAATGAAAATTTGCATACTTTCTTTTAGAATATCATGTCTACCATGGAGTTAGTGTTCTAGTTAAAGAAATACTTTATATAGCTTCATTATTCACATGTTAAGGAAAACAGGATCTCGTATAACCAATTCCATGGCTCGCAATATTTTCTTGAAATATTTTTCATATTGCTGGGATCTACTTCCCACATTGATATGAGAGCTAGGAAAAGTAAAATAAGATGGTGAAAGGACTATTTGCATACTTTCTTTCTAAATATCATTTCTACAACATCGTTAGTATTCTAGTTAAAGAAATAATTTATATAGATTCATCATTCACATGCTAAAGAAAACATGATCCATAAAAATAATTCCATGGTTCGCGAGCTGAATGGGCCTGCTGGAAGGGGAATTGGATAGCTTCATCACTCACATGTTAAAGAAAACAGGATCCTGTAAAGCTAATTCCATGGCTCGTGAGCTGAATGGGCCTGCGGGAAGAGGAATTGGAGGATTGGAAAGCACAGTGATTGTATTTTTTGTTTCCTACTCCAACCATCCAACAATTATCAAGCTTTAGAAAGGAAAGTAAGAAATTGGAAAAAAAACCTTACTCTGATAGGCAGCTTGAAACTTTCCGATGCAGCAACTTTGACATGCAACAATTGCACCAAAACCGAACAATACTTCTCTCACTTCACTTCTCTGAATTTAGTGGAAGCCCTCAGCACTCAGAAGAAGCAACCTTATTCACAGGAACAAAAAAAAAAAATAACAAATAGATGAATTATGAATGAAAGAAATAGATTTAAAAGAAAATATGAAAAATACCCATTGCTAACTAATAACTACCAAGCCTGTTGGTTGCTCCAGTTTTCGCTCCTCCTGCAGCAAAGGATTTACCATTGTGCTAGCTACCCCTCCTCTGCAGTAAATGTGGCTATTAGCCCGAGAAGGAGGATGACTCTTGCGGAATAATAATAATGTTGCATATTAAGGTTTTAGTTATGTTTTGTTTTTTAACTGTTTTTTATTTATGGTTTAGCATTCTTCAATTGTCTAAAAATGCATCTGACAGTCAGTAATACTACACATGGGCAAGTAGGGGAGTCATTTTCAAATAGTGACGCCTTATTACGTAAATATATTTGCAAAAGCTTAAAATAAAAAATTGATACCAAGTTTTTTTTACAAGTTATAAAAGATTATATACTAATCAAATATAAAATGAATCTGTCCAATTTAAAATTACCACAAAATATGTATTAAAATAATCATAATCTAATTAAAAATGATTTAATCAATTTATTATCTAATATAAACATCTAAACATCTATATAATTTAAAATATTAATATAAATATTTATTTTTTTATAAATAATATTACAAAAATAAAGAAATAATCTAAATTATTTAATTTAATCATATAAAAATTTGAAAACAATAATATACCATACACATGATTTCTTATCTCCTCATATAGATTTGTAAAAGCCAAAAAAAAAAAAAGTCTCACATATTTCATGAATAAACTTAAAAAATAAAATAAAAATATGTACAATTTAGAATATCTACAAACTACCCTAAAATAATCCCAATCGAACACATTCCACTGACTCTTATATTCATCCTATTTCGAGGAGTAAAATTCAATTCTCATTCTCTCAAATTCTCAATAAAATAAAGTATCCTTGACAAGGTTTTTTAAAAGTATCTTTAACATTGGTTTTTTAAATAGTATTCTCCACACTTTTTAAATTTTAAATCACTTATTACAATTTGTTTGGTAAATTTAGTAAGAGTGGGGAATTAAGTAGGTGAATACATATTTAAAAATGTATTATATTACACCTGATTACCTATCCAAAACCTTAAATAATGCTTTGACAAAATACCTATCTAAAACCCTATACACTAATTACATATTACAACTAATTAAGATAAAAATAACGAAATAAATTTTATTATAATCCATAATAAAAATTTAATCCATTAATAGGTTGTGTAGGAGCATGTCTTACCATGTAAAGCAACTCCATCAAAATCTTTGAATTATATTGAAGTTAATTGTTTTATCAATTTGTATAAAAATATTTATATTTTTCGAGTTATATTGAAGTTAATGGTTTTATAAATTTGTATAAAAATCTTTATATTTTTCATAGTTTTGGAGTTCAAAATTGTTTGATTTTATTAAAAAAATCCAGTTTGAAAAAATGAGTAGATTTGATCATTTAAGAGTACAGTTTTCCATTGAATTGAAAGGTACTCCATAATTGAGTATGAGGAAGATGTTACGAGGGAAATATACATTTAAAATAATAAAATAATATTAAAATTGAGAATAAAAAAATAATAATAATAAAAAATTTAATGTTTATTATGAATAAAAATTTTAATTTCAAATTTAATTATAAATCAACTTTATATAGAAACATAAAATAATTAAAATTAAACAAAATGAATCAATTTATTTCTTGATATGAAGAAAATTATTTCAATATTTAATATGGAGTTGACAGATGATATGTAAAAATAAAATTATTGATGTTAGATATAACATTATTACTCTACAGAGAAGGGAAATGTCTGGATGATAATGTTAATATGGAGTTGACATATATGACATGTAAAAATAATAAGCTTTATAGACAGACATAAAGTAATTAAAATAAAACAAAATAAATCAATTTATCTCTTGATATGAGGGGAATTCTTTCACTATTTAATATGGAGTTGACAAATGACATGTAAAAATAATATCATTGATGTTAGACCTAACATTATTACCCTACACGGAAGGGAAATGGCTGATAATGTTAATATGGAGTTGACATATGACATGTAAAAATAATATTATTGATGTTAGGTCCCTATATTACTAGTATAGTCCCTTATTGTTGTTAGTGTAACCCCCTTATTGTTTTTATTGTACCCTTGTAACCCCCATTTTGTTATTATTGTGCCCTTAAATTATTCTTGTTAGGTCGACTAGGATTACATTGTGGCCCACTAGGATTACATTATGGCCCCATGGACTCCTATATATAGAAAGGAGGTTTTGTAAATTGTATCATCCAAGAATTGTTCATTTATGTAATGTAATGGAGGTTGCCCCCTAGAAGTGGCTCATTTCTAAGGCGTTTATATCTCTTTTCTTCTATTTTTGGAGCTGGTTACACAACATTTGGTATCAGAGCTTTGGATTCTAGAGTTTCGCTGCTAAAAACAGGTCATCGTGGAATTTTCGCTATAACTTTTTTTCTACGAAGTTTCAGAAGTTGAAATTTTTAGGGTGCGAAGAAAAAATCTTGAGGAATATTTTCTAAAAATTTCAGAGCTTGGTTCGCAATATTTTCGGATATATGATCTGTGGAAGTTAGGTCTTTGTTCAGGCTCCTAAACAGGTCATTGTGGAATTTTTGCTATAAATTTTTTTCTACAAAGGTTCAGAATCTGAAATTATAATGGTATGAATTTGAAATCCTGAATAAATTCATCAAAAAATTTCAAAGCTTGGTTCACAACATTTTTGGAGATATGATCTGTGGAAGGTAGTGCTTTTTCAAGCTCCTGAATTTCATCTCAAAGAGGTGATCGTGGGAAAAGTTCAATAACTCTGTCTCTGGGCATCGGATTGGAGTGCCGTAAAAAGTGGTGGCAATTACACGGACTTTAGTTTCTTTGCTATCAATTTCAGAGATGAAGGATGAAACAATGATATGTGGCAAGTCGTACAAGTTCACTCTACTGAACCAGTCCATAATTAGGTCATTGTGGGAGATTGGACACAACTTTGTCTTGGAGAATCCAAATTAGGTCAGACCTATGGAATTTGAAAGATAATTCAGAGGGATACGTTGGTACCGAAAATAAAATATTGAAGTGTTGCAATCAAAAAGATAATCCAATTTCAATATCGAGCTCCTCAAAAGTAATAAAAAAGTGTGTATTTTTTTCCGAATTGCATAAGTCTTGTTTGAAGAATCAATTTGAATTGATTCCAAGGGCATATTGTAGAATAGATATTAGTATTGGGTTCTAAAATATTCCCCGTAAAAATAATTCAACACCCATTAAGCCTTCAGAAGGCTCTACTATGACTCATGAAAATGAAGAATTGCAACATGATCTATCAAAATTACAAGAGCAAGTGCAACAAATTTCACTCTCGCAAAGAGCAACAAAAAATGAAATGGAAGTTTTGAAGAAAGGCGTGGAAGATAAGATGGATGGTGTGCAAGCTAACATGGATGGCGTGGAAGCTAAGATGGATGGCATGGAAGCTGGCATGGAAGCTAAGATGGATGACATGAAATACAACATGGAAAACATGAAGAATGATCTAAAAACAGACATCGAAGGTTTGACAACGTTGATACAAGAAATATTTCCTAATGGTGAAAAGATAGTAGAAGAACCTCATGATGAGAAAAAAATCAATGTTAATCGTGATTTCATAAACTCTAATGTTGGTGGGAAGAACCACCATATTCCAAAAATGGATATGAGGAAGTTTGATGGAAAGGATCTTGTAGGCAATGGATACTACGATGTGAGCAATATTTTGATCTCCATAGTGTGAAAAACACACAAAAGGTACGCATTGCAACTTTACATTTAGAACAAAATACATTTGTATGGTAACGATGGCTTTGCTCCCGTAAAAAAATTGTCACTTGGTCAATTTTTACGGAGGAAATGATAGCACATTATGAGGATACAAAGAGCAACACCTTCTTTAGCCAACTGATAAATCTCAAACAAAAGGGTTTAGTGGGGCAACACATTGAGGACTTCCAAAAATTGAATATAAGGGTAACTGATATTCCAGAGGAACACAGGATTGATCTCTTCATAGGCACTTTAAAGGATAACATCCAACATGAAGTTCGCGTTTTGGAACCGGATTCATTGGAGAAGGCATTCAGGTTGGCAAGAAAAGTTGAATGTAAAATAATGGCGACAAGGAAGCCTACCACTCAATTCTATAAAGAAGGAAGTGTTGCTACGCCTAGATTTCTACAACCTACAAGGTTGACACCACAAAAATTGGAAGAAAAAAGAGCAAAAGGGATTTGCTACAGTTGTGATAGAAAATACACTAAAGGTCATAAGTGTGCTGAGAAGAAATTATTTTACATAGATTGTGAAGAGGAAAATGAACAAGAAGAGGATATACACCAGGAACCAGCCCTAGAAGATGAAGAAATGAATCTGACCATATCGTGTAATGCACTGGCAGGAATTACCACTCCTCAAACTCTCAAGATAGAAAGAAAAATCAAGAAGAAAAAGGTAATAGTGTTGATTGATTCAGGTAGCACCCATAATTTTATTCATTATAAGGTAGCCAAGGAATTAAATTATTTCCTATACCCAGCACCAAAATGTCAAGTGATGGTTGCAAATGGAGGAACTATAAATTTCTCTGGAAAATGCCATAATATCAAGCTAACCATGGGGGACTATGTATTGACTAGTCCAACGCTTTCCATTCCTATGGGAGGTTCTGATGTTGTACTAGGAGTACAATGGTTACAATGTTTGGGGGCAGTAGCTTTTAATTTTCAAGAACTTTTCTTGAAATTTTTTTCAGAAGGAAAGGAAGTCGAACTACGGGGTATTGAAGGGAAGCCGGGAAGGATAATAAGCTCTAATGTCATGACAAAGCTTATAAAGAAAGAACAACGAGGCGTAATTGCAAAATTATGCTCACTAGAAGTTCCAACATCAAAATCATCTATTTCTGCAGATCTCCAACAAGTATTGGACAGTCATTCCAAGGTGTTTGAAACTCCCAAAGGACTCCCGCCTATTCGTGATCGTGATCATCCTATTCATTTGATTCTAGGAAGTGTTCCTCCAAACATTAGGCCTTATAGATATCCTTCCTTCCAAAAGAGAGAAATTGAGCGTATGATTGCAGAAATGTTAGAGGCAGGTATAATTCAACCTAGTCAAAGTTCTTTCTCTGCTCCTGTAGCATTGGTACACAAGAAGGATGGATCATGGCGAATGTGTCCAGATTATAGGGAGCTCAATAAGCTCACCATTAAAGATAAATTTTCCATTCCTGTGATTGATGAATTATTGGATGAATTACATGGAGAAATTTATTTTACCAAGTTGGATCTTCATTCACGATATCATCAAATTAGAATGAAGACTGAAGATATTCCAAAAACAACATTTCGAACTCATGAGGGTCATTATGAATTTTTGGTCATGCCTTTTGGCCTTACCAATGCACCTTCTACATTTCAAGGGTTGATGAATTCCATTTTCAAACCCTTCCTTAGAAAATTTGTGCTAGTATTTTTCGATGATATACTAATCTACAGCAGGTCTTGGAAGGATCATGTTGAACATGTTGACAGGGTGCTCAAACTATTGCAGGAGAAACAATTATATGAAAAAACATCCAAATGTTTCTTTGGAGTACAAGAGGTGGAATATCTGGGTCATATTATATCTCACGAGGGTGTTAAAGTAGACCCTAACAAAATTAAATCCATTAAGGAATGGAAAGTCCCCATGACCATAAAGCAGTTGCGAGGATTTCTCGGGTTAACAGGGTATTATCGCAAGTTTGTTAAGAATTATGGGAGAATAGCAGCACCTCTAACAACATTATTGAAGAAAGATGCACTTTCATGGACTCCTGAAGCAACTAAGGCCTTTGAACATCTTAAAGAGGCAATGTGCCTAGCACCGGTCTTAGCTACGCCAGACTTCACAAAAACCTTTATTGTGGAATGTGATGCCTCAGGAAATGGAATTGGTGCAGTTTTAATGCAGGAAGGAAGACCCATTGCTTTTGAAAGTTTTCCAATCAAAGGAAAGTATTTACAGAAACCTATTTATGAGAAGAAAATGTTAGCAATACTGCATGCACTAAAGAAATGGTGAACTTACCTAATGGGAAGACACTTCAAGGTAAAAACTGATCATGATAGTCTTAAACACTTTTTGGAACAAAGACTATCTTCAGAAGAGCAGCAAAAATGGGTCACAAAGATGTTGGGTTATGACTTTGAAATAATCTACAAAAAAAAGAAAGCTTAATGTTGTTGCAGATGCACTCTCAAGAAAGAATGAAGAGGTGGAAGCATTGCTTTGTGCCATTTCTATTATCCAACCAGATTGGATAACCGAAGCAAGAGATGAATGGAAGAAGGACAAAGATGTATGGACACTCATTCAAAAGTTGCAGCAAGATCCTAATACATCTAATACATTTAGTTGGAAAAATGATTCCTTATGGTACAAAGATCGCTTATATCTTTGTAAGAATTCCCAACTAAAACAAAAGATTCTTCTGGAATTGCACACTTCTCCTTTAGGAGGACACCCAGGATTTTTAAAAACTTACCACAGGGTGAAGAAAGAATTTTTTTGGGATGGCCTTAAATCTGATATTCAAAAGTTTGTGGCGGAATGTTTGGTTTGCCAGCAGAATAAAGTGGAAACAATTAAGACCCCAGGACTTCTACAACCTTTATCCATTCCAAGTCAACGTTGGGAGGAGATTTCAATGGATTTTATCACAGGTTTACCTAAGTCCGAAGAAAAGAATGTCATCATGGTGGTAGTTGATAGACTTACCAAGTATGCACACTTTTGTGCATTATCTCATCCATTTAAAGCAAGTACAGTTGCTACTACATTTATGGACAGAATTCAAAAGCTACATGGAAGCCCAAGGGTTATCGTGAGCGACAGAGATCCCATTTTTACTGGAAATTTTTGGACGGAGTTATTTCTTTGTTTGGGTACTCAATTAGCTCATAGCTCATCTTATCATCCTCAATCTGATGGTCAAACTGAGATAGTAAATAAATGTTTGGAAGGATATCTTCGTTGTTTTGTATCTGATAAACAAACACAATGGGTCAAGTGGTTACCTCGCGCTGAATGGTGGTATAACACTTCCTTCCATACTGCAGCAAAAATGACCCCATTTATGGCACTTTATGGATATCATCCACCATCGATCAAATCATCTTTAAGGGAAAATTCGAAGGTTCAAGCAGTGGAAGATCACATCGAGCATCAGCAAGAAGTTCTCCAACTCTTAAAGGATAACCTGAATTTGGCACAAAATTGAATGAAACAACAGGCAGATCAACATCGCAGCGAGAGAAGTTTTGATGTAGGAGATTGGGTATTTTACGGCTACAACCATACAAACAAATGTCCCTCAAGCAAGCTAAGAAGGATAATAAATTATCCCCAAAGTACTATGGTCCTTACAAGGTGTTGCAAAATATTGGTTCTATGGCATACAAATTGGAGCTTCCTGCTTCTTCGCGAGTACATCCAGTTTTCCATGTTTCATGCTTAAAGAAGGTTATAGGTGAAAATCTTCTAGTTCAAACAATATTGCCAGAACTTGATGAGAAAGGAAAAATCATATTGGAACCTGAAGCGGTCACGGAAACAAGAACTCGACAACTACGGAATCGATCAATTTCAGAGTATCTCATCAAGTGGAAGAACTTACCCACTGAAGATTCTACATGGGAGGATGAGAATTTTATACAGAAGCACCCAGAGCTACTCAAGCATTGAGGGCAACACTTTTTTGAAGGAGAGGGGCATGTTAGGTCCCTATATTACTAGTATAGTCCCTTATTGTTGTTAGTGTAACCCCCTTATTGTTATTATTGTACCTTTGTAACCCCCATTTTGTTATTATTGTGCCCTTAAATTATTATTGTTAGGTCGGCTAGGATTACATTGTGGCCCACTAGGATTACATTATGGCCTCATGGACTCCTATATATAGAAAGGAGGTTTTGTAAATTGTATCATCCAAGAATTGTTCATTTATGTAATGTATTGGAGGTTTCCCCCTCAAAGTGGCTCATTTCTAAGGCGTTGATATCTCTTTTCTTCTATTTTTGGAGCTAGTTACACAACAATTGATGTTATATCTAACATTATTACCCTACACAGAAGGGTCTAGATGGCAGGTTACCAAGAAGAAATATAATCTCACATTCCTCAAAATATGTAGGGATGCATCATTGATTCCCGAAGATGTAGGGATGCATCTGGTTTACTGCTAGTTTTAATAGCTATTACTGGGCAATGATGCATCCTTACTATTTTTTCTATGACATTGGTTTCTTTATTCACCTTGTCCTAGGGATGACATTAGATTGTTAGGGATGAACCACATTACATGGTTCGAAAATTCGACGAACTCATAATTATGTCATTAATGTGAAAGACATTTATCAATATTATTGATATTATATGATGTCTAATTCATTCTATGTCTAATATTTCAATATCTAAATTTATAATTTCTTGAACATATAACATTTTAAAAATATTGATACAAAAATAATTCAATATATATATATGTATATATCGAGAATATTCGACGAATATATGTTCTTTACTTTTGAAAATGAAAAAACATGTATTAACATTTCAATGTGGAGAGTGTGAATCATAAATAAATAATCCAATATTATATATATATATATATATATATATATATATATATATATATATATATATATATATATATATATATTTCTCAAAACTTAAATAAATCTATCTTAACTTCCATCTACAAAGTAAACTTTCTCTAAAATTTTACAAACAAAAAAAGTTTGCATTTCAAGAAATTTAATCATCCTCATAATTTAATAGATTCTCAATTAAATAGATCTATACTCATGTTTTTCTAAACTTAGTTTTGATTCAAATACATAAAAATAATTAAGCTTGTACAATGAAATCAACAATTATAATCTATTTTAAGCAAAGCAAAACATTTAAAAAAAAAATTCATTTAAACTCATCACATATATTAAAATTATTTTGCCTTTTATTTTATATATAATAATGTTAATATTATATATATATATATATATATATATATATATATATATATATATATATAATTTTTTATTTTATAAATTAATGAAATTTAACAAATATAAATAGCTTTTATTTTATAAATCAATGAAATTTATGTAAACATTATTTATATATAATAATATTCTAATAAAATAATTTTACTTATCAGGGTAATTTCCTTGATAGTGAGGAGGTAAGCCTTAAAAGTTCCTAATTAAAACCCGTGGATCAGAAGAAAAAAGAAAATAGTAAATGCCATGCATCACACAATTGACGACCAGTGAACACAACAGCATGAGAAATGGTGCGCATTTATTGTTCATCAGTATTTATCTTTAATGAGTTAACAATGATTTATTTTATTAAATAACAATCTGAAGAAATAATTTTAGTATGCAGATTATATTTGTATGTAAAGTAGATGGGTTGTTCCATTATAGTATACAAAAACAATGTGTTCTTTTCCAGAGAAAGGAAATCAATTTCAATTTTCTTCTTATATATAAAAAGAGGAAATTTATTTATTTTTGTTAAATACTTCAATTCGTTTTTCAGTATATAAAAAAACTTGCTCTTGTTAAATATCCTTACTTCATTTTCCTATTTCTAACCAATTAAGAATGATTTAAAATCATCCTCTTCAAAAAAAGAAACAAAGCATCCATGTCTACTGTGATCAATAAAAACATAATTTTCAAATAAGTGATAACAAATAAGAACGCAGACACAAACCAGCTTGCAAGCTGACAGGATCAGAACAACCATGTCTACTGTAATCAACACAGACATTGTTTCAAGTGAGTGATAACAAATAATTGAACGCACATACAAACAAACAAGTTGGCATTATTCCCATTAACTCTGGCGTATGGGGCCATGTGAAAGCAGTGTGTTTGAAAGGAGTAAATTCCAATCGAAAATTTGGCTTCTTAAAGATGCGGCTGGGATGCTATCCACGGAAGATACAACCGACATGGGGTACAAGTTCAATAAAAAATTTGATTTGTTAATGTTACGGCTAGGATTCCATCAACCCAGCGTACCACCAACATGGGGTACAAGTGTACTCTTTCGGGTATGCTTTCAAAATTAATAATCAGATGAAATAGTGGTGAGATATTCTGTTGGTGGGGCTGTGTACAATCCTCTTATAAGAATCTTTCCAACCTCTTTAGATGAATCTTACCATGCGCATGTGGCATTTAGATGAATATAAAACTAACTACCAATCGACCCTTCTATTTTTCAGATACCGCTATAGTACTTGCCCTGAAATTAGGCGCAACTCCAATAATTAAGACCGTGTATTTTCCAAAGCCATCGCTTTCTTAATCCCCAAAGTTTTGATTCCATTGCTATTGGTGAGGTTATCTCGATTGATCCATTGCTGTTGGTGAGCTTATGTTTATTGCAGATTCTGGAATTTGGCAGATTTTGGGGGTCTAATGCAAATTCTGGAATTTGGCAATTTTGCAAAAGAGGTTAATTGTTTCACTATTATTGAACATTAATTTATATAATATTTTCAAAATCTATCATTTACATAAAAATGTTTCCTTACACATTATAATTACTGATTGTGTTTCTATTTCAGGTTGCAATTTGCATAAGATTCCATATTTTATTTTGTTAATAGATTCTTAAAAATGAATTCTCACCCGGAGCATTAATAATTCTAAATTTGTGCTCGTATCCTCGAAATATGGGAAGATAGAAAGTTTTCATTCTGGTTAATCCAATGACCTTCAAAAACTCCTAAGGCACTTAGACATTGTGAGCTCATAGATCCATGAGAGTCAACTAGATTTCTTCACGAGCTTCGTTCTTAGAGAAAATGTGGCTTTGAATAATACCCTGAACCATTAGGTACGTAGGGTCATACTTGGAATCTAAACACACCACTCATTTGATTGTATTATGGTCATGCCTAAAATCTATCACTGCTAGACATATCACATCATAGTATTAACAATTGAAAACTATTGGAAATCTTTCCAACCATTGCCATGAATAAAGAGTGGTAGTAGCCCACATCTAAATTGATTTTTTGTTGTAGGAAGGACAAGGAGTAGGTTTTAAATTTAAAGGCATTCCACGCAAAATCAACAATAGAGTACCTAAGCTCATTCTCTACGTTTAATTTATTTCTACTGTTCACTTACCTCATTTGCCTGCATACTACAACTCACAACATTTAGCATTTAACTCTTAAATGCTTTGTCAAAACCTATTTCCTGGTCGATGTGATCTGGTGGGACCCACCAAAACTTACTGTGACTGCTGCAAACCTTTGTTTTTTTCTTTATTCCCTACCTTTCGCACTTCGCACTCCCCGCTGTTTAACTCCTTGCAGTTCACAGCCCACAAGATTTACCGTTTAACACTTAAGCCTTTCTCTGAAGTTATACTTTCGCTGATGTGATATCGACGCAACCCACCTTACCTTTGTCACATTGCAAACTGTACAAACCTTTGTATTTATGTTTTATACCTTACCTTTCATATTTCACAGTTACTGCATCTCAAACCACGCTTTTCAAAGTTTATGACTTGCATTTTAAGCTGCCCACAATTTGTTTTATTTTATTTGCGATGCGATCATAAATGGCACGTAGCAAGCTCAGGAGGATAGCGCATAGAAAGTGGCCACAATCTCAGGAGGGTAGCACCCGCAAAGTAAAAAACTTCAGTCGCAATGCGATATGTGCCATGTCACATCGCAATTGCAAAAATATATGTTTTCCTGTATTGCGCATATGTTATATGTTACAATCATTGGTATGCGATTTGTGATGGAGGCACAAACACAATGTATTTTTAGAGATGGAATCCGTAATATTTTAGGTCCGGTTTATTGTGTTTTGTACGTTGTTTTCATGTAGAAACAACAAAATAGGCAGAAGGATGTTTTGGTTGATAACAGTCCCATTTTGCATTAAATTGCAGGCTTCGAGCCAAAATTGGATAAAATAATGTAATTTCATTTTGTTTGAGTGAGATGAATCAAAGAATGTAATTTCATTTTGTAATTCCTCTCATGTGTTGTTCTCACTATCTATATGTGTCTGTGAATTGTTATTTCCGCATATATTTGCATTCTTTGTGCTGTTGGGGGAAAACGCATCCCTCTGTGTTGCTTTCTTTCCAATTTCCAACATAGTATCAGAGGAGGTCTAGGCTCTCAGTGAAAGAAAATGTTCTTTGCTAAAGAAGCTAAAATATTGTTTTGAGAAGCTTATTCTCCAGCAGTGAGAAAGTTTTTTTTTACATAATCAAGGTGGCAGCACCAGGCACAAGCATGACTAATCCCCAACTACCACAGTTCAATTGGAAGAATTATGATTATTGGGCTATTAAAATGAAGGTCGTGTTCTCCTCACAAGATATTTGGGAGCTGGTGGAAAATGGTTTCCAAGAACCATCAGATGTAGTAGCATATAATACTTTGAAACAAGCACCAAGAGATTTGTTAAGAGAAATAATAAGAAGGACTCCAAAGCCCTCTTCTATATTTTCCAAGCAGTACATGAGAGTATTTTCCTAAGGATTACAGTAGCAACAAAGTCTAAGGAGGCATGGGATACCCTCTAGACAGCCTATCAAAGCATGGCAAAGGTGAAGACATCAAAACTTCAAATGCTGAGAAGAGATTTTGAAACTCTTTGTATGAAAGCGTCTGATAACATAGAATCATTCTTCACACATGTGATTGGGTTGATTACCCAAATCAGGTCTCATGGAGAAGCACTTGAAGAAAGGAGAATGGTGGAGAAAGCCCTAAGAAGTCTACCATCAAGGTTTGATGCCATAGTAGTGGCCATAGAAGAGACAAAGGATCTCTCACAATTTTTCAGTGGATGAACTTTGTTGTTGCACAGAATTTCTAGGAACCGCGACAACGACTCGGATCGAGGGTTGTCACCCTGATCCCCAATCTCTCTATCTAAGTTTTCTCCTTGCAAGCTAAGGGAGGTAGACCCTAACGAAAATGAAAAAGGAGAACTGATTGGAAATCAACTAATTCATGAGACACAGTTAAAAGACCAAGTACTTGTTAAGATTAACGAGATTTTACAGATCCAATTAGGTTTGAAGCTTTAAAACCATTGCCTTGTGGAGTCAAAATATCCCATTATGAATTTATAAGAAACAAGTAAATTATAGGTAATTGCTGCGATGAAAAAATCAATCCACCACAATAATATTTAAATCCTCAATTAAGTGCTCAATTGACCAAACTAGAAATAACATTCAACATTCAATGAACACCTTCGTAATCATGCATCAACTATGTTCGATAAAAGACATGCAATTCATCATCATTTTGAAATATTCTCATATTTGACTAAACAAGTAATAACCAACTTCAAGTAATTTAAAACCACAATTAAATAGTTTGACAATCATCAACCACAGCTAAGCATGAAAATACTTTGAACCAATAATTGAAACTTCAAAACAATTTAAATTCGAAAAAAAAATATTATCATGAGAGAAGTATCGAATTTAAATGTTAGACATTTCCGAATTAAAATGATATTATAAATAATTCCAATTTCATAAATATATAGCCAAACTTTAGATAGGAAGAAATTTAAAGCTCACCTTGACTTTTTAAAAAAATTTAATTTTTTGAGAATTTTCTAGAGTTAAAATCCTTTTGGGCCTTTTTTTTTAATTTTTAATTTAATTTTTTTTATTTTCTTGTCCAAAGTTAATAAAACTAAAAGCCAAAAATATATATACAACTACAGTTAAATTTCTACAAAAATAAAAAAAATTAAAAGAATTTTAAAAAAAAATTATTTATAATTTTTTATAAAGTCAAGTTGAGATTTAAATTTCTTCCTATCTAAATTTTGGCTATATATTTCTGAAATTGGCATTATTTAGAATATCATTTTAAGTTGGAAATGTCTAACATTTAAATTTCATACTTTTCTCATGATAATATTTTGTTTCGAATTTAAATTGTTTTGAAGTTTAAATTATTGGTTCAAAGTATTTTCATGCTTAGTTGTGGTTGATGATCGTCAAACTATTTAATTGTGGTTTTAAATTACTTGAAGTTGGTTATTACTTTTTTAGTCAAATATGAGAATAATTTAAGTGCTGATGAATTGCATGTCTTTTATTGAACATAGTTGATGCATGATTACGAAGATGTTCATCGAATATTGAATGTTATTTCCAGTTTGGTCAATTGAGCACTTAATTGAGGATTTAAATATTATTGTGGTGGATTTATTTTTTCATAGCAGTAGTTACCTATCATTTACTTGTTTCTTTTAATTTCATAACAGGATATTTTGACACCACAAGACACTAGTTTTAAAGCTTCAAATCTAATTGGATCTGTAAAATTTCATTAATCTTAACGAGTACTTAGTATTTTCACTATGTCTCTTGAATTGGTTGATTTCCAACCAGTTCTCCTTCTTCATTTTCGTTAGGGTCTACCTCCCTTAGCTTGCAAGGAGACAACTTAGATAGAGAGATTGGGGATCAGGGTGACAGCCCCCGATTTGAGATGTTGTCGCGGTGCCTAGACATTTTGTGCGACAACAATTTTTGGCGTCATTTCTAGGGAACAATTTATTGGACTTCGGCTTTACGACATTCATTTCTTTCTTTGTCTTTCATCTAAGATATTTGAGTTAACTTCTTGTCCTAGTGGTGACTCCATTGGCTTCATCTTCTACAAGAATTTTTACTAGAAGACATCCAAGTAGCTTGATTAATTCTACTCTAGACCCTAAAAGGGTTCTCAGAGTCTGATTAAACAAGCTCTCTTCTTGTACACTTCTTGTTAATCTCGGCCGGGAAGCTCTATTTGATAACCATTCTCTTTTTTGTGATCCTCTTCAGCTCGATATCATGGATTTATATGCCCCATGTAATTTTTCTAATATTCAAGGTCATCCCCATGATTTCCCTCAACATGGAATGGATAAGTTACCTTCTTTTCAAGGAAATAATGCAGTTAGTGTTAAATCTCATTTAAATGCTTTCAGTAGTTGGTGGAATAAATGGGATAGAAGTAATAATTTCGAGGATGTAAATATGTGTTGTTTTATTCTTACCCTTGAGTAGGATGCTATGGATTGGTTTACTGAAAAACCTGATAATTCATTTGATACTTTTCAGTCAATTCTAGCAGCCTTCAAGGATAAGTTTGTGATAAAAGGGAATATAGGCAGTTGGTGAAAGATATCAGTACCATAAAAAAGAAAGAAAATGAAATGATGGAAGAATTTAACAAGACATTTAATGGTATTCTTAGGGAAATATCTCAAACTCATAAGCCTCTTGATGGATCTCTTCTAAATTTTTACGTTGATTCTTTTGATTCTGATACTTTATATGAGCTAAGACGTGCTAAGATTGTTGATTGTAAAGCTTGCCAAAATTTACCTGAAGAACTTGAAAAGGACAACAGGGCATCAGAAAAGTCTGAAATTCTTGGTTTTGATAGGGCTGCGACTAAGTTGGAAGGACCTAAAGCTAAAGAGCCTCTGGAAAATTATGATGATGCTATGAAAAATTTAATGCAAAAACTTGGAAGCATAGACCTTAACCAAGCGAAATTAATCTCTGACCATGCTAAGGAAATAAGAACTTTACAGTCTAGGTTTGTCCAAATGGAAAGGGCTCAAGCGCACAATTCCCAACCTATGAATCATAATACTAATAATTGAGGTAATAATACTTGGCAGAAAAAAGGGCAGCCTAGTGAGCAGAGACCTCCTAATCCACTTGAATCTACTAATATGGTTGATGAAGCTCCACCTTATTGTAGAGCTTGTGATGCTCTTCATGAGGAGGTTACTTGTCCCACTGTTAAAAGAATCATGAATAGTGGAATTTTTGGGGTAAGTAATCAGATAAATGTTGTTGTTCAGGAGTTATTTTTGTCTATGGAAGATTGGATGGAAGTTAAGTAAAATATTCAAGATGTTAGGCCTTTTACATCTTCCAATAGTATCAATAATTTTGATCATGAGAAGGATTTGATGATTGAATTATTTGGTGAAAAGCCTTCTTCTGGTCAAATTTTGGAAATTTCTAAGGAAAAAGGATTAACTTATCAAAGAAGGGATAAAGAGAAAGGTAATAAGCTAACTCCTCCTCGAATTTTTAATCATATTCCTGGTTTTAATATTGATTTGGGCGCATGGTTGAGTAATGCTAAGATTTTTGTGCCTATCACTAAGATGTTAAAGCTTCCCACTCAGACAGCTAAAGTTTTATATGTTCTTGGAGTTTCGCATGTTAATGTTTCTCAAGATAATACTCCTAAATTTTCTTATCAAGATGCCCCTATATATTTGCAAAAAATGGAGTTGGATAACAAGGAGCATTAACCATTTTTTTTTACTTTGATGGTTAATGGTTATAAATTGAATAATTGTATGCTAGATTCTGGTGCTTCGGCTTGTGTCATGACCAAGAGGGTCATGGAACATCTTAATTTAAAATTTTATAGACCATACTACAACATATGTGCCATGGACTCTAAGAAAATTGAAGTTCGTGGGTTAATCAAGGATTTGCAAGTTCATTTATCAGTTTATCCTGACATTATGATTGTTATGGACATAGTTGTAGTTGATGTTCTAGATGCTTGGGGTATGTTGTTATCTAAAAAGTGGGCCTCTGATATAGGAGGAATTATTCAGATGAACTGATCTTATGCTATGATTCCTTCCCCTAGAGGTGAAGGGTTTGTGAAGCTAAATAGAGAGCCTGAAAGAAGATTCGATGTGGAAGATCCTAAGAGACCTCATAATGAAATAATTAAGGAACAACCTGACATGGGGAACTATGCTATTATGTCTAATTTCATAGTTCCTTTAGATGACAAGGTTGATGAGAAGTTTGAGGACCTTGGGGATCAAGTGTGGCACATGCATTTTGGTGGTGCAGCTTCTAGGTATGGTAAGGGTGTTGGAATTGTATTGAAATCTCCCATTGTTCATATTCTTAAGTTTTTCTATAGACTTGAGTTCGAGGAAACCAACAATGTGGCTGAATATGAAGCATTTTTGTTGGGTTTTGAGTTGGAAAAAGCTTTAAAAATTAAGTTACTTAGTATCAAGGGAGAGTCTAACTTAGTTATCATGCAAGTTAAGAATAAATTTACATGTAAAAATTAAAGGTTAAGGAATTATTGAAATGTTGTGTGGGATGTTATGGAACACTTTGATTCCATTAACCTTGAAGATATTCCAAGAGAAAAGAATAGCTTGGTGAATGAGCTTACTGTAGCCGCTTCTACTTTACAATTATCTGATGAATTAATTAAGGATAATATAAAAATAGAAATTATTTTCTGACCTTTAGTCCCAAATAATTTAGAGCATTGGAAATTTTTTAATGATGAACATCAGGTCATTCGTTTTCTTATTAATTTGGATGAGTTTGAAAATTTTCAGATAAGTTTGAGGGAGGATGGATTTGATGATAATGATGATATTATAAATCCCACTCCCAGGAATATTGTTGCTTTAGAGTAGCACTTTGATAGGCATGATGCCACAAAAATGAAAGAGCAATATAAAAGGGAACCAGCTGAATTCATTGAAGTAAATATTGGTACCTTTAAGGACCCTAAGATTTTCAAAATTGGTAAAGGTACTAATGAAGAAGAAAGGAAAAAGTTGACAAATTTACTTCATGAATGTGGGGATGTTTTAGCATTTTCGTATGATGAATTAAAAGGATATAGGGAAGATGTCATGCAACACATTATCCCTTTGAAAGATTATAATGCTAAACCTTTTCGTCAAAAGCTTAAGAAAATAAATCCTAAGTTAGCCCCTTTGGTTCAGAAAGAGCTTTCAAAAATGCTTGCAGTCGGAATCATTGCTCAAAATAGACATTAAACATGGTGTTCCAACCTGGTAATTGTTAGAGAGAAGAATGGTACCATTAGACTTTGTGTCGATTTTAGAAAAATTAATCTATCATGTAAAAAATATAATTACCCTTTACCCAACATGGAGACTATGTTGCAAAGAGTAACAGGTTCAGGAATGATGTCATTGCTAGATGCTTTTTCTGGGTACAATCAGGTTTGGGTTAAGAAGGAAGATGGTCACATAAATACATTCACCACAACATGGGGTACTTTTGAATACATTAGAATTCCTTTTGGGTTGATTAATGCTAGGGCTACTTTTCAAAGCGCTATGTATTATGCTTTTAAAGGTCTAATTGGAAAATTATTGAAATTTATCAAGATGATCTTACTGTTTTTTCTAAATATAGTATTAGTCACATAGGTCATCTTAAGCAGGTCTTTGATAGGTGTAGAGAGATTGGGGATCAGGGTGACAGTCCCCAAATCTGAGTCATTGTCGCAGTGCCTAGACAATCTGTGCGACAACAAGCTTCATGCATCACTGATGTCTCATGAGCACAGACTGAAAAGAGAAACAAAATCCTCATTGGAGCATGCATTCAAGACACAAATTTATTTTGGTCAAGGTAGAGGTCGAGGAAGATCAAACTACCGAGGAAGAGGAAGAAGCCAACATAGAGGTGGAAGAAGCAGCCCTGCAAACACAAGTTGAAGGGGCAACAATCAAAATCCAAGCTAAGGCTTGAGCCATAATCAAGCACAAGGACATAGGTATGATAAATCTCAAGTCCAATTTCATTATTACAAAAATTATGGTCATTATGCAAATGAATGTGAAAAGAAGAAAAATGACATGGGTAGTAAACCTAGTGTAAATTTTACAAAAGAAAATCAGAACCAAGGAAGTTTGCTTTTAACTTGTAATGTAGCACAAGAAAAACAAGAAGATGTATGGTTCTTAGATTCATATTGTAGTAACCATATGACTGGAAACATAGCAATTTTTTCCTATCTAGATGAAAGTGTAAAATCTGAAGTGACAACGAGGACTGATAGTAAGGTCTTTATCATGGAGAAAGGAAGAGTAAACATACTGACAAAGAAGGGAGAGACGAAGTTCATGCTAGATGACTATTATGTCCCTCGCTTGAAATGTAACCTTCTAAGCATTGGAAAACTCATGTAAAATGGATACAATGTGTTTTTTAGGAATGATGTGTGCACAATCATGGATAAACCTCCAAGTAAACAACTCATTGCAAAAGTGCATAAGAAAAGCAATAGAATGTTTCCTCTCAAGATCAAATTAGACTTGAAGGAAGGAGGTGTTGTAGCAGCTATCACATAAGAAATTTGAGATTTGGACATCTCAATTTCGGAGGTTTGAATTTTTTGCATAAAAAAGGCATGGTAAATGGATTACCACTCAGAGAGAAACCAGATCGCCTATGTGAAGGTTGCATCTTGAGCAAACAACAAAGAGAATCAATTTCAGTAGGAAAGAGTATAAGGGCAAAGGCACCTTTGGAGATTGTCCACTCAGATTTATGTGGACCAATGCAAACCCCATCATTAGCTGGCAGTCATTATATGTTGATATTTATATATGATTACACAAGGAAGACATGGGTCTATTTCCTAAAAGAGAAAAGTGAAGTGTTTTCACAATTTTACCACTTCAAAGCTCTTATTGAGAAGAAAAGTGGACACTACATAAAAGTGTTGAAAACTGATAGAGGTGGATACTATATGTCCAAAGACATCCTATGTTTCTATAGGGAGCATGGGATTCACAAGAATTTTACCACAAAGTATACACCTCGGAAAAATGGTGTAGCTGAAAGAAAGAATAGGACCATCATGGACATGGTAAGAGGTATGCTGAAGGCAAAGCATTTTCCAAACGAGTATTGGGAAAAATTTGTCCCTTGTGCAACTTATATCTTAAATAGATTTCCAACCAAAGCTATTATGAACAGAGTTCCAGAAGAAGCATGGAGTAGAACAAAGCAATTTGTCACTCACATGAGAGTGTTAAGGAGGAAGTTGAACAGCAAGGGGGAGAAATGTATATTTCTTGGATACAGTGATGAATCTAAGGCTTACAAGCTCTATAATCCATCAACTAAGAAATTAATAATCAGCAGAGATGTTTAGTTCATAGAAGAACAATCTTGGGATGGAATTTTAGAGAAGATAGTAAATGTGAAGACATTTATTTCACATGAAGACAAAGAGGAATTGATTGCAGAAAGTAATTCCTCAATAGTAGATCCTCCTCCACCTACACAAGCTCAACAGAGAACACCACAAGAAATCAATAGAACAACATTGAGAAACCAAGGAAGTGCTTCTCCAAGCACAACAGAGGGATCAACAACTCCCTCAAGTTCAAGTGAAACTCCAAGCACATCTTCAACAAATACAAGAAGACCAATATTCAGAAATTTAAATAAAATTTATGAGGAAGAAGAGTTGATAATAATGTTGTTCTGAATTCTTTATTTGCATTGTTTTGTCATGTTGATGACCCAATCCATTTTGAAGATGCGGTAAAAGAAGAAAAGTGGATTGAAGCAACAAATGAAGATATAGGTGCAATAGAAAAGAATGACAGATGGGAGTTACTGGACCTCCCACAAGGAAAAGAAGTTATTAGAGTGAAATGGGTATATAAGACTAAGATAAAAATTGAAGGAAAGATAGAACGGCACAAAGAAAGGCTAGTTATCAAAGGCTACAAGCAACAACAAGGAAGGGACTATGAGGAAACCTTTGCACCAGTTGCAAGGATGAAGACAATGCAAACAATGTTGTCTATAATAGTACAACAAAAATGGAATGTTTATCAAATGGATGTGAAGTCAACATTATTGAATGTAGCGCTGAAAGAGGAGATAAATGTTGAACAACCTCCTGGCTATGAAATAAAAGGCCAAGACCACGAAGTCTGTAAGTTGAGGAAATCTCTTTGTGGGCTAAAGAAATAACCACAAGCATGGTACAACAGGATTGATGCTTACCTGATAGATAATGGGTTTGACAAGTGTGATGGTGAACCCACACTCTACATCAAAGAAAATGACGGTAATATCCTTATTGTTTTTTTGTATGTAGATGATTTGATTTTTACAGGAAATGATGTTTCTCTCATTTTTTATTTCAAAGAAATCATGAAGAATGAGTTTGAAATGACTAACTTGGTTTTGTTAAGATATTTTTTAGGCATAGAAGTAAAGAAAACAAAAAAGGGGATTTTTATCTCCCAATAAAAGTATGTGGAAGAAGTTTGAAAAAGGTTCAATATGTAGAACAACAAGCCATCTTCAACTCCAACTATCATGGGATTGAAGTTGAGAAAGGAATATTGCAACAAGAATGTCAATCCGACATTGTACAAAAGAATGGTTGGTAGTCTACAGAATGGTTGGCTAGTTGGCAATCTAATGTATTTTACTGCAACTAGGCCTGATATAATGTATGCAGTAAGTCTGATATCCAGATTCATGGAGACACACAAGGAGACACATTGGCAAGAGGGCAAGAGAATTTTAAGGTATGTAAATGGAACAAAAGAGTATGGTGTTCTATATTCCACAAATAATGATTTTAAGTTGATTGGTTACACTGACAGTGATTGGGTTGGAAGAGTAGATGAGAAAAAGAGCACATCCAGGTATGTTTTTAATTTGGGATTGGGAGCCATTTCATGGGATTCTAAGAAGCAGCTGATAGTTTCATTATGAACAGCGGAAGCTGAATAAGTAGCAGCAACAACAACAACATGTCGAGAAGTTTGGATGAGAAGGATGTTGAGAGATTTATGTCATGAACAAGACTAAGGAACCACAATTTTTTGTGATAAAAGCTCAGCAATTGCATTGTCAAAGAATTTTGTTTTCCACAAGAGAAAAAAGCATATTGATACCAAATACCATTTCATAAGGGAATTAGTTAACAATGGTGAAATTGTTTTGCGCCATTGCAGGTCATAGAAACAGTTTGTTGATATCCTCACAAATCCATTGGGACATAAAAGTTTTGTTTATCTTAGACAATTTCTAGGAATGATTGATGGAGATAGTTGTGATTAAAGGAGAGTGTTGGAAATACTCCCAACCATTTCCATGAATAAAGAGTGGCATCATCCCACTCCCAAATTGATTTTTGTTTTAGGAAGGACAAGGAGCAGGTTTCAAATCCAAAGGTGTTCCATGCAAAATCAGCAACAGAGTACCTGAGCCCATTCTCTTCATTTAATTCCTTTCAGCCATTCACTTACCTCATTTGACCTCATACTGTAGCCCACAAAATTTTTCTTTTAACTCTTAAATTCTTCGTCAAAAACTATTTCCTTGCCGATGCGATTTGGTGGGACCCACCAAACCTTACGGCATTACCAACCACTACAAACCTTTCTTTTTTCCTTTATTCCTTACCTTTCTCACTTCACACTCCACGTTTTTTAACTTCCCACAGTTCGTAGCCCGTAAGATTTACCGTTTAACACTTAAGCCTTTTGCCAAAGTTATATTTTCGCCGATGCGACATCGGCGCAACCCGCCTTAAATTTTCCGCATTTCAAACCGCACAAACCTTTATATTTCCACTTTATACCTTACCTTTCATATTTCACACTTACAGCATCTTACCTCATCGCAGCCCACACTTCGTAAAGTTTATGACTTACCTTTTAAGCCACTCGCAAGTTGCTTTATTTTATTTTCGATGCGATCACAAATGGCACGTGGCAAGCTCAGGAGGATAGCACATAGAAAGCACCTGCAAGCTTAGGAGGGTAGCACCCACAAATTAAACAACTTAAGCTACGATGTGATATGTGCCACGTCACATCACAATCGAAAAAATATAATTTTTCCCATATTTCACATATCTTAAATGTTATAAACATCGATATGTGATTTGCGATGCAGGCCTGGACGCGATGTGTTTTCAGAGATGGAACCCATAATATTTCAGGTCTGGTTTATTGTGTTTTGTATGTTGTTTTCGTGTAGAAATAGCAAAATAGGAAGAAGGATGTTTTGGTTGATAACAGTCTCGTTCTGCATTGAATTGCATTGAATTTGAGGGTCCGGGCCAATTTTGTATAAAAGAATGTAATTTAATTTTTTTTTACTGAGATGAATCAAATATAGAGAAGAGCTGAATAAATTAAAGAAAGTGTTCCTCTCCTATGTTTTTCTCACTTTCTGTCTGTGTCTGTGAATTTTTATTTACACAGATATTTTCATTCTCTATGTTGTTGGGGGAAACACATCCCTCTGTGTGGTTTTATTTCCAATTTACAACAAAAACCCTATCTTCATCATCAATATTCCATCCGTCTTCTCCCAAACATAAAAATGAGCAGAAATGGAATTTCAAGTTCGCACTACTTGCGAATTTGAAATATTTTTGACCCATTTTCGTATATAGATGATGATTTTCAGATGAAGTTTGAATCTGGTAGGATGAGTATGCTCGTAAATTTGAAGGAATTATAGCCCTTTCCATCTCTAGAGTATTATTTTGACATGAAGTTTGAATTTGATATTGACATGAAATTTGACTTTGAATGTGATATTTACATGTATGTAATGCCCCATACTCTGAATTTTTGTTTGAATTTTATTTTGATCTTCCACACTGGATTTTTGTTTGAGTTTGACTGAGATCTTTGTGTTTTTGTTTAACTCAAGTAAACTACACCATGGTAATAAAGCAAGAAGATGATAATAGAAAATATGTAGAAAATATCATGAATTTACATATTAGAAAATGTACTCACAATTGATGTTCAGTGAAAATATCAAAATTAAGGAGACTATCACAAATTTTTTATTTCATTAGAGGAGATATGATACTTTGATAGTTGTGTGGTCAATTGGGTCAGGTAGAATGTATACAGTTGCTCAAAGAAGTATTACCTTTAATAGTTTCTTGGTTAATTGGATCATCTAAAAAGAGTATAGTGTTGTTAAAACCTGCATTACTTTTGATCTAGGTTGTTATATGGAAAAAAGACAAAGGTGGTTAGAAAAATAAGAGATGGAAGCATATTTTTATTAAGATATTTTTCATTTAGGTTTTTAGGAATTATGGAAGGAGAATAAATTCTTCCCGTAAATAGTTAAATTTATAACTGAATTGAATATGTAATACCATTTTCTTACTTTTCATTTTATATGGTAGAGGATTTATATTTTTATAAGAAAAAATTGTAAATTATAAGAAAGGTTTATTACCTGGATCATCTAGATTGACTAAGACACAACTATGTGTGTTTTGATGGTCCATTTAAGCACACTTTCTACAGCAATGTGATACTTCTATAGAAATATGAGATAGAAGTGTAAATCTTAGTTGGGCAATAATATGGGATGATTGGGTTTATGGCATTTCACTATATCATGTGTATATTATCAACTAAAAAACATCCATGTGTATTTTTATGATCCATGTAAGCACACTTTCTAAAGCAATGTGATACTTCTAGAGAAATATGAGATAGGCATGTATATCTCGGTGAGGTAATAATATGTGATGATTGGATTTTTATTATTTCACTATGTCATGTGTATATTATCAGCATTTCATTATTAATTCTCACTTCTGCCAAGTAGTGTATATATTTTTGAATTAATTTACATGTTTTAATAAAGGACATATAAAGTTTTGTCATATATAAATATTCTATTTTTTTCTATAAACAAAATCATTTTTGTAATTTTTAATGTTATCTATTTAATTTTTATTAGTTTAGGTCATTGTCATGTGACTTTGTTACCTTGGGATAGGTGATTTTTTATTTAATTGTTACATAAATAAATAATTTATAAAAATTCCATTATCAATGGCCAATTTGGATGCTTTGAAATTAACATGCATATCATCATAGTACATGTTGATCATTACGACCACCCTCCACTTGATATGGTAATCTACATGCTTTAAGCATTGTGCAACTTGCAGCCTACTAGCTCATGAGATACATGGACAACAACTATTAGATAATATAAAACTAGAAAATCCTTCGCATCAGATGCATTGAGTTGCATAAGAGAATATTAAATACAAAAAGAAGATATGGATAATAAAAGGAGAAGAATATGTGCAATCAAGAGGTAAACAAAAGAAAAGTAAAAGGACTAAAATGAAAACCGATTAGTATTATTTTGTTTTCATAAGTAGGCTTTTTACTCTTAATAATTTTTTTTACATTGAAGTTTTATGCTACTCCTATATCATTGGTGATCTTTGCTTCTCACTTTCAATAGTATGAATAAACAATGGACCATAGATAATAATATACTAGCAAGCTACACAATTAATTTTCTAGGCACATAACATGTGAAATTAATAAATAAATCCATTCTTCACAAAATGTTTCGGAGGTCGGTCACTTATAAGAAATTCATCATTCTTCTAGGTTTACATACATGGTCATATATTACCATGAATGTTTTAATTAATAATTAATATGAACATTCTCTCATATGATTAGTATTATAAAATGTTAAAGAGTAGGATTTTTTTGAAATGAGGCACTTACCTTATATGTCACAACCATATGTTCTTATATAGAAGAAATTTTATGGCTTCATTGCTCTTACACCTGTCATCCTAAATTCGTACTTTGAAATTCATTGCAGTTGTTCAATGTCATTCCACCTTCATAGTGTGTAGTAATGTTACTATAATAATATGAATTTTACACTCACCAAAATTTTATAGAATGCTTGAATCCCCCATAGTATACATTATGATAAATAAACTATTTCTCAGTATACCTACCTCCATAGTTTAGCATCAACTACTTCCATGTATCTCATGGAAATTAGAATTCAACCTTTTAAATTGATGAGATGTTAAGAATTCCATGTAATTTCTCTTTCAATCAATGATGGATTATATGCACAGGTCTTATATTCTCTCCATCGTAATTTCAATGTCATATTAAACAATTGAATGCTACAATAAATTTCTAACTATGATTTAGATAACTCTCACAGAAAATTACAATGGAATTATAGATAAAACAAAATTAGTTTACTACACTAATGCATAATCTTCTCAGTGATTAATACAAAAGTTTACCAATGTGAAACCATTCTGAGCATGACTTGTATTCTATGTTAAACATTTCAACAAATCAAACATGATCCTGTGGAAGTAAAATTTTATCCATTTTATTCAATATTTTATGGATAAAATAAAAAAATTTCAAGTATTAAAAAAAAGGAGATGAAAATTCTACAATAGTGATTATGAATTCTTTAAAATGATTCAAGAGAGAAATTATGAAATTGATAGATACCCAATTTTGTGGAAAAATGAACCCTTGTTGTAAAGTTTTGAGTCTCTCCTCTATGTAGGTAACACACTCAAACTACAATGCTCCTTATCTTGTTCATAAAAATGAACCAATACCTTCAAATTATTTACCTTAATCAATTACCTCCTATCCATATTATAATTAGGGTTTTCTACAATAATATTTACATAGGAAGAATAAAAAACCACCATTTTAGTCTCAATCACAATTCAAGGTCATCCAATTTGACCATAGGCATAGTCTATCAATGAAAATTAAAACATAATTCAGAACATAAAAAGGAACGACTCAATATAATGAACATGTGGTTGCATCATCTAGTGTTATGTTCTTCGAGTTACCCTCTTTCGATTTGGATTAATCAAGCACGTACTAGAATTATATGTTATTGGTGGAGGAATCAGACCCATGGTTCAAATTCATTAGCCAATAAAAAATTTTAAGCATTGAAACTATTAATCTCTAGAGGTTTGAAAATGTCTAGCCTGAGAAACTTATAGTAATTGAATAACTTGAGGATCACAATCT